>JAWRVF010000209.1:107500-474911 GCA_036785485.1 Physcomitrellopsis africana | reverse complement strand
GCTTTTCTATTAGATATTATCAAATCAACTTACTTTATTTACTTCTATTGGTCTATATTATTTAAATAATTACTAGAATAAATCTTATGTTCGTGACATTATTCTCCCTTCTAGAAACGAGTTCCACAAGGAGCGGTGATTACCTGTTGAGAAAGTCCAAGATACATCGAATTGTGCTTGCTTTATATTTTGATCTTTATTCCCTTTGAAGATAGTTGATAAGTCCTTTTAGCCATTGATAATGTTCCATACTAAGGCAAGAGGACCACCTTGTTATTTGATCATTGTTAAGGCCTTCATAACTCCCTTCAAACACTCTTGATGTTTGGTGATACTTTTAGAGGTAGAAAACATTAGGAACACCATCATTGTTAAGGCCTTCATACCTCTAAAAGTATCACCAAAAATTAGGAGTCTCTTCCAAAGTCGTGATACCAAACACGTTGTCTTTTGCCATCAATCCGAGGAAGGACATGTCGTTCTTGAGGGTCTTCATCTCTATTCCATCGTCTTGAAGGTTGTGATAGTCGTAATGTCTCATCTGATAAATCAGCAAATGATGGCTCTTGAGCTGAATTTGCTGGTTATTGATCCTCCATCTCTTTAGTATGAACAAATCTAAGGAAATAACAAACAATATACAAGATAGGATGAAACCTCTGTAGAACCTGCTTTGCTTTATAGCAAAGATTTTCTTGTTTCTTTATTTTAATTTTGACAGATGTCGTCGATGAAATATATTGACTTTTATTGGTGTAATTACTAGACTCTTGGATGGCTCCCATGTGCGTTTACTATAATCGTATCCGCGCCAATGCACAAGATATTCCAATCGATTTTGGCACCGCCTTAAATCTAAAATCTCTTCAATCTCGAATTCTTCATCATTGTCCACTTGTATAGGAGGCGTTGGCATTTGTCTTCTTCCTTGTATATGCACTATCTTGTATGGCATGAGTAGTAACACGTAGAATACAGGATGGATCTGTATGGACTCCGGTATAATCGATACGCAACTAGATTGATTTGTTTAGAAATAGGAAAAGGTCTAAGTCTACAATAGTCCAACTTATCACAAGAACGAGTAGTCTTGATATTAAGATGAAGTAACCATACCATGGCAAATTCTTTCTACTTGACAACGTTCTGAAAAAAGTCAAGTCTATAAGAATTCCAATCTATTTGAGGGTTATATTTTTCTAGCCATGATAAATTTAAAATAACTGGATTAGGCAGAGATTTAATTAAATTAAAGGATACATAGCTATTATGAGCATCTATTGTTACTTTTACACGACATGTTTCATAAGTGACGTCTCCAAAAGACAATGGACGACCATCTATGACTTCTACATGTACAGATTTAGTTTTTTGTATTAAAGATATTTTACGATTTTTAACAAACTATTCATCTAGAAAGCATGCTCAGACTCTTGAATCTAATAAGACAGAGGCTCTATAGTTTTTTGGTCCTAAATATACATCTATTATAAAACAAGGAGAAGATTCTGAGGAGAGAATAAGACCTTCACTGGAAGTTGTCTTCTTTGACAGTCGTACTTCTCATTTTGTAGTTGTATTATTTCTTTGGACAATGTCAAGCAATGTACTTAGGTTCTCCACAATATAAACATAATCCTCCTTGACAATGCCAACTTTTTTCTTGTTTAATAAGAGGTTTAAAACGTACCACATCAATTTGCATATCTTTTATTTCCAAATGTATGTTTTGTGAGGACATTAATGTTGCCATTGAATAATAATGTTGAGGCTCTGTTGTACGATTCCCAGATTGAAACTCAAAAAATTGATTGTCACACTTCACAGCAAAATCAACATTATAACTCAATGTTTGAAGATCGGATAAATTGAGCATTAATTTTTTTATCTCATATTGTAATCCGTAGAAAAATTGGCTGATGAGTGCAACATCATCCCACTTGATATCAGTCGCTAGTTGTCAAAATTGTGAAGCGTATAATGACACTGATCGATTGCCTTGTCATAGGATACGAATCTTGTTGGTGGCAACACGGATTGCATCATATTCTCCATACATAGATCAAAATTCCACTAAAAATGCCTCCAAATTATCCAATATTGGATCACGTCGTTCAAGAAAAGATGAAAACCATAATAAAACAGATCCCAAAAGTAATGTTCCAATAAACCTAACTTGAGATCCTTGCGTAGGATAACTTTGAGGTTGAAGTTCAATCACTAATTGTACCTGATTGATGAATCCTTGAAACTTAGATCTTATGCCATCAAACTTCTCAAGCAAACTAATTTTTGGTTTTCTAATGTTTGAACGGTGCTGCATCATAGATGAGGTAGTATGGTTTGGTGTAGATATTGATGCAGCTTCAACCATCTCTATATCTTCACTTTTTGCTAATCTTGTTGCTCCTTGTGATGGTAAATTGAGTTGATACATTGCAAGCATTAGCTCTCTCATTTATTCTTACATTTGTACTATTGCACTCTTCATTTCCACAAGCTCTGCCATCATAATATAATAGAAAGGAAGATGTCTATTCTTACTTCAAAAAATGCAGAATAACACACTCAAAAGAAAAAATTCTAGAAACAATATCAATTTAGAAGTGGATACTCTACAACTTCAAATATGCTTACATCTTATCAAGAGAAAGGGATAATCCACTCTTAATCAAGAAAAGACAAAGCTTTAATACTATATGTGTACTCTTATCAATCTATTAAGGACATGAAGTAGAAAAAGATATATAATTTAATGAAAATTGCATCAAAGAAAAGTCATAAAATAGAATAAGAAAGTATGTATATTAAAAGAAAAATTGAAATGGCTATTTCCAAAGATTGGAAACATGAAGACTTTTGAAACTAGACTAGGATCAGGAAAGGAATTGACAAGAGTGAAAAAGGCTTCACTCTTGCCTCTATATATACTATGTAATTAAGAGCTACATGGCGGTATTCTATAGGACCTCATACACGTGTCTAATTTATAAAATACATGTCAAACTTGTACAACAAGTTTTCCACATATGCGCCACATACTTGGCTTGTTTTGCAAGTTATCAACATGTGCGCCATGTGCCTAGCTTGTTGACCAAGTTTCTAACCTATCAATCACCTATAAACATGTTTAAAGATGATTTTGTGTCTATGAAGCTTTTAGAAAGCTTTTCAATCAGATATTATCAAATCAACTTATTTTACCTACTTCTATTGATCTATATTACTTAGATAATTATTAGAGTAAATCTTATATCCGTGACATATATATCTCATTATTAAACTATGAATTGTTCAAACAACCTATAATACAAATGACAAAAGTCGAGGCCATTCTTTTACCTTTCCATTACAAGTTTTAATTAATATTTTTATAATTAATAGATGATTACATTCACTTTTTATATTTATTTCTTGATTATAAATAATAATTAATAATAACTTACAATTTGCTTACTTAGTCAAGGTATTTAAGCAATAATTAATATCCAACAATTTTCCTTCATAAAATTCTTCAAAAAACAACTTGTCTTTCTTATTAAGATTTGAAACTGAGTGAAATTTTGTTCCAACATCATTGATGTCTTCCAACATCTTGTTATCATTATTATATCTTATTTAAAATAGCATATTTGCTATTAAATTATCTTTTGAAGCAACATGCTTAAATTTTAGATTTAACGATTTGATATAAGTAATCCATCTTAGAATTATAATATCTGGTGTTATACATTTAATAATTATTTCAAGTAATGGTAAGTAATATATTTCAATTACTACCATTGCACTAATCAAATAGTCTTTTTTAGCTTTTATAGGCAAAATAACTTTTCATACCTCTCTTTTGACTTGTAAATATGCAAATTGGCAAATACTCAAAACCTTAGCTGCAAATCAAACTGCAAATCTATTTCCACTTAAATCATCTTAATCTACAGTCCATCCAATAGCAATAAGACTAGTATCTACAGTAAGAATTATTTGTCTATTGCACTCATAATTAGTTTTTTCTAAAATTGGAGAGAATAATAATATGTTAAGACCACGAGCTGAAATAAATGTATAAGTTAGTGAAAACTATGTCAAAGAAAAATGACATATTAAAAAAAAGAGAATATATATATTCAAGAAGAAACTGGAATGACTATTGCTAAAGATTAGAAAATACAAGAGACTCTTGAATTAGACTAGAAGCAAGAAAGGAGTTGACAAGAGTGAAGAAGGCTTCACTTTTGTCTCTATATATACTATTTATCTAAGAACTATGTGGCGGCATTTTATAGGACCTGCAACACATGTCTAATATGCAAGACACATGTCAAACTTACAAGACAAGTTTCTTACATGTGTGCCACATACTAAGCTTATTTCATAAGCTACCAATATATACGATACATGGCTAGCTTGTTGGCCAAGTTTCTAACCTATCAATCACCTATGGACATGTATAAAGGTGATTCCACATCTTTGAAGCTTCTAAGAAGCTTTTTTATAAGATATTATCAAATTAATTTATTTTTATATACTTCTATTAATCTATATTAATTAGATAATTATTGGAATAAATCTTGTGTCTATGATATTACCTCTCTTTTAGGAACGAGTTCCACGAGGAGCGATGATTACATATTGTGTCAAGGACATACTTGTTAGAACCTTCTAGAACATTCTAGAAGTTTCCTAGAACTCTCTAGAACCTTCCAGAGCCTTCTAATATCTTCCTAGCTAGTAGAAGTTGCTTGAGAAGCTTCCTAGTTGGAGGAAGCTGCTTGAGAAGCTTCTTAGGTAGGAGTATATATTGGAGTCGAGGTTGAAAAGTTCTTCAGTCTTGACAACACATCTCTTGGAGCTCTAGCTCACCTCTCTGGTGTTGTTTTTGTACTCATCTGATTAATCCAGTTCTAGCTAGTTCTTCTTGAACTTCTTGTTTAGACTTCAAGTCTATATTCTGTGTCCATGATATTAATCCAGTTCCTGCCAATTATTCTTGAATTTCTTGTTTAGACTTCAAGTCTATAATTTGTGTCCGTGACAGTTTGTCGAGACTACTCTCACCTTGGATATCAGAGTTAATTCCTTCTTGTTAGAGTGTGGATTATCCCTCTTCTTGAAGGTACATTAGTATTTTAGAGGTTGCAGATTACCCTCTTCTAAACTGATATCTTTTTGTCATAATATTCGAGTCCTATTCTTCTTGGAGAGAGTGGATTATCTCTCTTTTTGAAGGTCTTAAGGCGTTTTAGAGGTTGCGGAGTACCCTCTTCTAAACCAATATTTCCTCCTTGTAGAAACAATTACAACCTTTCTCTTAGAATGATTGGAGGTCAAGACATTAATATGAGTGAAAGTTTGGAGTCCAAGATGGATGCCATTATCAATGCTCTTGCTACGTTATCACAAAGAATTATGATGATGGAAGGAGTCTTTGCAAGACTTCATAATGATGGAACATTCGGAATAGCACAATCTAGGCTTCATCAGCCTCGAGCTTCTACACTAGAAGAAGCAGCTTTACCTGTGGTTCAATGAGAACTATTACTTCCACAACAAAAGGAACCTCAAATTAGCCTTCCAGATAAGTTTGATGGCACACGTTCCAAGTTTTGAGGTTTCATCAATCAAATCAAGTTAATAACAGCTCTACAATCCGAACGTTATCCGACGGAGGAATCACGCGTTGGATTGGTTGGAACTTTGCTTGCGGGACAAGCTCTATCGTGGTTTGCTTTTCTATTTGAAAAAGGATCACTAATTTTGAACAACTTTGAGACTTTTTTAGAAGCATTTGTGAAAGCATTTGGTGAACATGACAAGGCTCGATGGGCTACAACAAAAATTCAATCACTACGATAAGGGACTTGCTCTGCATCAATCTATGCATCAAATTTCAAGCAATTGGCATGCGACATCAATTGGAATAAAGAAGCATTGATGAGCCAATTCTATTAGGGTCTAAGGGATGACGTGAAGGATTTGTTATTATCTCTTCCTGATCCACGAACGCTCAACAAAGCTATTAGCCAAGCTGTAAAGTGCAATAATTGCCTATTTCAACGTCGCCAAGACCAATGCTCCAAACAATATATAAGTCATTGCAGCGCAATTATATCGACAAGTAGCCTAAATTCACAAGCGGAGACAGAGGACATGCAGATTGATGCGGTACGTGTCAAACCCCTTACTTTAGAAGAAAAGAAGCAGCGTATGTAGAAAGGTTTGTGCTTTTATTGTGGTGGAGAAGGCCATAGAGCTGGAAACTGTCCGAAGAAGCAAAATTGATGCACCATCAAGAATAGAGGTATATTTGTTCAGAAAAACGAGGATGCCCAGCCACAATAGGAACTGTGCGGCTGGACAAATCAAAACCAAGTTCCTCTCTTTTTACTCAACCTGCCCGTTGTTTTACAATTCCTTTATCTTTTGGTCCAGAAAAACTAAAAACCTTAGCCTTATTAGATTTAGGAGCATCTGCTTGTTTCTTAGACCAAGAATTTGCTAAGCGTCACAAAATTCCCCTAGTACAAAAATTCAAACTTGTTCACATAGAAGTAATAGATGGACGACCTTTATTATCTGGTAGTGTCACCCATGAATCAAAACCTATAGAAGTGACGTTTAAAGACCATAGTAGTTATATTGTTTTCAACATTATTAGCATCCCGTCAAATCCTATTATTCTTGGTCTTTCTTGGTTGGAAAAATATAATCCATCCATAGATTGGAGGTTGCAGAGGATAACATTTTCCATAGAACAACCTGAGGACAAGTCTGGAAGAAGACCCCAAACCAAAAAATCCTTATTCATTTGAGCAAGAACGTTTGTAAGATCATGCAAAGAAGACACACCATTAATCATTTATACGGCTCCAACTAGTGGAGAGCAGATTTCAACAGCACGAATACTGGAACAATACAAGGATTTTGAAGACGTGTTCCAAAGGAAAATGCTAACATGCTACCAGAACATTGACCATATGATTGTGCCATAGAATTGCAAGAAGGAGCACAACCACATTTTGGCCTAATCTATAATCTATCGCAGACGGAGTTGGCTGAGTTGCGGAAATACATTGATGAGAACCTAGCCAAGAACTTCATTTGTCATTCAAAATCGCCAGCTAGGGCACCAATCTTATTTGTGAAGAAGAAGGATGGCTCACTACGGATGTGCGTGGACTATCGAGGTCTCAACAAAGTGACAAAGAAGAATCGCTATCGATTATCTTTGATCTCTAGTCTTTTGGAACAACTTGGACGTGCAAAGATCTTTACAAAGATTGATCTAAGGAGAGCTTACAACCTTGTGCGAATCAAAGAAGGAGATGAATAGAAGACAGCTTTTCGTACAAGGTATGGTCATTTTGAATATAATGTCATGCCATTTGGTCTTACCAATGCTCCGGCGGTTTTTCAACACATGATGAACAATATTTTTTGAGAATATCTAGATGATTTTGTTGTCATTTATCTAGATGATATCTTGATATTTTTTGAGAACGAAGAAAAGTATAAGAAGCACGTTTGTTTGGTATTCAAAAAACTACGCGAGCGAGGACTCTACGCCAAGTTGGAGAAGTGCTTATTTCACCAAACTGAGATGGAGTTTTTAGGATTTGTTGCAACTACGGTAGGCTTGAAGATGGATCCTAAGAAGGTGGAAGCAATTGTGTCCTGGGAAGTTCCAAAGACGGTTAGAGACGTATAATTTTTTTTCGGCTTTGCTAACTTCTATCGGATCTTCATCAAGAATTATTCTGAAATTGCTACTCCACTCACTTGATTAACATGTAAAGATAAGCTGGAATGGAGACCTCTAGTAAAAAAAGCATTTCTAAATCTTAAAATGGCATTTACTACGGCTCCAATCTTGATACATCCAAATTTTGCAAAGGCTTTCTATTTGGAAACTGATGTCGGGGTAGAGAGAATTTGCCTTAAGAAAGCGTTGGGCTTCTAACTGTCATTAATTTCTCAATCAAGCTTCAAAAATGAGAAAAACTCAAAGTTTATATATATATATATATTTTTTCCTTTTAAGAAATTACATCAAATACATAAGCCACAAGTAACTAACAACATCCAAAGTATGATAAAATCCTCTAAAACCTTATATATCTTTATGTGGAAATTTTCTCAAATTTCAACATCTCATATCTTCTGATCCGACCATCCAAACATGGTAAAATTTTACAAGAAATACTGATGAATTCTTATCAACCTCTACAACAATTTTCAACTGCAAATTCATTGCGGATCTTGAGATATCTTGAAAATCCTAACAATCGCTTCAAACCCTTGTCTTTATATACCCGCATACAAATTTCTTCATATCTCACAAACTACAAGCTCAAATTCCATGAAATTTATATGTATAGCTTTTTAACACAAAATTTCACATTTTTTAAGTAGTTTGAGCCAAAATTTGGTCTAAAAACTCAAGTTATGGCTCAAAGCATAACTATTAACAACTTAGTGTGCTTACTGCCTTGGAATTGGATGCATTGTCTTCAACTCTTCATATCTCCTTTGTCTAAACTCAAAACTTAAAAATTCCTTCATAATAGACGTAGATCTTAAAATTACCTTTTCAACCGCACCATTCGATTTCCAAAAGCCTCCGTACAACTCCGCAAAATCCCAAAAGAGTGACAGTATGTATGAAATCCACTCTCTAACTTTGAACAAGTATAACTTCTTCACCCTAACTCTAATTCGCCTAAAATTTCCTCTCAAACTATATCCAAAACCCTAAACTTTACAACCCTTCCTCTGAAATTGCAAATCCCTATTTTGAAGTCGCCGAAAATCCCCTGTTAAGGTCGCGGGCAGCCTCCTCAAAGCCCATTGGGCATGGTATTCGACCAATAGGGATGAAGTTCCCTATTCCTTGCCTTCATCCGACCATGGCTTGATTTCATCCCTCCCAATTAACCTCTTACTAGCTTAAATTTTCATCCTTAAGTTCCCACCTTCTCTCAAGGCTTCATACTAAACATTTAAATCTTATAATTTTTAAATACCATAATTAAAATAAGTAAAATAAAATAAAATAAAGTTTCTTCTATCAACCATTTTTAATTTAACTTATTAACTATTCTAACACACATCTAGATTTATAAACATATAATATATTTTAACTAATTTTTACATACTATAAGTAATTATAGTACGACACCGATGCTTTGGATTTTGCTTTAGGAGCCGTACTTTCACAGATGGGCATCGACAATAAGTTTCATCCGATTGCATTCTATTCACGGAAGTTTTTTGCAGCTGAAATCAACTACGAGATTCATGATAAGAAACTCCTTGCTATAGTGGATTCTTTCCAAGAGTGGCGTCACTTCTTCGAAGGAGCTGCGCATCCGGTGACCGTATATACGGATCATAAGAATCTGAAATATTTCATGTCTGCTCGAGTTTTAAACCGTCGTCAAGCTCGATGCAATATGTCGCTATCTAGATTTGACTTCATTATTACTTATCGGCTTGAAAAGCAGCAAGGACTATCCAATGCCTTATCAAGAAGATCATATCTTGTGCCGAAGATTGGAGAAGCAGCGCTTGATCAACAGTGTATGACATTATTAAAGCCAAAGCAATTCAAGATTTGTGCTGCAGTGGTGCCAATTGATGATGACTTCCTAAACCAGGTACGGGCTGCGACCATTGAAGATTCAATGGTCATTAATATTAAGCAGCGTATCAATGATGACAAGTTCAAGGTTGAAGAAGATCTCTTATACTTTGAAGAGCGGCTGTATATCCCAAAAGGGCTAGCACGACTTCAAGTCCTTCAATCTCGTCATGACTTTTCAGTTGCGGGACATTTTGGATTCAACAAAATCTTGGAACTCATTTCTCGAGATTTTTGGTGGCTCCAAATGTGGAAGGATGTGAAGGATTTTGTCCTCTCTTGTGACATTTGTTCAAGATCCAAGAACCCTCGACATCGCCCTTATAGACTTTTACAGCCATTGCCCATTCCGTGTTGTCTATGGTCTTCAGTTTCCATGGACTTTATTACAGATTTGTCGCCATCAAATTCATTTGACAGCATCTTTGTTGTGGTGGATCAACTTACAAAGATGGCATATTTTATCTCTTGTAAGAAGACATCGTCAAGCAAAGAAACAGCAAGGCTCTTCCTTGATAATGTGTATCGATATCATGGTCTACCAGGTGATATCGTGTCAGATCGAGGAACCCAATTTGTATCAAAGTTTTGGAGATCTTTTTTTAAAATATTGAAGGTGGACATCAAGCTTTCTTCGGCATTCCATCCTCAAACTAACGGCCAAACGGAATAGATAAATCAAGTTTTGGAACAGTATTTACGATGCAGCATCAACTATCAGCAAGATGATTAGACTGCATATCTACCACTAGCCAAGTTTGCATATAACAACACCCTTCATGCATCAACTCAGAAAACACCATTCTTTTCCAACTATGAGTACCATCCAAAGCTTGATCTATTGAGTCCGTCAGCGAATAACAACCCAGCAACTGAAGGAATTGTGCAGCAGCTATCGGAGCTTTAAACCACATTGAAGTTTCAATTGCAAATTGCCTAAGAGTCTTACAAAGCATCCATGGATAAATTTCGGAATCAGGCACCTAATTTCAAGATTGGAGATAAAATATGGCTGCTTCGATGGAATATCAAGACGAAGTGGCCATGTGATAAGTTGGACTACTAGAGATTGGAACCATTTGTTATCCAGAAGCAGATCAATCCTGTGGCGTACCGTTTAGAGTTACCAGCTGCTATGAAGGTACACCCTGTCTTTCATGTTTCTCTGTTAGAGCCTTATCGAGAATCGTCTTTTCCTGCAAGAGTGCAATGTCCGCCACCTAGTATAGAAATTGAAAACAACGAAGAATATGAGGTAGAAAGGATACTAGATTCACGGTGAAGATGGAATAAATTAGAGTACTTTGTGCATTGGAGCGGCTACGATATTAATGAAAGAACATAGGAACCGGCCAAAAATCTTGCCAATGCATCTCAAAAGGTTCGGGAATTCCATCAACGATATCCTAATAAACCAAAAGCTGGTCATTAACGAAGCGTGAAGATGAAGCCTTCTCTGGAGAAATGAATAGAAAAGGGATCCAGGTCTCATCAAAACATAACTTATTGTATTTCATAATATCAAGATATCTAATATCAAGGTGTATTTAGTTATAGCTAATGAGAATGTAGATACTGTACTAGTGGTACCATCTCAACCGAGTAGCTCACGACGTCGACCTCGAGATGAAGAATTAGAAGAGCCAAGAAGACGTCGAAGAATACCAAGCAGTAAGTCACTTGTAATTGTCTTTGAAGTTGAACCAGCTCATGCAAGTAGTGGCGAAGCAATATTTTCAGGTCGTTTCTACAATGAAGATACAAAAGTTTAAGTATGGTCTCAAATAGAAGATATTGGTCATTATCAGTGGCTACAAGGATCTATGAATCATCTGCCTCGTGAATGACAGCTGGAGTATATTACAAAGACTATGTGACAAATTTTTGATTTCCTACGTTTGTGAGTATATATTTCAAATGGCTTCTCGGAGACCTCGAAGCTAGAGGAGGAGGTGATGTCAAGGACATACTTCTTAGAATCTTCTAGAACATTCTAGAAGTTTTCTAGAACTCTCTAGAACCTTTCAGAGCCTTCTAATATCTTCCTAGCTAGTAGAAGTTGCTTGAAAAGCTTCCTAGTTGGAGGAAGGTGCTTGAGAAGCTTCCTAAATAGGATTATATATTGGAGTCGAGGCTGAAGAGTTCTTCAGTCTCGACAACACATCTCTTGGAGCTCTAGCTCACCTCTCTGGTGTTGTTTTTGTACTCATCTAATTAATCCAGTTCCTGCCAATTCTTCTTGCATTTCTTGTTTAGACTTCAAGTCTATATTCTGTGTCAGTGATATTAATCCAGTTCCTGCCAGTTATTCTTGAACTTCTTGTTTAGACTTCAAGTCTATAATTTGTGTTTGTGGCATATTGAGGAAGTCTAGGATACGTCAAATTGTACTTGCGACACATTCTAATCTTTATTCCCTTTGAAGATAGTTAATAGGTCTTTTCAACTATTGATAGTGTCTCATACCAAGGCGAGAGGACCACCTTGATATTTGATTATTGTTGAGGCCTTCATAACTTCCTTCAAAAGTAGTTCATACCTCAAAAAGTATCAACAAATATCGAGAGTTTCTTCCAAGGTCATGATACCAAACACATTGTATTGCACCATCAATATAAGGAAGACCATGTTGTTCTTGAGGATATTCATCTCTATTCCATCTTCTTAAAGGTTATAATAGTCGTAATGTCTTATTTGGTAAGTCAACAAACAATGGCTCTTGAGCTAAATTTGTTGGTTATTGATCCTCTATTTCTTTAATATGAACAAATTTAAAAAAATAACAAACAATGATACAAGATAGAATAAAACCTCTATAGAACTTTCTTTATTTTATAACAAAGATTTTCTTGACTCTTTATCTTAGTTTTAACAAATATTGTCAATGAAACGCAATGACTTTTGCTAATGCATTTGCTAGATTTCTAGATGGCTTCCATGTACATTCACTAATATTGTACCTGCATCAACATACAATATATTCCAATCAATTTTGGTGCTGCTTTGAATCTAAAACCTCTTCTATCTCAAATTCTTCATTGTTGTCCACTTCTATAGAAGACGGTGACATTTGTCTTCTACTTTGTATATCCACTATCTTGTATGGCTCAAGTAGTGACACGTGGAATATATGATGGATCTTCATAGATTTTGATAACCTTAATTGATAAGCAAGTAGATTGATTTGTTTACAAATCAAAAAATATCCAAGCCTACAATAATTCAACTTGTCGCAAGGACGAATAGTCTTGATATTACGATGAAGTAATTATACTTTATTGCTCACGTGGAATCAAGATTGTTCCTTATGATAGATGTTTGCATTGATTTTTTATTATTCTTGAGCTTTCTTTAATTGTGTCTTCATTGTTGTATGTAATTCTAACAATTGATTTGCTAAATATTCTGCCACAAGATTATTAGCTTTTGAAAAATCAAAAATATCAAATTATGGATGATAACCATAATTTATAAAGAATAAAGTTTTTTGAGTGGACGAATGTACCAAATTATTATAAGCAAATTCTGCCAATGGCAAAATAATTGTCTAATCATCTTGATGATAGTTGATAGTACATCTCAAATATTGCTCCAAAATTTGATTTATCCATTCCATTTGTCCATTAGTTTGAAGGTGAAAAGTTGAGGTTAGTTTTATATCCACCTTCAATATTTTAAAAAGAGCCCTTCAAAATCTTGATACAAATTATATTCTTCTATCTGATATAATATCCCTTGGTAATCTATAATAGCAATAGGTATTATTTAGAAAGAATTTAGCTATTTTTTTAAATGTAATAAATTTTATATATAATAAAAAATATGCCATCTTGGTAAAATGATCTACAATCACGAATATAGAATCATATGAACTTGACTTTAGAAGATCCGTAATAAAATCCATAAAAACACAGAATCAAGATTGTTTTGATATAAATTGAAAAAGTCCGTAAGGTTGGTGACAAGGAGTTTTTGATCTTGAATAAACATCACACAATTGTACAAACTCTTTAACAGCCTTCTACATTTGATGCTACTAAAAATCTCTTGATATTAATTCTAAAATCTTATTTTATCCAAAATATCCTACCATAGGCAGGTTGTGACGAGCTTCTAGAGCACGTAGTTGATGCTATACCTTTTGGAATATATAGGTATCCTTTGAAATAGAATAAATCATTTTTGAATTCAAACTTGAAAGTATCATGAGACTTAGATGAATTACTTAAAATCTCTTGGACAAGAAGGTCTGTAGATGTACTTAATTGGATTTATTTAATAAAAGTTAAATCAACAGTCAATATTCATTTCATTGCTCAAAGATGAAATTGCTCCAACTTTAAGAGGATCATTCTTTATTGATCAAAAGTTAAATTTCTTTCTTTTGGTATAAAATAAGAATGTCTAGAAAAGACATCAGATAGACCTTATTGTTTTCTTCACCAATAGGTAATAATAAATTTAAATCTTAACAAAGATATGCTTTAACGAGCCTAACAACAATTCAACACGCATGTTGACATGAAATACTTGAAGTTCTTGTGATCCGTATATACAATGACTAGACTAGAAGCACCTTTTAGATAGTGATACCATTCTTGAAAAGAATCCACAATTATAAAAAGTTCTTCATTATGGATTTTGTAATTAATCTCTGTTGCTGAAAATTTCTTGGAGTGAAAAGCTACTAGGTAGAATTTGTCGTCTACTCCTATTTGTATTAATATTGCACCTAAAGAAAAATTTGATGTGTCTATTTTTACAAAAAATGCCTTTAAAAAGTCAATACAATACAAGATTGCTGTAGAAGTAAAAGCTATCTTCAAAGCCTCAAATGATATTTTTCCTTCTTTGCTCCACTCGAGTTTGTCTTTACAAGTTAAGCGGATAAGTAGAGTTGCAACTTGCAAAAAATTCTTGATAAAGATTTGATAATGATTAGAAAATCCTAAAAAATATTGTACATCTCTTATTATTTTTGGAATCTTCCAATCCATGATTGTCTGGACTTTCTAAAGATCTATTTTGAGACTATCATTTGAAATGATGTACCTTAAGAAGTCAATTTGAGTAGTGTGAAATATACACTTTTTTATTTTGGCATATAATCTTGCATCTCTAAGTTTTTGTAACACATGACAAATATAGAGTTCATATTCTTCTGTGATCTTAGAATAATATAAAATATCATCTAAATAGCAAACAACAAAATCATCAAGAAACTCAAGAAAAACGTCATTGATAAGATGTTTAAAAGCATCTTGTGCATTTGTAAGTCCAAAAGGCATGCAATTATATTCAAAATATCTATAGCTTGTTTGAAATATAGTCTTCCATTCATCACCTTCTTTGATGTGCACTAGGTTGTATGCTCTTCTTAGATCTATTTTTGTATAGATCTTAGCTTGATTCAATTAATCAAGAAGTCTAGATATTAAAGGTAGAGGGTATCTATTCTTGATGGTAATCTTGTTGAACCCTTGATAATCTACACACATCCGTAGTGACCCATCTTTTTTCTTTACAAATAAGATAGGAGCTCTTGCTTGAGATTTTGAATGGCATATGAAATTCTTCGCCAAGTTCTCATCAATATATTTCTTGAGTTCATCCAATTCATTTTGTAATAAACTGTAAATTGGTCCAAATAGAGGTTGAGTTCCCTCTTTGAAATCAATTGATCAATTATATGGATGATGCTTTAAAAGAACATCTATATTCTTATTCTCAAAAACGTCTTGATAATCTCAATATTGGCTTAGAATGCCACTTTAAGTCTTTCCACCATCAGAAATAGGTCTAACATAAATAACAAAAAATGATCCTTCTTTTGTTGTATTCATAAAAGCTTTTGTATCTACAAGTACGGGTTTTATTATATTAGATTTATGGCTTGTTACTTGACTAATAAGACTCTTATTAATGCTTTGACAAAAGTCAAGTCTACGAGAAATCCAATCTATTTGAGAATTATATTTTTTTAGTCATGATAAATCTAAAATAATTAAATTAGAGGGAGATTTAATTATATTAAAGATTATACAATTATTATGACCATCTATTATTATTTTTATAAGAAGGATCTCATGAATATTATCTCCAGGCGACCATCTATGACTTCTATATGTATAGGTTTAGTTTTCTATACTGAAGGTATTCTATGACTTTTAACAAATTCTTTATCTAAAAAACATGTTGAGGCTACTAAATCTATTAAGACAAAAGCTTTATAATTTTTAGGTCCCAAACAAATATGTATTATAAAATAAGAAGAGGATTTTGAGGAGACGATAGATAATTTACTAGGAGTTGTATAAGATTCCAATTATATGGTCCCTATTATAGCTAGACAAACTTGTTTTCCGACATATTATCTTCTTTGACAATTGTACTTCTCATTTTGTGGTTGCGTCATTTCTTTGGACAATGTTAAGCAATATGTTTAGGTCTCCAATAATATAAATCCAATCTTTTTTTATGACAACGAGTCTTTTCTTGTTCAGTAAGAGGTTTAAAACATACCACGTTAATTTGCATGTCTTCTACTTTTGAATGTACGTATTGAAAAGACATTGATGTTGCCATTATATTATAGTAACGTTGAGGCTCTCTTATGCAACTCTCAGATCAAAATTCAAAAAGTCGATTGTCACGCTTCACAATAAAATCAATTGCTTGACTCAATGTTTGAAGATCAAATAAGTTGAGCATCAATTTCTTTATCTCATATTGTAATCTATAGAGAAATTGGCTAATGGATGCAGCATCATCTCACTTGGTATCAATTGCTAGTTGTTGGAATTGTAAAGCATATATGTCACTGATCAATTGTCTTGTTATAAGATATGGATCTTGTTGGTTGTGACACAAAGAGCATCATATTCTCTATACATAGATCAAAATTTTGCTAAGAATGCCTCCAAATTATATAATATTGGATCACGTTGTTCAATAAAGGATGAAAACCATAATAAGGCAGAGCTTGAAAATAGTGTTTCAATAAACCTAACTTGTGACCCTTGGGTTGGATAACTTTGGGATTGAAGTTCAATCACCAATTGTATTTGATTGATAAATCCTCAAAACTTAGATTTGGTGCCATCAAACTTCTTCGGCAAACTAATTTTTGGTTCTTTGATACTTGAATGGTGTTCAATCTTAGGTAAAGTGATATGGCCTGAAGCAGTTTGAATCATCTATATATCTTCACTTCCTACTAATCTTATTGCTGCTTGTGGTAGTGCATTGAGTTGATGCATTGCAAGCATTAATTCTCTCATTTGCTATTGCATTTGTGCCATTGCGCTCTTTATTTCAGCAAGCTCTGTTATTATACCACAATAGAAACAAAAAAAAGTATTTATTCTCACTATAAAATAAAACACTCAAGAACAAAGAAAAAATTCTATGAACAATATCAATTTAGAAGTAGATAATCTACAACTTCTAATATGCTTATGTCTTAACAAGAAAAAAGAATAATCTACTCTTAATCAAGAAAAGATAAAGCTTTGATATTATAATTATACTCTTATCAATCAATCAAGGCCATGAATTGAAATAAATGTATAACTTATTGAAAACTATGTCAAAGGAAAATGACATAATAGAAACAAGGAAATATATATATATATATATATATTCAAGAAGAAACTGAAATGACTATTGCCAAAGACTAGAAAATATAAGAGACTCTTGAACTAGACTAGAAGCAAGAAAGGAGTTGAGAAGAATGAAGAAGGCTTCACTTTTGTCTCTATATATACTATTTATCTAAGAACTATGTGGCGGCATTCTATAGGACCTCCGACACGTGTCTAATATGCAAGACACATGTCAAACTTACAAGACAAGTTTCTTACATGTGTGCCACGTACTTAGCTTGTTCCACAAGCTACCAACATGTGAGACACATGGCTAGCTTGTTCCACAAGATACCAATATGTGCAATATGTGGCTAGCTTGTTCCACAAGATACCAATATGTGCAATATGTGGCTAGCTTATTCCACAAGATACTAATATGTGCAATATGTGGCTAGCTTGTTGGCCAAGTTTCTAACCTACCAATCACCCATAGATATGTATAAAGGTGATTCCGCGTCTACGAAGCTTCTAGGAAGCTTTTCTATAAGATATTATCAAGTTTACTTATTTATACCTACTTCTATCAATTTATATTAACTAGATAATTATTGGAATAAATCTTATGTCTATGATATAATAACATATTTAACCTTTGTATTGCTTTAATATACTTCTCTTTCCATTTAAATCAGTAACCTTTATATAATAATTTATATAATGGATTTCTTATATAAGCGTAATGATGAATCCATATATAATAAAACACACACACACCCAAAAACCTATGCACTTCTATTAAAGAGTCACATGTCTCTTTCATCCTTCCAATTACATCAACTTTGCTTAGATCTGATTTTCTTTTATAAATAAAATTAGAATATATATAGTTTTTAATATTGATATTTAGTATATTTTAGTTTTTATAATTCTATTACATGGACTAAAAGATAATAATAATAATAATAATAGATCCAACTTATATTTTAATTTATAAATTGAGATATTTATTAATAATATTATTTAGTGGAATTATGCCACATATATATCTAAATGTAACTAATAAATAATTTTAAATATTAAAAGTATAAATAATAATATTCAATAATTATTTTTAGATATTTAAAATATATATAAGTTTAATTATATATTAAATTATATGCTAAAAATCTATATATATAAGTAGATTAATAATAAAAATAATAAATTTAATTATAATTATATTCCTTATTTATAAATAATTTAGTATTTTTTTAATTAAAATTTTAAAATTTTAATTTATAATTTCTTTATTATGTATATATATATATATATATAAATATATTTATATATTTATATATTTATTTATCATTCTAATATATTCTTTGTATGATATTTTCATGTTTTAATACTAATGGATTTTTTTTTTTTTTTTTAAAATAAGATTTATAGAACACATGCTTTGATTTTTGTTATTGTTTTAGTTCTAAAGTATGTACTTTTGGTATCATACACTGATTTTTTATTTGTGGTTTATTACCCATATATATATATATATATATATATATATGAATAAAAAATGCAGATTTGAATGATTTTGTAGTTCTTGTTTTTAAAGTTCATAAATGTAACTTTTGTAATGCATTGCCATACTTATTAGATTGTAAGACAAATTTCAATATTTAAATATCAAAATCTGAAAGCCATCACAATGCAACATTCAAACTACATTGCAATACAAAAATCAATCACATAATTAGCAGTTACAAACAGACATGCTTTTTGCATGATAGAACATATCCAATCTCAATAGAAAAGCTGCCACTCCTTCTTGTTCACATGCAATCCTGAACACCACTAAGCTAGACACGAAATAATCAAATATATATTTTTGCAATATAATCAATTATGAGACTGATACTGAATCTTAACATCAAACATGATCAGTGTACTTATCATCCACAATTCATCCAAATCACACAATTCATCCAAATCACACAATTCATCCAAATCACACAATTCATCCAAATCACACAATTCATCCAAATCACACAATTCATCCAAATCACACAATTCATCCAAATCACACAATTCATCCAAATCGCACAATTCATCCAAATCACACAATTCATCCAAATCACACAATTCATCCAAATCACACAATTCATCCAAATCACACAATTCATCCAAATCACACAATTCATCCAAATCACACAATTCATCCAAATCACACAATTCATCCAAATCGCACAATTCATCCAAATCACACAATTCATCCAAATCACACAATTCATCCAAATCACACAATTCATCCAAATCACACAATTCATCCACAGAATACCGTCCAAGACAACGTGCGGGGGATGCTGGGAGGCGAGGAAGTAGCCTCGTTCTCACAGGAGCCGTAGAGCGGTGCGACGCTAACGGGGGGGGTTCTTATCCGGAAGCAGGCATGGAGTGCCCAGGCGGCTGATCTTTCCAGCATGCCCATCACCCTGCGAAGATCTGCACGATCGGAGGTCACGAGTTCTACAATACCAACACTCTTCGCGCTATTAACATTGCTCCTGGCGGTCCAAAAATTATGCTGAACCCATCAACAACTTGTGGCGTGCCAGTTGTTGAAGAACCCCCATCCCCCTTCGAAACACGGAAGCCATTGTGGGACCACAAGCGCAGAGTGGAATGTTCTGCGCGACCGAACGGTTCAGGGAACCCTTCACAACGGGGGAGACAACCAGGGTGTGGGGACAGTGGCGTGGCGCTGAAAACGAAGAGGAGACTGTTTGGGTTGCTGGAGATTTCGGCGTATTTTTTACTCTTGGGGGGGGGGGGATTCACAAGATGGAACGAGGTCGGGGCCACATTGCGGAAATGGGCCCGATAATTTCTGGCAGGCTCGCACATGGCTGCCATGCTTGTGACAATTGATGAACAACTCACGAACTATCCGATCATTGGTTGACCGTATGAAGGAAAGTACTAAACCGTCTTCAATCGCGGCTGCGTACTAATACTGCAACATGATTATGCTATTGTTACGTTAGCCGGAGGTGCGTGACGTGATCGCAGGGCGGGATCTGTAGCTTCCAGCACCGAAGGGGTCGTCCTTTTACTAGGGAGTGGAGATTTATTTATTTATTATATTTTGTTATTCTATTTGGGGGGGAAGGGGGGGGGGGGTGTGTGTGTTCAACTCGGTACATGAGCATAAAAGTTTTGGGATTGAAGAGATAATTGTCACGTGAAGTCATTGGATCGGGATTGATTCCGTCACCGTTGTCATGTACAGGTACGTTTAGTTCTGTGTTTTGGGTACTGAGAGGGTTGATGATGAGAATTGATGGGAGATGCGAGCAGTTGAGTTCTAATTTGTGATGCGCGTGAGGAGCGCTAGGTTTTTCAAGTTGGGCGAGGTTAGCGACTCTGGAGAGTGTTTTACTGTAAATGGAGTGTAGTTTTGGAGCTCGATGGTGTGGGGTCCCAAAGATGTGAAGCATTCAGTTTTGTGATGCGAATTCAGGGCGTTGACAGAGCACTCAGGTTTTTGAACTGGGGTGGAAATTTTTGGTCCTAATGTACGCAAGGCCTTATGTCATAAAACTGGGGTGGGACTTCTTCATTTGGAAAATCTTTGCATACTGACAGATCTTAATCTACCATTATTGAACTCCAAGCAGACTTTTGTTAGGCACTAACTAATCAGCAAGCTCAGAGTCATAGTTATTCTGCCGATGGCATGATTTGCTTCCAATTCACATGAATAACTAAACAAATAAACTTTCCGAGCTCATCGGACTCTTTCATTGCTTGAGACCGACAAGAATTTTTGAAAATGCAATCGACTATGGCGGGAAGGAAGAAAGTGGTGAGGACAACATGAAAGGCGAAAATTCCAGCAGCTGTGGATTTTGTGTTCCTGTAATGCAGCCACGCAATGAGAAGGCACAGCAACTTGATGTCGAATCTGACCATCTTTTGATACTTGTTCATGGAATTCTTGCCAGGTTCGTTTTCTAACCTCATTCACTTGAGCTCAATTCCTACGCAATTCTGAGTTGTCTAGACAGTTGTCGCTGTTCGTGGGCTCACATTCTTGTAACCCCAGATGTATATCATATGTGACATTTCTTGCTTGTTTTCTTCGGATTGTAGACCTTAGTTTATGATTAGACCTTCCTTGTTTGCAGTCCCAGCAATTGGAAATACGCGGAAGATGAACTGAAAAGCCGACTCGGCAACAGGTTCTTGATTCACGGTAACTTGCTTGATTTGTGCGTATAAACCGTGGAAGTTTTTGTGATGGAATTCAACACGATTTTTTGATTCTTTTGCCAGACTTTAGGTTAAGAACATGCTAGACAAACATAATCGTTACTGCATCGCTGAGCTGTAAACCCTGCTCTTCATTGGCACTCCTGTAGAAGCTCCTGCTGTGAAGTAGACTTTAGATTGTAGGCATAGAATCAAACCAAATATACCCTAAGTATTTTTTGAATAAGCATGACATTAAAGCATGTTTGATTTGGGGATTTTTGCAGCAAGCGCTGTTAACTCTTTTCTGAATACACTTGATGGCATCGACAACGCTGGCCGACGACTTGCCTCAGAGGTATCCATCTTCTAGTTGTCCTTTACCTACCTCACCATCTCGCGTAGATACTCATCGTGTTCATACTCCGAATAAGATAATTGTTAATGATCTCATTCGACAGTATTGGACATTGATTTTTGTTTTTTGGGTATAAATGCAATCAGATTGAGCAGATTGTTGAGAAAGTGCCGTCCTTAAAGCGGATCTCATTCGTAGCACATTCTCTTGGGGGACTATTTGCACGATTTGCTGTGGCGATGCTGTACACACCAAAGGATGATTTCACTGAAGATATGAATATATTAGACGAGCTAGAAAGCAGAGGCGAGGAACACCCCGTCTTTCGACGTCGTCGAGAACCCAAGATTGCTGGTTTAGAAGCTGTTAATTTCATCGCTCTGGCGAGTCCTCATTTGGGTGTACGTGGAAATAAACAGGTGAGAAAATTCCTCTTCACAGATGAAGAAATAATGTTTATGGTTATGTTCTCCTATGCAAAATTCTTCGGTGCGTTGTCTTCCAGTTGCTGGTCGTTGGAACATGAAGGTGACTGAACCCAATGATAACTTCTATCAGCTGCCAATCCTGCTGGGAGTGCCAGTGCTGGAAAAGCTTGCAGCTCCAATTGCACCTTTTGTTATGGGGCGCACAGGAAAGCAGCTTTTCTTGACGGACGGAAAGTCAAGTGACTCTCCTCTGCTCTTGCGCATGGCCTCAGATTGCCCAGATGGTCAATTCATGTATGTAACATTCTACACTACTTGTCCAATATCTGGCCCATAAATTTTCTTTTGTTGTCTTTTTTTTTTTTTATCTATTTATTTGTTTATTTATTTTTCGGGTGGATTTCCCGTAAAACAATCATCTCTGAAATGGACGAAAACTAGCGGAGTTTGATCCGGTCTTATTCAATTCACAGATCTGCCTTGAGGGCCTTCAAGTCAAGAGTGGTCTACGCAAACGTCAGATATGATTGTATTCACACATCACTCGTCGTTTTGTTGTTTATGTTTTTCTTTGTTCCTTAGTTTGTGTTCCTGTTGTTTCTGAGTTAGCGTGGATTTTTTGAATCGAAGAAGTGATAAGAATCAACAGCTAAAAAGAGACAGTTGGGTAAACCATATAGTTTGCATGCACTTAGAGATGATAAATATAAGTAGCGTTCAGCATACATCATGTCACATTGGAGACGGTTTGTAAAAAACGGAACAGTACAGCGAAGATTAGTTTGTTTCTCCTTCGTCAGTGACATTCACAAATAAAAAATTAGTTCAAAATTTTTATTCAGGATTTCTTGACTTCCTCTGCACAGATGTAGTGGGTTGGCGGACATCCTCTATAAGGCGCGAGAGCGAGCTTCCAAGAGTACGTAAGGCTGCTTTCATCAGTTGTAGGTTTTGGTTTGCATACTAGCATCAATCTATAACGGCTGGAAGAGATTGGTAGGACCTTTTTCTTTGTAGGAAACAGCACAGAACTCATAGCTGATGTGGCTTGTTACAGCCTCCCAGAGTCTCTATGGACGGTTACAAGCACGTTGTAAATGTTGAGTACTGTCCGGCAGTGGCCAGTGATGCCCCTGCTTTTCAGCAGGAGTCTGCTCAGGGAAAAGCCGCAGCTCAAGTTTCTCCCGACAGCAAGAAAGCTGCCGCGTACCACACTAGGCTTGAAGGTACCATCCCATGACTTGCGCCATGCCTAAAGAATTTTTGTTATATTCACATCATCGCTCAATGGCTTTGTACTTCATGGTTTCTTCTCGCCACTTGCTTCCATATTAGCAACGTCTTTTTAATAAAATTGAAACTGTAGTTTGAGTCCAAGTTTTTCATATAGTGCATGTCTACATGATTCTGTCACTACGCTGCATGCTACGCTGTTGCAATGCTAAATCGCTAACCAGAATGTGTTAATTAGAGGAAATGGTGCGGGGGTTGCAGCGAGTTAGCTGGCGAAAGGTGGACGTGAACTTTCATTCAGCGGTGTGGCCTTACTTGGTGGCCCATGATGCCTTAAATGTAAGTTCATACGTGTAGCACTTTGATTGTGAGATACAAAGCACATTTGTGAGCATGGTTTCCCGAAACTTGGCTAAACGCAATTTGGATTTTTGAAAATCAGGTTAAGATAAAGTGGATGCATTATGAAGGAGCAGAAGTGATTGCGCATGTGGCCGACACCCTGAAACAACAAGAGCAAACCGTTTTCTTTGAAGCGAGCTTGTAATCAAGGTTTGCAGGTTATTAGAAGGTCTTGACGCTGAATTTTAAAGAGGATTCATTCGACATTTAGTAAATTTCTAGTTGCATTGGTATGGTAACCTAGGATACATGGCCAGGTAAAAAAACAATTCTTCAGATGTTGATCGCTGTGGGCAACTGGCTTTCTGTTAAGGGAATCGCGGGAACGTAAAGTACGCGTGCACAATGTCGAATGGAGGCGAATTTTTCCTAGATTTTCTTGACATCGGTTAAGCATCTTTAATAGAATCTTGGTGAGGATTGCGAGTGGTTCTTAGGGTTAAGTATTTAGTAAAGGTTGAATTACAAATACCTCAAAGAGTGTCATTGCTCTTACTTCTCTGAAATGAAAATGCAATAGGAGGGGCCCTACTCTTATTCCCCACTCTTATTTGAGTTAAATCGAAGCATTTTTGCTCATCCTTCTCAATCCGCATATGCACTCAGGCAAAAGAAATGTGCTACGACAATTATCTACAAGTTGAGATGTGCAAATGGGTGAAGTTCGCGTGATTGACATTCTACTCACTTAATCCAACTCTGCGAGGACCTTGCACCGGTTGAAGTGCAACTATCCACACGTTTCATGTGAAACCGTTCAACAATAGCGTTCTATTCTGACAGCCATTAATCCTATAACTTGTGCAACTTCAAGGACGGTGGTGACATGCCCTTCCTTCAAAATGATACATACTTAGAAACAAGTGAAGTAATGTTAAAGTTCCCAACTATTAACTGATAGATTCAAATCGTTCCAAGCACCTGCAAGGAAGAAATGCATATCAATTTTCAAGAGTGGAAAGTAAGAATCAACTGTCTTTCCTGGAGATTTCCCATACGATCTGCTAGTACTTGACTTCTTGCTTCGAGAATGTTTTCGTTACGATTCCCGGTACAATTCCTGGTACTTTTAAAGATGCATAACACCAGTTCTAGCAACCGAGTAATAACAGATCATATAGCTTCATTCTCTGCACAGCAACGCCCTTAACTGGCTGCTGCACTAAAGCTCGAGAAAATGTTTTCTTCTCTTTTAATTAATTAATAATTTTTAGTTTGTATTTCCACGGAAAAGCTGTTTCGGTTGCAATTTATGCGAAATTCAGATTCACGAAGTTCCAGTTCGAGAATGTAATAACTACAAAACCGAAAAAATGAAAACTCCAAAGAGACCTCAGCAACCAAATGTTAGGACGCTAAACGAAAGGGGTTAACATTTCCTCCACTATGTCACGAACCTGATCAAAACTTATTGCCCCAATTACAAACTTACAAATCAACATTTCAAGAAAAACCACTTGGGATGCAAGATTTGAGAACCTAAATTGAGAGGCACATTTACCGTGACAATAAAACCCATACAAAATCAGCTCTTATCGACGAGAGACCCCATTCTTGACCTAAAATGTTCCTCTAATTAATCTCCTCCCGAAGGCAATCCCCTGCCTCATAAGTACAAAGGAAATCCTTCAAACCTCAGACAGAGTGATCCACGACACCCAATTTTTCCAAGAATCTAATTTTTTTAAATATCAAGCAAAATGCGGTGTCAAACAAACTAACCGAAACCATGCACTAAGGCGCTGGGCAATCTACTGTGTGGCAGGGATCGCCTGCGCCTTCCCTTGTCGCATCTCCTGCATCTTCTTCATGCGTTGCAGAAAGAGATCATACTCGCACTTCTCGTAGCCGTGTCTCTCGTCCTCGCACTTCCAGGGCAAGTAGAAAGTCTCCTGGCGACACTTATTCAGAGGGATGAGGAGCTTGGAGCACATATCCCGGGAACCCAATGGCAAGCGAGCCTCCACCATCTCCTCCTGCGTCGCCAAGTACTTTCCCGTGGTGGCCATTGTGGTAGATCCACAACAATCTCTTGCTTGCCTTCAACACGCCCTCCCCTTCACAAAAAAAGCTACACTGCTCTGAATCTGTCTCGCCACGAGCGCCTCTCCCCACACCATCCTCCACAATACGTGACCGATTCAAGGAGCTCCGATTGATACCCTTCACATACCCAGGATGTTCGGATTTATACCCCACATGCATACACGGGCATGACCAGGTTTTCATCGACGAAGGGTATAGGCTCATGGTTCTAGAAACTTCGATTTCCTTTTAAGGATTAAGCCTATGGATTCACTCTTTCCACTAATGTTTTAACTTGACTAGTTTGTTAGATTCATATATGATCTAATACTAATGCTGTGGTGTAACAGGTATATGACTTGGCTTGATTTGATAAAAGTTCTTGATTTTTAAGAGAATTTCCTCCTTCACCTTCATGAGTATTACATGCATGTGTCTAGGGAAAAATTACAGTAAAACTGACCATGCAAATTATAAACAATTACCACAAGAAATAAAGAATACTTGTAAATAATTTTAATTGCTACTTTCTTTCCTACTATAGGTGCATTTTGACTCCTTTTGAGTTTGCAAGTTTCTACATATGATTACTCTTTAGACTTTAGCCTATTCTTAGTAAAAGGTTTTGTTGTATAGATGAATATACAAAGAGAGAGAGATACACACACAACAAGAGAGAAAACAATCAGCAACCTAATTAATTAATATTTAATGGTGATTTTGTATGACAACGGCTAAATTTTCCAAGTTTGTAATTCATCATATTCATTTACTTTCATTTCTATGTAAAAAATGGATGATTTATACAACAATAACTTTTTTAAAAATACACTAAGGTTTTCATAGTACTTCTTTTATTTCTTTTATTTCTTTTATAATCAAATCTTAAAACTCAGTTTACATTTCCATGGATAATCTGTAGTTACATATTAAATATTAAATATTAAAATTTATTAAAAAATACTTAGTATTAATTTTAATTTTATTACTTTACCAAATAAATAAAAATTAGTATAGATTTCAACTTTTCATTTCCTGAAAAGATGCAAAATAAGAAAAAAGAAAGAATATTTTACTTTCAATTTCAAATTTACTATTATGAAAGTGCACTAAATACAATGTATTTTAACTATATTTTGAAAATCCAAATTTGGTATTTTAGCTATTGAATCAACAAGTGAAACAAACAATTTTTAATATTAGTGCTTCCCACTTCAATAACATTCATCACAAATATCATCAATCATTCTATGATTTTGTTGATTGATTTGTTTTTGTATTTTTTTTTAAAATAAATTCTTAAGAATTTTCTTTGTATTTTATTTTTATCATAACGTCCACTACAGTATAAGAACAAGTATTCTATGTGCTGAAAGTTAAAAAACTTTTATATATCAAACCCAAGACAAGAACTTCTTATTCACTATTCTACACTAATAGTGAATAACATTTAATCAAATCCAAATAATAAAAGTAACATTCTAAATCGTAACATATTTTACAGTATCGAAAAATATTTTCAGAACACCCTTAATATTAACAGGCAATTTTCCTTAGATCGTGTACATTTTGACACTGCAGTATGTGTCTGTATGGAGACATATATATGTATATATATGTAAATGATTTAAAATCCAATTATGCTGCCTCTAAAATCCAACGCTGCATGATACAACAAGTAAAATCCAACTGCACTGAAGTGATCAAACACTGCAAAGTATAACGAAATCTGCTGGCCAGTGTGATCTAGTTCCAGGGCTGTGATCTCGGGACAAGTTTTAAAATGGATTCAACGAGATGGATTCATGGACCCACAAAACAAGTACAGCATTGTATGTGCAATCTACACATCAGGAGCAATCGAAGTGTGATCACCGGAGATGCTGCAAAGTTACAGGGTTTGTGCAAGCTATGGAATCCCATAGTGAAAGATGAGATCAGTATCGCAGGATACCTATGCGGCTATAGCTCCAATGATAACTCCGGTTTTCGACCTATCACTTGGCATTTATCGATGTGAGCGCTCAGAAAGGACACGAACAAGCTTGAACCTTCTCGCTGGACTCAGTCGCTGGAAAACATCGACACAGTATAATAGTCAGAGAGATGATACCTTGATCTCAACCACTTTGCAATCTTTCAGAATAGAAAGTGTTGAAGACTATTCAGCCATCTCTCCTTCCTCTCTCGCCAGCGAAGGCATCCAATTCAACGGTGTGTCTGAGCATGGGTACAGCCTCCGTATCAGTTGATGCTTGTGGCGACAGTGTTCTCCGTTCATAAGGCGCTTCAGGTGGCCAAGCCGACGTTGCAGTTGAGCAGAGTATTAAAAATGCTGAGGTGTAGATACTCACATGCCAAAGGCTGCATGCACACAACCAGTTGTTCGGTGACAGGTTGAGCGATTCCGCGGAATGAACTCATTGGCAAAGAATAGATTACCTACGGCTGTTGAAATCATCGAAAGACGGATAATTGCACTGTAGAAGGTTTAGTTGAAGAGTGTAGAATGATACCTGTGCCATATCCAGTATGTTTCAGCTGTCTCTAGGACCCAACTTAACCCTGCGGTGCATAAGATGCCAAGCCCTGCTGTTAAGTAGCCCCACCTGAAACGCCCTTTTAACTGATGCAGGAGCTGCTCACCATACCGATGGATACATTCTAATCTGCTCAGAAGAACAAAGGGTAAGAGTCACGGAACCCAGTGGTTGTCGACCAAATCTAACTGTCCATCGATCAATAGATTGCGATTTAGTGGTTGATGATAATTACAGCCGTGAATTAGAAGAGGAGACGAAAGCATGAGAATTGGGTAAATGACCTTATGACCGGTCGAATGGAGTCAATTGCACGAATTGCACGAAACCAAGTTGGAATCAATTGGAGTCGCCAGCATTCCAAAGCCCAGCCAAACAGCAATCCTGCCAGGCCCATGATCGCCACCAGTAACACATTCCAGGCGCTGCATTTCCCAAGCAAAATTCCACGTTAACTCTCAAGGTTGCACACGTTAACGTGGAATTTTTCTTACACGTGCGAAACCGACGTGTGAGCAACCTACCATGGCTGACAATTATTCACCGAACAAGGAACTCCTAAAAAAGACCTCTGAATTGAGATAATCAACCTGAGCAGATTTGAGTGAAGCCTCACCTAGTGGCGTCTTCCTTGGTAATGGCAGCAGTGACGATTGCGAATCCAACGTGTGCAACCGCTTTCACGTTTTGCTTGAGCGATGCAACTTCCACGCACGTCACGATCACAACCAGAAAGGCAAGCCAGAAATCCAGAAACTGAGCTGCCAAGCACAAAAGGTTGTTAAGATTTGAATCGCGAGTCAGGCTTGCAAAAACCCAAGCCAAGACTAACTCTAGCACAATCGCTACGTTGCACCAGAAACTCCTATGAGCATTATTTATGTAGAGCAATTTGTCCACCTGGAGGGTATCATATTTAAGAGCGCACCACCCGCCAGCGTCGCAAGAATGGTAGAAGCCACTTGCCGCACCGCTCGCCGTAAACGCCATCCACTCTGAGTACCCTTGATGCTGCATGGCCCAGTAACTAGGAAGTAAAGCGGCGAAATTCGATCCTACTAGCGTCCATATCTGTACAGTCTCGTCTGTGGGAACTAGCAGCGGCACGCTGCAGTCAATGCCGCCGTGAGCTGCATCGCAATGGCAGTAGCTGGGTAATCATGGCAAAACGGAGTCGTGTGAGCTGAATTCAAGGGATGCAACTGCACAAGCTAAATTATAAGTCACGTTGGCTGACTGGAAAGGGAACCTGTAGAAGTGTAATCGGCTGGACTCGTAGCCTGTGACGCACCGCCCTCGTCCCGAACAATGATTCAGACAACCGTGAACGCTGATATGCATTTGCGCCTCCGCGTCCTGTCTCTCACTGGAAAGTTCCGTGGATGGTTGGGTTGCTGGAGCTGGTCCACTGGGGCGTATCATGTCGGCCTCCTCTGACGCAAACAAAGCCTTCTCGGAGGCCTTCTTGTGACTAATGATCCTCCAGAGTGACCTCTTTGCAGCTCCTAGGCACTTCACGACATTCTCATACCAATGCGCAATAGATTTTGAGGTATTTCTCCATAGCATGAAAAATCTTGAAGAGCTTTGGGTAAATTCTGCACTTGTCTCATGCACAGGCACAGATTCTTTCACATAATGAACTCCGATACACCAGATTCCTTCCGCAGGGTAGACAAGGTCCAGCGACAACTCATCAACGTTACCATTCTCCTTCGAGTTGACAACTTTAACATCCCAGTTGTCGGGCGTCGCAAGACCTTCCCACCGAGCATAGACGGTGATTTTCGCATGCACCGCACGTCGGAGTTTCACAGAGAGAACCGCGCCAGAGGCGCCTCGCGGCACCTCCATGAAGAAGAATGTCCAATTCTTCGGGCTAGTAGTTCCAACATGCTCCACTTCGGATAACGAAAACCATGGCGAATGAAGCAGGCTATCCTCCCCCGTTGGTCCGTAGTACGAATTGAACGGCGACTCGCCCCATTCATCAACCAACACTCTCTCCATGGAAATTGTTGACGCAGCGCAGCTTTCAACGCGCCAGTACAAATCGAAGTCCAGTGGCGAGGTTGTGGTAGGGTTACGCACGCCGATGTACCATGGGCCACGTCTGGGCGCCGAAACTGTGATGGGAGGTGAGTCCATGACAGTCCCGTTGTCCCCATCGTCTGGCAAAGCGCCGTGACTGAGGTACAAACTGGTTCCATTACCTGCGCCACAATTCGGTGACTTGCACACCGCACGAACCTGCAAACTCAAGGCGAAATCGTCAACTTCCAGAGCGAAGTACTTCCATGCTCCTACATCAACACGCTGTGACGTCAACGATGTCCAAGCATTTTCTTCTTTGTCACCAACTCCGTTAGACTGATGGATCAAGTCCGGCGTAGTCTCCACGTTTACATCGAGATTTGTTCCCGTCTTTGTGAGAATGGTCTTCTGATTGTGCCGATGTTTCTGGCTCCATCCAGGGTCGATATTCGAAACTGGTGGAGTTTCGAAGCACAGTGACTTGACGGTGACGTCGCAATCGCGGCCCCTAAGATTGGGTGTCTTGCATCCCGACACTGTGAAATGGACTCCGAAGGTGTACGTACTGCCCCGCGTGATCTGTCAAACAATCGAATTGACCACCAATAGAAAGCTCTTAGCAAACACATCGATATACAAAAACGGCAGTGTAAGCACATAGATGAGTTTCTTCTGAAAAAGAGTACCATTTTGGCTTGAAATCGCCCGGGTTCCGGTTCGCTAAACACACCCACATACCACAATCCTGCAGGGATCTGCACAAACGAACTTTTGTTAGAGTCTTTTGCCCCACCGGCAAGAGCAGGCTGCAGCGTCTGAAGAAAACCCTGCCTCATGATGATTCTCTGTGCCCATTCTGAGTCGAAAATCACTGTAGAAATCGGGATAAACATAACAAAAATTCTCTCACCTGCATGTTGGTCAACGAAATGGAGGAGTTGGTAAGGAACCATGCGCAACACCCCGTCCTCGACGAATTGTCAGCCTTTCCTGCAGCCATGGCTGCTGCTTGCGGAGACTCCACTGAAGTTATAACAGATTCAAGGATACATCAAGTCAGTAATTGAGGGACGCAAATTAGGCAGTCAATTGGTTTGCATTGAACGTCAACGAGAGGAAAATTTGAAAACTCTGCACGCGTAGGTGGAGGGTCTTTCTCACCTAAGAGGTCCGGAAGAGGCGGTGATCCGAAGCGAAAACAAACCATTGGCACCTTAGCTTCCTGTTTTCCGCCTTGCTCCTGCATGAACCAAAGCAACAAATAGAAATCAGTGTGGAACGACAAACCCAACCAATTTACTCTAAAACATCTGCTAGGATCAATCAGGGTAGTAATTTTCTGGTGATGAATGCGTACCCCCGTCCATTTCCTTGACAACAAGACATTGAGTTCCGCAAACGCGCGAGGTACCTCGACTGCAGAGAATCGAAAAGGTTCATAGATTAGAGTACTTTGCAAGTCTGTTCTGTAAACATTTGAATTCTACAACAAGGGATGCAATGAAAAAAAATTAGTGTGCGAGTTCGGTTGATAAGACGGCGGGAAATATCCTTACTTCGAAAGTAGCGCCAAGTATAAGGACCAATTTGGATGTTAGGGTAATTCAATGCTGCTAGCATGCGAGACGAGGAGTTTGTGGTACTCTTGTCGTCCATTTCGACATACGACGAATTCACGCCAGCGACACCGCACGTAGATTGTTGCCATGGCGTCAAAATAATCAGCAGCAAAAGCACACCTACAGCGCTGTGATTCATCGCCATCGATGAACTCCGCAAACACTTTCTGGTACATCTGACCTCCAAACTGGGAAAGACGCAAGGATTATCTGCCCTTAAACCCCGTCTCCGTGTTCGCAAGAGTTCAAGCTCTGCTTGACTTCGCCTGAACTCGCAGAATGCTGGAACTCCGGCGGAGCATTAGAAGCTTAACATCCGAATCGATACATATACATGGAGGAACCGAATGCTCACACTCGAGTATGATTTGAACTACACCATGCACATCGAATCCACAGACGTAAGCTGTAAACGGGAGGCAGGGGGAAGGGTGCGCGGAAGTAGAAAAAGCAGGGGCAACATGGTCAAGGTCCTCCTACTCAGAATGATCTCTGCGTCATCACTAAGTGGGGTCTGTTGCGAGACGCAAGGATTGGAGCTGGAGATTCAAGGATGTTCAGAAAACGGAAGAATTGCAAGCATGTGAAAAGAGATTCCGCTGAAGACCTGGGTGATAATCTCGGTAGCTTTCAACTAAGGTACCAAAAAAAGAAATTCGAATTGACTGCGATCCATGAAGGACAGGACATTGCCCGTCGGCTGAAAATTTGGGATGATCATTCACAGGAAAAAACTGTCACACTGCAAAACGACAACCTCTTTCAAAATCTCACTGAACAACTTCCTTCGAGAAGCTTTCGACAGAAGGGCCCGCCGCATGCTGTACATTGACCTTTTCCCTACGTAAATGGCCAGAGGAAGTAGCTTGAGAAAGTTCGCTGCCCAAAACTTGCATCGTCGACAGCACCTCGCGAGCATCGCTGCTTGAATGCCACAGTAGACGCATGGTGCAACTGCTTTTCGTGAGTCTGCGGCTTTTGCGTCTAATCATCAGCATGACTTGGCCATGACCTCCCGCTGTCTGCACATGATTCGTTTATTCGTCCACACGCGATCCGCTGCGATAATTCGGTGGAGAATGCACACAGAAGATTACACCAGGTCTTTGATCAGGAAAACGAAAGGCGGGATGGATCTGATGGTGGCTTTGCGACACAATCATCAATCTTTGAGAGGCAGAATCGTCGTTTCATCAATTACGGAATGCCCATAACTAGATTCTTTTAGCCTAATTAAGCGTTTTTAACTCCATCGTCTAACGACAATTATTAATTTCCCCTTTGAACTGCCCAACTTGGACCCTCCTCTCTCTGGGTCAGGGGCTCAACAGTGTCGTTTTCATGACAAATAAAATTTTCAGCATAATCTAATGCTAACACATTGAAGTTTAAGGAAACAAGACGAATATAGATCAACTCCTCTGTTCGCAATATACCGCCTGAGAATTCTTCGAGCATTTAGTCAATGATGTGAGGACGAGAGGCCGGGGTGTCAAGAGGTCAAAGACTTCAAACCTTAACTCTAGGATTCAAGACACACCTGGGACATATTTTGTGCAGCATAGAATCTGTAGATTTCGCAGTAATTACGATTTCCCGCGAAATTTGAAGTTACAGAGGCCTTCTACGCACAAATTTGCATTGGTGACAATTGGTTTATCATTCCTCTGGAGCGAGGGAATAGGAGACATTCTTCAAATCCAGTTTGAGGGGCGTGTCCGATGTGGTGATTTGATCTACCTTGCACGAAACACTGTTGGACTGAGTTGGGTCTGCGATGTTCACTTGCGATCGGTGAGTTTGATTGATAATCTTCACATCTTAACCTTGGTGACTTATACGCGTTGGTTAGGGTGTGAGGATTGCCGAGATATTATTCAGGGTGGAGGTACTGAGTAAGGAGACTATATTGCATGGCAATGAGCTTTAAGAGAATTCGCGCTAGAGAATCGAGAAATTAGGGTTATATGGACAAAACATAGAGAGGACGCGAGAAAGTGGAGCAGAGTGGTGTGGCGATGGAGAGCAGGGAGGAGATGATTTCGGATGCTCTACAATAGACCCGAGACCTTGGAGAAACTAGTGAGGCGTCATGTTGCCAAGGAAGGGAAAGGTGTTCCCAGCGCCAGATTGACCAACTTGCAATGAGAAATGATGGCGCTGCACCGCGAGATTCTGCGCACCACGCAACTCTTCACGTGGAAGAATGAGCAAAGCGTGCCCTAGTTTGCACATTATCATCAGTCCATTGCAAAAGTGCTTCATGAGTGTAGAACCTCTCTATCCTTACAATAATTTACCCAATACGAGGGAGGAGAGAGTTTTAACAAAGTTTAGGGTTTCGCTGAACCACACTTCTCATGAAAGGAATCCTCTCAAAATGGGGTTCTCCGTCATGCGCCATTGATACACAACGGTCTTTCTTTCAGCTGCGTCTATCTCATGCCTGAAGCAAGAACCATTCGATGAAAGAAAAAGCGATGTTGGGTCGATGTTTGTGACACCAGGAGGAATCTGTTGAGGAAGAGCACGCCACTGGACTGGAGCTTGAGCAAGCGCGTTACGAGACGGATCCAGAAGTTGTCAGTTTCCACTATCATAACTCACTTAATATCAAAACCTATGAATGAGATGACATTGTTCTTTGCCATGCTCGTGCACCGAATTTGAAATTTGCTATGCTTTTGGTCTGGTACGCAATCTACGAGATGTAAAAACTCGGGTTGCAACGCATTTGCATCGTATCAACAACGTCCCGTCTAGAGCTTGAAATTGTGATAGTTTCTTAAGTGCACCGCAACATTTTGCAACAACAGTGTTTGATGTGGATGATGCAGATACAAGGGATTCAGTTCAAGCTGCCATTGACAAGGTTCTATGCTTCTCTCAAGTAATTTTACCCACTGCCAGCAGTTGTCAAAATGCTTTGTGAGTAAAAACTCTTGCTGCATGTGAATTTAGTTTGCAGTTTTGTGAGCAATTTGAGGCAGGCTGGTCTGCTCGGTCCCTATCACTGAAGATTTTATCTTGCTGGAGCATTTGCCAGGCTAAACTGAAGTTTTGTGATGAATTTTTTCAGGAAAAGCAAAAGATGAGGTTCCATTTGCTTGTATTAACAAAATCAATTTCTAATATTCCAACTGTTAAATACAATAATTATATTTTAATAGATTTCCATGTTTCTACTTGTTAAATTATGTAAAACACAATAACTTGATCTTTTAATATATTTGCATATACATTAATTTGGGTATTGAATGGATTAGTTATAAAATATCAAAGCTTAAATATGTGATAATATTCTGATACTAAATTTTATCATATTTTGTTTTCAGTACATAACAGTATCCTATTCTTTTCATTTCAATTCTAATGGAAAAAAATAATATTCACATTTGTTTAAGTAGCTGATATAAGTCATAGTTTTTTAACAAAATGAGCCTAATTTATTTGTTATAAATTATTGTGTTATTGTTAGTGTAATTTTACTACTGAATTTAAATCAATTTTTAATATTCTATCAATTATATTGGTTGTAATGAAATCTTTTGTTATATTTGTAGTTGGATAAATCAATTGCTTTATAAAATTATTAAACTACATTTAATATGAAATCTATTTTGAATTTTTGGTATACAAAATTAGAATATTTATGTATTATTTGGTTTTGTATATATATTTTTTCCATTCAATAAGTTTATTTCATAACCCTTTCTATACTCAAGTAGGTTTATTTTTTAAAGGATTTATGAAACTGTTTACACAACTTTAAAGTTGTTACTAATACTTAGTTTTATGAACATAGTTTTTAAAATATTTAGATATCACACAAATCCCATGAAATGAAAAATATAAAAATAAATTTCCAAATATTTATTTATTTTATAATATTTTTCGTTGTAACCAATTTATCACTTGTTAGAAATGGGTAAAATGCATAATCTTCTCTTTGAAATAAGTTCTTATTTAAATTTTAAAAACAAGAAGTCTTAATTAAATTAAATATTAGATGTATTGCCTAATTGAAATTTAAAGTAGTAAATATCAATGAAACCACTATTTTATTATATTGTTACAGTGAAATGAATCAAAATTGATGGAAGAGAAGTTTTAGTGATCTTAAGAGAGATTTTTGTAATACAAAACATTACCGAAAATGCTGAAGTGTTGCACGGTGAAAGGGGAATTCCGTGATGGAATCTACCACCTGCACAGTTCCAATTCGAAGCCCTTAGGCTCGGGCCGAACCTAGAGGTTCGGAGTTCGTCCCTGAAACCTAAATCTGCCGCTGGAGCACGGGCTGAGTCTTTTCCGCCATAGCCAGGGCGTGCACATCGAAGGGAGAAGCGACCCCCCGCGTGACCAGCCACCATGAAGTTCTCTCCGCGTAAGCCTCTTTTCCTTGACGTTCAATTTTGTTGATGTACTAGAGTGGTTCGAGATGTTCTGGCTTGGACTTGCATTGAAACGAGGGTATTGGAGTTTGTCGAACTGGTCGCCCTAGAATTTTGAAAGCTTTCAGGGTTGCGTTTTGACTTGCTTGAAAGCGTATGCCAGACTCGTTGCATGGATGGCTTGCTTATCACTGTGGGTTGCTGCTGGTGGTTTCGGAAACTGACCTAAGTATTCAACTGCGGAAATCGGTCTTTAGGGTTTTTGGTGTAGTTTGTCGTCGTGTAGGTGAAGCGATATTGATGTGGGTATGGTAACCGTAGTGTTGTTCTGGCTTCCTTGAGTGCAACTTCATCGTAGAAACCTAATGTATTGTTTACTTGCTGTAGCATCTTCTCTCACATTATGCTGTACAGGTGCCCTTTCAGTGGGTGTTTTAGAAATCGGTTTCTCGTGTTTGGGTTGTTTTGCAAAGTTCGTCTGTGTTCGTGTTCGTTTGTCCGGTTAGGAGATAATGAGCTTAGAAATGATTGTTACTGGAGCGAAGAACATCCTTTGATGCGGTTCCCGGAGTAACCATTATTGAAGATCTTTCAGATTTTTGTTTTAAAACTATGGTTCTGTGGGCTGAGTTTTTTCTGGACCTGGTTTGCTGTAGACTCTGCGATCTGTAATCAAGGTCTTTGTTTCTTTGGTACTGTTATAACAAATCAGGTTCTTGTATTAGGTGAAATAATCTCTTTGTAGATTTTCTAGCTCAGTGAATCTTCGGGCATTCATACTTCTGAGAAACCTGTACTGAGAATTTTGTTTGTTCTTTGTGCAGGTGTGAGCAGCTCTAGGCGCAAGTCGCGGAAGGCACATTTCAGTGCTCCTTCCAGCGAACGCCGCATTCTTATGAGTGCCCCTCTTTCTGCAGACCTGAAGAACAAATACAATGTATGTCAGTCTTTTCCGGTCTATTGCTGATTCGTATGTGTGCCTCATTTGCGATGAAACAACGATTTGAGCTTGAAAATTATCTATAGGCGAATGCTGTCTTATTTAATGCTGGTTTTCACCTGAGTTGTACTTGGTCTGATTTTGTTACCTAAAGTTTTTAAACTAATGTCATCGTTAATTCCAGGTTCGATCTGTTCCCGTAAGGAAGGATGACGAAGTCATGGTTGTGCGAGGCACATTCAAGGGCCGGGAAGGAAAGGTTGTCCAAGTATACAGGCGGAAGTGGGTGATCCATGTGGAGCGCATTACCCGTGAGAAGGTCAATGGTATGTTTTCACTTAACTCGTAGAGATAGAAGTTTGCTAATTTCTTCTGCAGTGTTGTCTTGACTAATGTCCATTTTGTCCAACACGTGTCCTAGTTGTTTACTCTTATGTTGAGGATTAAGCGTTTTGTTAATATGATTCCGCAGGTGCAACCGTGAATGTTGGCATTGACACATCGAAGGTGGTGATCACCAAGCTCAAGCTGGACAAGGATCGCAAAGCTCTTCTTGAGAGGAAGGGCAAGGGTCGTGCTGCTGAGAAAGGCAAAGGAAAGTTCACTGATGCGGATGTTTCTCCTCCTCTGCAGGAAGTTGATTAGATTTTGGTACTCTTATCTGAAATGGGTACATCTTTCTATGAATGTGGCTCGCTTGTAAGTGCTTTAGAAAATTTCCTCCCATTTTCCTGGACCTAGAAGTAATTATGATCCTCATCATTGCCATGTATGGAAATGTTGAATTGCTGTGGAGAGTGATTGTGTATTTGTCTTGTGCCATCAGCGTATTAGTCCAAAAAGTATTTGGTAATCCTCTCTTTAAATACCTCCGGAAATATTTGGGATGAAGTTTGTTTGAATGGCGAATCCACACATAGGTGGTGCTACTTTTCAATCAGTTTGAACGTCCATCAGCACAGTGTAGAAATGTACGCACTTGCGTATATTTAAATATACATATCCAGTTCTTAACTTTGAATTAGCGGGATTTTTGTTCTATTTAGTTATCCTTAGGGATTCGCGAATGTTTTCATCAAACTTTTATTCCATCTACGGTCATTTTAAATGAGAGAGCACAGGCCTCATTGTAGTTACAGAACGATGTTTCCCTACTCCGTATAAGGAATATCATTGTGCAGCTGTTCGGGCTCACAGCAAGGTCAGGTTAGTCAAACTAAATGGGCTAGCAGGCTTTCATTCTCCAGCCCCATGAGAATTCGTCTCATGAGGTGAGAGAACTAAGTGTGGATTCGAAGCTGCTGAGCTGTGGCACAATGGGAGGTATGTTTGACCTTATCATTCACCGTTTTGATGTATCCTAATGCACTTAAGATGTGTCACGTGTGACTTCTCTACTTTTCACAGATGTAGCTTTTTCCTACTCCTGCTAAAACAATCTACAAGTGACTATTTCAGTAACAATAAGTTATGAACACATACGTGTACATTTTAATAGCCATTCAACCTGAATATAACAGGAACAGGCATTGTTATTGTGATAAATATTTAGTGAATATATACAATGTTAAATGTAATCCTGAACCGCACATGCACCAACAAAAAATGATTATGTTTTAAGCAGCATTTATAGGTCTATATGGTTTATATGTACCAAATGTCGACGCAAGTATATATATATATATATATATACATATATTAAAATCCTGATTTGAAATTCTATTTATTTCTTAACAATTTAAGTTTTTGAACAATATTTAGTCAATTTTAATATAATCGCATCAAATTAAACTGAGACACCTTGACAAAAAAAAAAAAAAAAGTTATAACTTACCTCATGTCAACCTCCTCATAGTATCAAAGAACTTTTTAATAAAACCTTTCCTATCTACTCTCAAGAATTTTTAAGGAATTTTAAAGACTCATTTTAAAGATATATTAAGACTCAAGTAGTTCATTAATTATTAAGGCTTTATTTTCAATATCTTGTAAACTGTAATAAGCAAGTAGGCTAGGCATCTCACGAAAGAATGGCTTAGGTCTTAATTAACGATTAATAATGTCCATAAAATGGCGCTTTTTTTAGTACCACACTACATATTAAAGTTATTGGTTGAAATTTTATAACCACTATACAATATAAATAGTGGAGTAATGAACACCAAACCTAAATACATTTTAAGGTAAAATAGTCTCTTTCCCTAATTTAGAACTTAAATTCAATTCTATACTAAGTTTGAAGCAAATAAAATGATAGCATTGCGAACATACAACCTTCTGGTCTTTAAAGAACTATGTCACTTAAACAAGAAATAAAAATGTTGTGATCTAATATTCTTACATATTAATAACTTGAAGAAACAAATAGAGGATTTATTAACAAGTAAACATGCTTAAATATCTCCAAAATACTTTAAGGCCTTAAAAAGCACTGAAAGTAAACATATGCTTTGTGTAAATAAATAAGAAATTAAATCTAAAGATTCAAAATTTGATCTTGTTTTTAATATCATATATATTTCAATAGAAGACAATTATAATAATAATAATAATATTAATAATAACAACAACATTAATAATAAAGTCATAATTATAATTAATGTAGAATTATTCATATATATATTTTTTAAATAAGATATTAATAATAAAATTTTAATAAAAGTATAAATAAAATATCAAAATAAGATATATATATATATATATATATATATATATATATCAAAATAAGATATATAATTTCTTTTATGGTCTACATGTACTTATTTCTGATCCAAATAATTGTGACAACTAAGATGTACAAATATGCTAAAGAATGCACTTTATTTTAATATAGTTGGAAGATTAATAAGATACAAATATAATTCAAGTATCTAAGACTTTTTAAAGTTATGGTGGGATTTAAAATAAATGTAGAATGCCTTATATATAAAGGATTATAAAATTAACTTTTAATCTTATAATATAGATTGAAAACTCAATCCACATAATAAATTACTTACACAATTATGATTATAGTGATTATTACAAATAATATATATATATATATATATATATATATATATAGTTCATTAATTTAAAAATTAAAAAAAAAAACCATTATGATATTTTCTAATTTTTTGAAAAAATCTATTTTGATTTTTTTATATATTTGTGGATGATAAATGTACTTGTTTTACATATGTGTTGTAATTTTTAAAATTAAAAGTCTATCTAGTCCTATAAAATATTTAATTTGTAAGTTTTTAAAATCATCCAAAGTCACCTAAATGGCATAATATACTTAGGAACATGCATGTACAATATAGTCATAGTGCTTTGTAAGATACAAATCCTACCCTAAAAATAATGAAAAGTGACTATTCACAATAAAGATTGAGCAATGGACAAGCTAAATTCAAACACATAATATGACTAAAAAATAATAAAAATAGAATAAATAACCTATTTGAAGCATGGAAAAAATTACCACCTATTTACTAATTCCAACCTTATAGATGCCACAATAACAAATAATTGTAAATTCTAAAAGAAATAACTTGTGTTAGGTTTAAATTATAACATAGACAAAGAAGAGCCTAGAGATTTTATAAGAACTTTCTTTATTGATCTCCACCCATACATACCAGGAAGCTACTGATAACCAATATTTGGAAGACTATTAGAGAAGGTCATAGACACTTGGTACAATTGATATTGGTGGAATCTCCAACTCAGGTATATCTAGCTCAAAATATAGACTATTAGCCTAGCTAGCTTTGTAACAGTTATAAGCGAGCCTGGTCTCATATCATATTGAATTGGCAAAGACTATGGCATAGTGGGCGTCGCAGCTCCATTTTGGCGAAGCGCTTATTTGTAGCTTGATGGCGTCGTCATGGTCGCTTTGTTCTACTTGGCCGGATTAAGTTGATCCTCAATAGCAAGAAATAATCAAAAGTCAACCAATTGCAAACTAAACTTACTAAAGTAGTTTCTCTTTAATCCAAATAAGTCTTCTAGTTTCAGCTTCATTATGCAAGAAATAGTAGTACAAAACTATAGAGCATTGGCAATTGTATTGGAATAAAAAATCTTTATTCTAGTACAAAGACATAGCAATTGGAGACTCTTCAAATGGATCATCTCTATCAAACTTGCTTATAAATATACTCCAAGTTTCTATGGTGACTCTTTGCTCCTCTTGTTAAATCTAAACTCTCTTGTCTTTTCATCTTCCATTGATAATAAATTAAAAACATCAAAAGAATTATCCTTTAGTTATTATTTGAATGGAAGCTTAGTTGACAATACATGGGTAAAAAAAAAACAATTCTTTTAAGATAATATAATGTAAACAAACCTACATTCTTTTCTATTGAAAACATAGTTTAAATAAAATTACAAATTTTGAACTATAATGCTATAATTTTAATAAATAAATTAAAAAATAACTACTAAACATTTAATCTAGATGCATCATAATCATATTATAAGGATATGAATTTTGTCAAAGACTTGTTCAATTACCAAAATATAATTTACTACCTTGTTTAAGATTTTATATATTAGAAGGACAATTAAGTTATATTAATAATCAAAATAAAATAAGAAGATTTTATATATTGATCACCATACACTTTAATTATTTAGTATATAGTATAAATTTAATGATGAATATAATTCAAGTCCTTAGAATAATCTTAAAAGATATCTTTGATAAGAATTTAGATGTAATTATAATTAATGCTTCCAATAAATATAGCCAATTGTTAGAAAAATGTGGTTGACAATCTTCTAAAGGTAATCCCTTAGGTGTTAGGTAAAGATTAGAATGTGATAAAAATATTTATAAATAAATATTAATTTTATAAATTTTTTTTAATATAAGATCAAAAAGATATGTGGTTTCTTTTTAAATGAAGGATTTAACTCACAAGTTTTTTTTTGTAATAGGAATAATATGAGATTTTCTTACAATAATATAAATATAAATATATATATATATATATATATATATATTAAAGTTTTGACAAGGCTAGAAAAAAAATATGCGCATACAACCAAGTTTTTAGTTCAAATCATATTTATGGTTATAATATAAGAAGAGACATGGATTTGTTATAGTATTTACCAATAAAGTGCAACATATCTTTACAACATAGTATTTATACTAATTCCTACTTTGTATTTAATTTTTGATATCTACAAAGTCTAAAAGTCTAAAACAAGGTTTGTAGTATATTGACTAATTAATTTAGAGAATGTGATTTTAAAATAAGGATTAGAAGTTTTATTAGGATTTATAAGCAATATTGCAAATAATGAAGTCTCAAAAAAGACTATAAATTACTGAAAGTCTCAAAAAAGACTATAAATTACTGAAAGAATTAGTTACAAGAATTAGAAGATTATATATAAGAGTATTAAAAAAACTATAACTCTTCTCTATTAAAAAGCAAGAAGAAAAAAAATTACTAAAATATCTTATTATATCAAGTATATTTTATTTTATACAAATTAATAATAATAATAATAAAATAGATACCTATGCTCAATATTTTTTAATTACAAGACAAAAATAATAGAATTATGAGACATCAAGCAAGGTTAGAATAGAGCTTGAAGAAATTTTATTTCTTATTATATTCCAAAGCTTAGCCCTTCAAAGCAATAATAGAAGCCACCAATTATATCTTAAGATATATTATCAACAAAGTCTCACAAGGAATAAAATTATTTTTTATCAAATATATTCTCGTAAAAGAAATATATACTTCAATTTTTAAAAAATGGCTTTAAAAAGACCATTGTCTTCATCCAAGGTTTTTTTTAAGAATTTAAAGATTCTATTGAAGATAATTAATTAAATATGATTAATAAAGGAATATTGAAGGGTTATAATTCCTAATCTATTACCAAATAAAAAATTTGTTTTAATTCTTATACATATAAAAAAGACTATCTTAACAAACTAAAGGTCCATAATACTATTCAACACTTTACACAAAATATTTATGAAGATTATGTAATGAAGAATTTATCCAACTTTCATAGAATTGATTTATTTAAACAAAATAAAATCTCTCAAAATTTATTTTTAATAACTTCTAAGTTAAGCAAGGAATATTTAATTGGATTAAAAATTACTATTTAGGCTTATTATTAAAACTCTATTTTGTTTAGAATTATGACAAGGTCTTTCAGAACTTTAAATTTTTTATTATAAAAAGAATGATATTTTATTGCAAGTTTATAGAAACAGTGCAAATATTGCTAGTACTTCCATAAACAATAATATGTATTAATAGTAAGCAAATATCTTTTTTCTTTTTATAAAAAAGATATCAATTAAGCTATTTTTTAATTCTATACTAATTTTTTTTTAATGGCTAAAGTTGTATATATTACTATATAAAAAGAATTAACAAGAAGAAGCATCAAAAAGATTAATGTCTCTTATAGCTATGCACAACAACTAATTATTAAATTTTCAAACAATTCTATTTTTATTATTTAAAAAAAATATATGATATTATTTCTAATACAATTAACATCCTTTACAACTTTAGCATATCTTTAAAGTTAGAAATTAATTAGGCCAAGCCAATTGCCAATTGGCCAAAAAGTGAAAATCTTAAATTCTACATGAAAGATAGATTTATATAGAGTTGAGCTTAGAAGAATTAACTTACAAAATTCCTAAGAATTCTATTTAGATTGTTCTTTCTAATAAAAAATATGAACCAATAAATTAAATTTAAAATAAAATTAACTAATAGAGCTCTACATGTTTGAATATTACATATAAAATAATCACCTTAAATAAAAAATTTAGTTTTTAGTACCTTTTTATTTTTATGTAGGTCAAATTTTGCAAAGCTATTAAAAAAATTAAATCTATAATATACAACTTCTAATAGATATAAATTTTTATGATAGTAAAAACCAAGATAGCTTGGCAACTATGTTGTTAAGAAAAATATAAAGAAGGCTTTAAAATTATTGATCTAAAAGAAGTTATATTCGTATTAATCTCTAAATGAATTTTAAGTGCTTAATAGCCAAAAAAATCCAACATAAAAAATCTTATTAGATATAGTATAAAGATATTGGTAGCTATATAATGCATGGACTATATTTCTACATCACAAGTAGTATTCTAAGTCCAAAAATTGGAATCAAATAGGCCAAGCCTAGACTAAACTAGTACTTTTCTTAAAACTTAAGATCTCTACATCTTACTAAAATATATAGAATATGACAATATAGTAGAATCTAGAATATTTCATAGTTGCTATCTATATCTTGGCTACTAAAGCAATACTATTATATAAGAATAAAATTTAAAATATTTTTTAATATAGAAAAAAATTAATTTATAACAATAAAAGATGCTATTACAAAAATTGATTGAACTACTCAAGATGAAGGATTTTGAAAATATTTAAATCTCCATATCTAAATAATTAAATAAATAATTTATATACTATATTCTTACTTTTTTAAAATAAAAGAAAATAGATCAAGTTATATAATTTAATAAAAGATCTTCTATCATATAAATATACATCATTTTAACTTGTTAATTTCTTATGAGATGTTTAAAAAAATCTAATATTTTATATATCTAAAGAATATGATATATATATATATATATATATATATATATAAAATTAGACCTTAAGCTTAGAGTCTTTTCTAGGATAAAGAAACATTGGATGTATTACAATTTGAACAAACATTGACAAGAGAAATTTATTTATTTTTAATTATTAGTGGTATTATATAAACACTCCAAACTATTAGTCTTATTTAGATTAAGAAAGATCTTAATATACTAAATATTTTTTTATTGACTATGTAGTATATTGAATCTTTAATCCACTTGTCTACATGTGAAATTTAAAAAAAAAAAATTAAAAAAGAAATAGCAATGTATTTTCAAAAATTAGAAAGAAAATTCAATAGGATAATATAGTTTCTTTAGACTCTTGCTTAATTTAATTGGATTAGAATATTAGATTAAATTATCTTTAATTAAAAATATGTATATAATTTAAGATCAAAATCTTTCAAGAATCTATATTAATATGACTTATTTAATATAAAAAAGTTGAAGTTAATACATAGAGAACAAAGATTAATATTTTTTTATTTGAATATTATCTTTTATATTGACCACAAATAATAGAACTAATCTTGCATAGGTTTTAGAAAATTTTCTAAAGTCAAAGAGTTTGGAACTTGGCAATTAGACTCTTATATAAAATAGTCACCATTCCAAGAAATACGATCTATAGAGAACAATTTCTTTGAAACAATCTTTTTTTGCTATCAAACTTCATTCAAGATTCAAAAAATTCAAAAATATTTGATTCCTACTAAAAAATATTCATTTTTAGGCCATATGGTTGAAAGAAATGTAATGATATTCAAAGAAGAGGTTTATAACAACCAACACACATTACTATGGATTAGATTGATTAAATGTGAAAAAATAATATGAAAAAATACAAAATAAAATCTTACAAGAAGTCTAATATGGGACTTTGAATTTAACAATAGATGGAATAACTCTTTAATGGCCAATATTATTCTAAAAAAACAAGAAGAAAATAAAATTAGATTATCTTTTATTTTACATAACAATTTAATTAATTCAACCCTAGATGCAGCCCAACTGGTAAAGTGTACAAAAACTAGATTTTTATATTTTTCCTTTCGATCTTGCTTAAGGTGAGTATGAGAGCCTGAGATGGGTTGTCACTAGAATGTCCAATCAATGCAATGCAAAAGAAAAAGAAAAAATCCTATGGATTTTCCCCATTAGTGTTGAATAAAAAAAACAAAAAAAGCACACACTTCAAATCTCCCAAAATCCCAACCTTGGTTTTCTTCAAAGTTGATCCTGTGTACAGTGTCCTGTACAACACAAAAACACAAACTGAAAAAACACAAGTAAACAAACAAACAGACATGGTAAGAACAGAAGACACAACACGGCTTCTCTTCCCCATTCATTCATTGCGGTGAGCGTGGGGATCAGTCTGTTGGTGCCACCGAGCATGCTCCGGTGAGGAGCCCCTGCTGCTGCCCCCATTAACGCCACCCTGCACTGCCTCCTCGCAGGCCATGAATCCCCCCCCCCCCCCCCCCCTCACAGTGACCACACTCTGTCTCTGCATTGCTGTGCAGTGCAGTGCAGGCTTCTTCACTGGAGCACCCACATCTGGAACCCACACACCCTCGGTGGCCTTTCTCGCTTATTTTCTCTCTTCCCCTCAGAGACTCGATCGATGCAAGATCTCCAATCCAGTGTGGGGGAGATTGCATCAAGCTGGGGCACTGTGCAGATGAATCCCTATGACAGCTCCCACACACGGTGTTGTCCAGTATTGGAATGCGAGAATTTAACCGCTTTGAAGGGTGGGGTTCACCTGTTGTCTTTGTCTGAGGCTTATGAGTAAAGAGCATCAGTTGTGAATTGACTGTGGGGGATTTAATACTAAACCACTGGCGTGAACCCCACACGTGTACTTGTTTAATCTTTTGCTGTTCTCGTAATCGGTGCATTGAGAAGTGATTTTCTTGGTTTGACCCTTCTATTCTGAGCGTAATTGTTTCCACGCATGACTGGCGGAAACATCTAAGTTGCTATGTACGTTTAATTTTTCATTTATAATTGAATGAAGTATTCCTTCTGAAAGGAATCTTCCCCTAATTTGCAACGGAAATAAAATTGATGAGGCGATTTTAAGTCTTTTGTATTCCATCCAACAGATTAGAAAATGTAGAATGGGTGTAAATATTGGCTTTATGTAACGTGGATCAGAAAAATATTTAGCCATATTTTAACCATATTGGTTTTATGTAACATGGCTATGGACATGGCAATATTATTCTCTTCAACAAAATGATCTTCTCCTCTTGACCATTTCGGTCTTGATATAGTAGCTCAAAAACTCGTAAGCAAGACAAGCTGTCTTTGATTAAATTACAATTTTATAAAACATTGCCATCTCTGTCGGGCATCCTATTTTTTGTTCAATCTGCTCACGTTGTGAACATGCTCAAAATGTATCTAAATATTATTTCACTGTGTTCATTCTTTGAACTTTATAATCGGGCATACTGTACCCGAAACTTGCACAGAGGGTTAACTCATTCGGACTCAAAGGACAAGTTTAGAATCAATAGCAAAGAATGTGGAATACTTTTCAGTATCCAGTTGAGAAATCACGTTGAATAGGTTTGCGGAAACCGCAGGACAAGAGTATTTCGGGGAGGAGCTACAGGTTCACTGCAGCCAGAGAGCTGTCGATCATCTCGTACACATGATCCAAGCGAGGGATAATTTTGATCTAAAACCCCAACTTCGGAGTGAAATACATCATGAGGTTTCATCGTTACTGCAAGTTGCCTGACCGCATCATCACTGACTGCGGAGGGGTTCGTCATTCCCTCCGCCGCATGTGTTAGACCTTGCGATATAGTGAGCAGACTGGAACCCAGTGGTGCTCTAAAAACGCCTGGAGGGGCCGGCACTGCGCCGAAGTGGGTGGCAGAGGGGAGGCCAAAAACGGCTAATGTGCCCCTACTGCCAACTGGTGGCAATCCTGCGATGAAGGGAAGGGCGATCCCTGTCTAAGTTACGGCAAGACCGTTGAGGTCGGCCCAGACAGTCAGACAGACCACCAGGGATCTCGTTCAGGCCGCAAGACCCTCAATGTTAGCCCGATCCAATCCAAATTTAAGATGACCTAGACTCGGGTTCATCGTTGGTTTGATTGAATGATGTGAGGAACATTACTGGGCGAGCAGGGAATGAGCGATCCCAACTGGTGGGTTGATTGGTTGCCACCAAGGGCGGTCCGGTTCGAGTGATTATGGCGTTGCTGGAGCTCGGTATTGGATAGCCGTAATGCGTGGCAGTTGTACACTGCCATAGAGCTGTATTATACCGACTTCACCACGCATTGAATGGTGGGTGATTTCGTTTTTGCTTCCAAACCTGGTGTTTGAATAACTCTACTTAGCTTTGGACTCTGCAAAGAGCTGTTATAAAAGTGTCAAATCACGCACTCGAAAAAGGAAACTGGAACTCTTGAAACGTGTGCCAATCCTCGCCCTTTCAAGGTCATACATCGGCGTGGCTGTTGATAATCGTGTATGAAAAGAAGAGATTCAGTAGAAGATAGTTTCACATCAACCGGAAACCTCTGGTCAAAAGTACTCTGTAGAGTTACAACACCTCATCATACACCAAAAAACATTTATTCAACCCACCCACTCAAGAATTTCTACCCATTAAAATCCCACGGCACAGTAATCCAAAACTCAACAAAGATTTGACTCAGACATGTGACATATTACTTCGTGTAGAAAATCGTCCGCCCCATCACTGAGGTGTTGAATTCACTTGGTGACATTAATTTTCACCGCTCGCTATTTACCACATTCAATTCCATTCTGGAAAGAAGGTCAAATAAAGTGCAGCGAAAGTCCACTGGATTGCTGGTGGGGTTAATGTTCCACATAAAGCCGTTGTGTATTCATACATCACGACCACATACACATGAGTGTACAGTATCAACATCACATATACCCTGGCAGCGCTGGCAGCAGCCTGAGGAACGGCTCCGAAGAGCGAGGGAATTCGAATGAGATGTCACGCATCCCGATCTTCTGCAGCATTAGTAGCACCATCGTCGCCTTGTCTGCAAGGATACCATCGCAATCGTGGTCGGAACCCAATTTCGGGTGCCACATCTGAGAGCGCTGGTTGACCCGCATTGTCTTGCCATATAAGCCCGCTCTTGGGTGTCCCATCAATGCGTCAAGTTCAGTTTGTTGTAGTTTGTGTTTTGAACATTGATTTTCATCTGGGAAAGTGTTGTTGAGGTTCTTCAAGTTTCAGCGGATATTCGACGTGGGTTTTGTCATGTTGGGTTGTGGACACTTGCAGGGTTGTCGCCAGCACAGGAAATCAGAATGAGAGTATTGTGAGGGAAAAATTTTGATGCGAGCGAGAGCATGTGTGTTGGCTGTATTTGGTAGTAATTGGTGGTCAGGAGAAGATTAGACATGACAGGAGCTCGGAAGCTTGTCGTGGAGGTTATCTCAGCCAAGGATCTTATGCCCAAGGATGGGCAGGGCTCGTCGAATGCGTATTGCGTGGTGCGTGCTCTGTTTTTTGGGCTAGTTGGTGCTTGTGAGATATTTACAGGGATGGGGAATGGGAATCAAATGGGATAGTAAAAATGTGGTGGATTCCGATAGGCTTCGTTGGTTGTGTGTTAGGTCTTTTGCTCTGGAGTTCCGTTACCTTCTCTGCAGGTCAGTATCTCCCTCAGTGTTTGGTGGAAATTGCGATTGATTCTAATGGCAATGAAATATTTGCCTTCCAGCTGGACTACGATGGCCAGCGAAAGCGGACCAAGGTGAAGTCCAAGGATCTAGATCCGACATGGAACGAGAAGGTGAATTCCCTGCAGCTCTCTAGCATCAGATTGTACTCATCGCTACAGGAGCACCAACTAGGCTTGATCTGTAGCGAAGTCTTCGCTATTCACCAAGCACTTTCTACAAGTCGACTTGGTCAGGCTTCGGAGCGAATCTGAAACTAGGGCCTAACCTCCATTGCTTCACCCATTAATTTGAGCTTTGCCTGGTGACAATTGCAAGTGTTTGGATAATGCATTAGGATGCGGAAGGAAAATAGTTTTGGAAATTATGTATGGATTTTTAATTGACTCGCCAAGGTTTGTGGCTCAAACATGTGCAGTTTGAGTTTGCGATTCATGATCCCTCTGCGCCTGGGGACCTGGAAATAAATGTCCAGAATGATCGGAACAGCGGCACCGGAAGGCGGAGCAGCTTTTTGGGACGAATAGTGGTACCTGTGAGTACTGTGCCTCCGAAGCCAGAGGCTGTGAGATGGTATCCGTTGCAAAAGCGAGGCCTCTTCTCGCACATCAAAGGAGATCTAGGGTCAGATTCGCTGTCACTTCTGTCCGTCCTTGGTAGAAAATCTGAAATGATTATCTGAAATGAAAATTTGCGCTCATCCACTGCAAGTTGTGCCTTTCATGGTTTTACGGAGGGGTTTTCTTTCGCGGAGTACCATAATGTCATAGCAACCAGCATGATTTATACTATACCACGTAAGAAAACGAGCTTGCATCTTGTCCAAGCACTTGCCTTCTGATCTAACTCTATTTCCTAACCAGACTCAATTTTGTATGTACACACAGGCTTAAAATTTGGTGGGCACTGGACGAGCCACCAAAGGCCAAGAATGAGAAGAAGGAAGAGAAGAAAGAAAAGGAAGAAAAGACCAAGGGAGCCGGGGAGAAGAAGGAGGGTGAGGGTGGAGGGAAAAAGAAACAGAGCAAGGATGATGGAGGCGGAGACAAAGAAAACGAAGGGACTGCGAAGTCCGAAGGTGATGGAAACGCAAAAGAGAATGTCAAAGTTGGTGATGGTGATGGCGATGAGAAGCCCAAAGGCGGTGGTGGTGAGCAGAAATCCAAGGGAGCTGGTGGAAACGGTGGCAACGCTGGAGGTGGCAAATCCAAAGAGGTCAAGAAAGAGGTGAAGGCAGACAACCAACCGCAGATGCCTAGACCTTCTCTAATAACTGTGCCTGAAACCGACTTCACCGTTAAGGAAACAAACCCGGATCTGGGAAAGGCTGTCGATTACAGACAACATTTTGATCTGGTCGAGCAGATGTCATATCTATTTGTCCGTGTGGTTAGAGCACGAGGTCTGATGGGGAAGGACGCCAATGGCTTAAGCGACCCTGTAAGTTGTCCGTGCCATATATCACTCATTTAATGCCTCGATCAATAATCGGAGCACTTCACGATTTGCGATTACGATCTCCCCATTGTAGTGTAGTGTAGTGAGCGGTAGAGGCAATGCATTTCGTTTATGTGGGAGCAGGGTTTGAGTTTTGGCTGTGTTGATCAGTATGTTCGCATAACGGTAGGACCTGTGAGAACGGAGACGAAGATCATCAAGAACGATCTTAATCCGGTGTGGAACCAAGTGTTTGCTGTTGGGAAAGACAAACTCCAAGGTGGAACTCTAGAATTGTCCGTGTGGGATGCGGTGAGTTCACTACGCTAACAACTCTTTCCGTTGGCTCAGCATTGCCTACTTCCAATCCTCATTCAGGCGTTGTATTGTTAACATAGTCTAAAAAATCAAGCATTGTTGCTGATACAGGACAAGCAATCCAAGGATGATTTCCTCGGTGGATTCATGATTGACCTCTCCGAGGTCCCAGTTCGGAAGCCTCCTGAAAGCCCGCTCGCACCCCAGTGGTACAGGCTGGAGTCTAAGGCTGGACCTGGAAGAGTTAGAGGTACCTATAAGTCACTGGAATAAGTTAGGTGTTTGGTCCATATGTTTGTTTTAATTGTAACAACATATTTGATGATCTACATGTCAGCAGGAGTGGGCTGATGGTGCCGGATGTGTCAAAATTTCAATGAATTCTCACGAGTTATGCTTCCCTTCATTGGTCCTTTCTAAATTCTTGAGGTCATTGCAGGGGAGATTATGGTTGCAATTTGGTGGGGAACTCAAGCTGATGAGGTCTTCCCTGAAGCTTGGCACTCGGATACTGGCGGCCATGCTATGTTTCGATCCAAAACTTACCTTTCACCAAAGCTTTGGTACTTGCGAGTGAATATTATCGAGGCTCAAGACTTGGTTGCAATGGATAAAGGACGTCTTCCAGAGCCGGTAAACATTTGTGATTTCTTATTGCTCTTGTGACCTCCATTGGGTATTTCTCTTCCAAAACTACTTCACAGTAAGTAGGATCGACTTCTGTAATATGCGCAATGTAGACTTGACCGGAGTTCTGAACTGCTTTGTAACCGCATTTTTGGTTGTGTATCTCAGTGCGTTAGAGCGCAAGTCGGCCCTTACCAAATGTTACGAACAAGGCCTTCAGCAGTGAGGAGTTCCAGTCCCTTCTGGAACGAAGACTTAATGTTTGTTGCTTCAGAGCCGTTTGAGGATTGGTTGAATCTTCTAGTTGAAGACGCGGCGGGCCCAAGGGTACTCATCTCTACCCAGTACCCTCTCCATTTTGTAGTTGGTATGTTCTGTGTATGGCTGTAAAGGTCTCACTTCTGTCTTCTTTGCAGGGTGAGATTCTAGGCCTCGCCAGAATACCCCTCAGCACTATCGAGCGTCGAATTGATGGCCGCCCAGTGCCCTCAAGATGGTACATCTTGGAGAGAGAGGGCGGGAAGGGAGGACACTTTTTAGGTCGCATCCATCTAAGGCTGTGCTTCGATGGTGGTTACCATGTGATGGACGAATCTCCTAACTATATCAGCGACACTCGACCAACTGCAAGACAATTGTGGAGGCCTCCCCTTGGTGTTTTGGAGCTTGGTATTCATGGGGCTAATAATCTGCTCCCCATGAAGACTACCAAAGATAACAGAGGGACCACAGATGCGTATTGTGTTGCAAAGTACGGACCGAAGTGGGTTCGAACACGTACAATTTTCGATACATTCAATCCGAGATTTAATGAGCAGTACACCTGGGAGGTCTATGATCCTTGCACTGTTATTACCGTGAGTGTGTTCGACAATCGGTAAGTACTACAATAACTAGCTGATACCCGCCCATCCTGGCTGTTTTCCTCTTAAGCTTCAGTTGCTGCAATAATGAAGTTTGATACTGCCTTGGATTATTATTAATGTTTTGTTCCTTTTACTGTAGTCATACGCAACCTACGGGACCTGCACAAGTTAAGGACCTGCCAATTGGAAAGGTCCGAATCAGACTCTCAACTCTTGAGAGTGACCGGGTATACACAAACGCGTACCCTCTGCTGGTTGTCACACCCCAGGGAGTGAAGAAGATGGGTGACATAGAGCTGGCTGTGCGACTGTCCTGTGCATCAACGGCCAATTTGATGCACGCCTACGTTCAGCCTCAGCTACCGCGCATGCACTTCTTTTATCCCATTGAACCACGGCAACAGGACCAATTACGAGTGGCAGCCATGAACATCGTGGCGCTGAGGCTCATGAGAGCTGAGCCTCCATTGAGGCAGGAGGTTGTACAGTTCATGCTCGACACTGAGGCTGAACGGTGGAGCATGCGTAGAAGTAAAGCGAACTATTTTAGAATTATGGTATGTCTCGTGCCCGATCCATTATCTCTGATCGCTGTTTTACCTGCAGCGAAAGTTCGGTTGTGAAGTGAAGTGTACACTTGTATTAATCTGACATGGTTCGGTTGCTGTTCAGGGTGTCCTCCATGGCGTGTTAGCTATCATGAACTGGTTCTCTGACATCTGCAGTTGGAAGAGCCCTGTGACTACTGTTCTCGTACACATCCTGTTCCTGATACTCGTTTGGTATCCTGAGCTATTACTGCCTACCATGTTTCTGTATATGTTTTTAATTGGTGCTTGGAATTACCGCTTCCGATCTCGGACCCCTCCCTTCATGGATTCCAAACTCTCGCAAGGAGAGTATATTGGAGATTTGGATGAGTTGGAGGAGGAGTTCAACGTAGTCCCGGCCAACAGGGCTTCAGAGGTATGTGACTCTGGATTTGTGGTTGATTGATGTTTTAACGGATACCAACGTCCAAGTATTTTCTAACTTTTAGTTGCCATGTTTTCTTACTCTCAGTTGGAGTTGTTTGCTGTGCAGGTCCTGAAGCTAAGATACGAGCGGTTGAGGTCTGTTGCCGGTCGCATCCAAAATGCCCTTGGTGACCTTGCCAGTATGGGTGAAAGGCTTCATTCTCTTCTTAGTTGGCGTGATCCTAGGTACATTGATACTCTCCTGTCATGAACGTTGATGATAACGACAACATAACTTCTGCGTATACTGAAACTTCTCTTGTGCGTAAGGCAAGTTGTATAATTTGTAGTGTACGCCCAAACTTCCAGTCCCAAAACCCCTGATGAGTCTTAAAAGAACAGGAGTGGTATTGATTGTGGTTTTTTATCTGCAGGGCAACTGCAATGTTTATTACCTTCTGTCTACTCACTGCAATAATACTGTATGTGACTCCTTTTCAAGTGGCGGCTGTGCTGCTGGGCATGTACGTGTTGCGTCACCCTCGGTTCCGTGACCCTTTGCCTGGACTGCCAATAAACTTCTTCAAAAGGCTTCCATCGCAATCTGACCGTATACTATAGTAGTAAAAGCCAATTTCATTCTTTGCAGATGCAGCTGTGGAATGTTCACCCTCGTGCCTCAGCTGTAGAGTTTTGTACTGTCAGCATTATTATCAGGCTTTTATTTTTAGGAAAGACTTATAGGTCCTGTCTATATTGAGCAGTGGAGGAGAGATGTCGAAGGAGACATGTGAGTTAGGTGTAAATTTAACTAGTGCGATTACAACATCTTGTTTACCGTCGTATACTATAATTCATATATCGGATAATGATTTCGAGTACATGTGCACCTGCTTAGTCTGCAATTCTTAATCAGGCCCCAATGATCTGCTGTTGTGTCCTACGAATGGTCTCGGTGAAGTATTTAACTGTCATGGTCCAGTAACTGCGGGAAAATAGTAACCGAGTATTGGGGTACGACATGCTCTATATTGCACAAGACACAAATGTTAAGTTTGGTTCTCCCCACTGATGGATTCAGCCTGAGTAGACGTGGAGAAACACCGAGGGGTCTTTTGGGAATCTCAAACGTTCTGGAATGAGCGTGATGAGCGGCTACAGAGGGCTCTTCAAGTGATTTTATGTCAAATGGCAGGTTTGTAACGTTTCACATAACAATTCCTATAGTTGTCGTTTCTTGTTACCAACTAGCTCATGTTCGATTTATTTCACGTTTCGATTCTTTGCATTCCTATGTACGATCATTCGCTGTCGTCAGAATTACAGCAATTTACCTTACAGCGGATGAAAGAATCTTCACTCTCTGCTTGATGTCTTTCAAAAGTCTAGTCGTTTGATTTATGAGATAGGCAATGCTAACTCTTGCGAATCTTACACTTCGTATTTTCAGTGAACAGTGCAGCGCGGTGGAAATCTAGGTCTTGATACAGCCAGCACTTCGTGGGTGCCCGCCACGACAGCCACTGCCCTGTGATACGTTAGACCGGAAAGAGATTTCTCTGGACACCTCAGACCCATTAGTCGTGTACGTACAACGTACACATCTGATACCGTCTGCCGATGCACTGTAGACTATGTACTCTTCCGTGCACAAGCACTGCAAACGCCCGGCTGCAGAAGCCCCTACACATTTATTGCAATTTCTGGGCTAGATTACCCCCGTTTGCTTCTTCATGAGGGTGTGTCCATGTATAGTGGTGGCCTTCTTTGGTGTTCTCCACAATTACGACAACGAAAACCTCAGAAGGTAACCCGAAACCCGTCTTTTTAACCTTGAAACTGAAGTTCTATGTTCTCAGAAGGTGAGTCCAGTTCATTGAAATGACAGCATTGGTAGGGCAGGAAGTAATCAATGGTGCAGAGTTCGGGGTACGTCATGTATATTTGGCAACATGGGTTTGAATAAGAGTCTGAACGTGGAAACGCCTGCACTGTGTGCACTCTGATGCCCAACTTGGTATTGGTTGTACTTAACGGAACCCCAGTTCCTCCAATTCCACGAAGTGGGATCTCTCTACTGCAGGTTGTCTAATAGCCTAACTCAACACCAACACAGCTCTGCAAAACACGAATTGCAGGCCTCTTGACCTCAGCATCGCCCTCAATTCTAAGTTTTGGTAACTAATCTCTCCTCCACTTCCTTCTCTTTCATCCTTGCAGTATTTCTCATTCTGCAGTCATAGTATTCAGTTTTCCCACCTTGAGGGCGATCGTCGTGCACACATAGAACAATACTGCAGGAAGCTATTTCTGGAGTAACAGTGGAAGGATTTAGAGAGTTCTTGCTTTAGCTTGTCTAGTAACAAGGTTGCTGATTATGATACTCGTAGTGTTGACCTGGTTCATATTGTTCACATGTACCATAATGAAAGGAGCTTAATCAATGCTCTCCGAAATTGGATTGGATGTACTCATGTCTGGGATGGAGTATTAAGTGCTTCACCAAGCTTTGTATAATTCGAATATTTCTCTATCTAAGTTGACGCTCAAATCTGGAAATGAGGTTGAAATTGTTGATTTTGAAGCTGTTGAATTGCATAAATGTCTTCAATTGAAGTTAAATCATTCTAAATAAAGATGATACTTACATTACATTAGTATGAATTAATAATGTATCAATTTGACTTGTAATTTTCAAGACTTAATTTAGGAAAAAACTTATTATATTTAAAATAATGATATACTTTAATTTAGGAAAAACTTATTTTTTAAAAATCAGTTTAATCAATATTCTAACTTACTTGAATATATATTACATATTTATATTTCTTTAATAATTTACAAATTTTATAAAAAAAATATAAACTTTATGACAAAATTACAGATGAGAATTTAATGCACAGTTTAATCTAACTTGATATTACTTTGGTAGACATAGAAGACCACTTTAAATTTTATTTACATCTTATATAATTTTATTGCAATAAATTTATTTTAGATTTATTTAATTATCTATTTTGAACTAATCTTAAATTACAAGTAAATTAATATATCAAATAGACTAATAACTTGCATCAAAAGTTTTAATTTATATCTAACTATAAAATTTATACCTTTTATAATAAAATCTAGCATACCAAGGGCTTGCAATGTAATTTTGGCTTTAAATAAAGCTTTGTACTTAATAGCAAAAGTGACCACTTCAAATAGCTTCATAACATCAAACTAGTTCAATTAAGAATATTTCAGCAAGTTTCTATAGGTTTAAAATCATATAGGCTTTGTTTGGTAGAGTGCACATGTATTCAATATAAACATATAAAAATAATATATTTTTTAAAATTAAATCATATAATCAAATGATAAATTAAAATAATATCATAATTGTGTATAAAAAATGTGGCAAATGAGCACCAACTCTTAAAACAATGGGATTGAATTAAGATAGCAAAGATTACTTTTGGTAGTTGAACAAAGAGACATATTGAGTAGCAATTCAAGATGTCTAAATGTCTCCCAATAAGCCAACTTCAAAGAAATTAATTGAACTAAATGTTATTTATGTTTTATACATCTAGTATTGTCAAATATATTTCATTTTATTTATTTATTTTATTTATTTGCATAATTATTAATCTTAATTTTTTTGAAAGATTTCTGTTTTTTTTTTTGTTGTTATTGTTGTTCTTTTTTTATTATTATCTCTTTTTTTTTTCTTGTTTAGGAGAATTTTTACTATAAAAATAATATTTTAATATAATGATTTTATATATTTCAATATTTGAAGCCAAAATTCTCTTTGGATGAGTTAATCATAACATTCATCTTTTTGCATGTAAATACCAAGTTTAGTTTAGGTTTGTATGATCTAAGAGATATTAATGTTTCAAACTTTTAAATATTTTAAGTAAAAATCTTACACCTAATTGATTAAAAAATTGTACAATATCTTTTATAATTACATTCTTACTACTTTGTAAAACTCTTTTGTAATCATCAAATGTTGTATTTTTTATTTTTACAACTCTAAATAATTCATAAAAGTTATTCAAATCCATCTCTTGTACAAGGTTAATATAATCACATTGTTATTTTTGTTTATAAAAAATTCTTATTCATATATATATATATATATATATATATTTGTTTAAACAATGTATTATATTTCTTAAAAAATAAAACTAACTCACACACATAATTTTGAAAACATTTTGTGAAACACAAAGATCTTTCTAAAATTTTATGTTGTCTACAACCTAAGGAAAAACCACAAGGTTTCTTGTGATAACAAATACTGAAATTCCTCATATCTAAATTTTAAAACATCTTGTAATAATTGCTTCATTTGTCCATTCTCCCTTGTACCACCAATGCTTGCATGCTGCATTACCATATACAAACACTAATATATTACTACTGAAACCACTAGGTTTTATCTCCTCTCTTTTATGATGCAAAATCTCTCAAATAGAAGCATAAGCAAGAAAGAAATGTATATTAAAAAGACAAAGTGAACATGTGAAGGGAGAAAAAGAATTCAGGTGAGAATAGATAAATAAAAGAGGGAATAAGAATCAAAATATGAATTGCTTTATTTAGAATTGCAACAAAAATATGATTTGCTCCATGTAATGGCCCTTTCTCACTGCACACTATCTTCAAAAGTTGACTTTAAAAAGAGAGATTTTCTTCACTAATCGGGGACCTTCACAATACTAAAAGATCACAGCTTTTTAAAGTGAGCTTCTTAACATAAATACCCTGATAGAGATGTTTCAGCTTTTAATATAGCATAATTTGATTTCAAAAAGACGTTTAAATTTGTAACATCTCCCAAACACTAAAGAAGACAACCAGACGATATGAATGGTGAGGCAGTAATGGGCACTCATTGTCCCCACTCTCAGCCTCCGACTAGGTGGAAGACTTTTTTTTATGGCGCATGTGTCAGACAGTAAAAACCCAAAAGCACCAACGTGGAGTTAACCCACGAATCATCCCTGAAACTGCAGGAAACATCTAAAGTCAACAGAAAGCATTTAACATCCATGACTACAGTCAGGGACAAGGACAACCATCCTGCAGTTGTGTAGGGTAAAACCCAAGCTCATAACCCACTATTACCTCCATTGGTAACTACCTCATTTCCTGCCACTATATATGCAATATTCATACTCATCAAGGTCCACTTTTTCTACAGAAAGTCACTGAATGAGAAGGTGGGTTCGAAAACTCCTCATCAAAGCTAAAGAGAGAGAGGGGGGGAGCTTGGACTGAGAAACGTCTCTTTTACTTGTCTTGGGGGGCATGAAATGAGATCTGGGTGCAGGGAGCAGAGGATCAGGAGGGAGGAATCTTCCAGGCGTTGCCATTACTAGCCTCCTCCTCCCCCATGACACCAGTACATGTACAAATGATCATGGTGTGGGAGAGGGGAAGGAATTGCGGGTGCTGTAACTGATAGCAAAGAGAAGGACAAGAGGACGCACACCCATGAGCTCTACTGAGTTTCTCAGTCCCCAGTCGCCGCCTGGTTCAGGCCTTCGCGACGGCCCGCCCTAGAATGAACAGCTCGTTGCGCGAGCAGGGAGTCGAACCCGCGACCGGCGCCGCAGGTTTGAGCCCCCGGGGGCCTGCCGCTAGCGGCTTGGCGCGTCGAACGGTCACAGCCCTCAACGGACGGCCACGATCGACATGAGGGTGTAGATCTCGAGACGACTATCCTCCCAAATTTGAACTCTCCGGGGCCCAGCGTGCGTGCCATCGAGGCCATGTCGAAGGGTGAACTGTTTGTGATCGTTGACGAGTCTATTTTTGCTCACGGGCCAGGATTTTGGTGTCGCTTGTCAAGGTGGTTGACGTTGCAGGCCGCTCGAGTGCTGGAGAGAGGGGCTTGCAGGCAGTGAGTGTACTGGTCAGCGCCCCCTTTGGATCATTTGAGCATGATTCCACATCCTGAGATTGTTGCAGAGGGTTGGTGAGCCGTCAGAGATTGTGGGTGTGCGTGGAGAGGGTGATGGGAATGGGTCTCCGGGTTGCACTGTAGCTCTGCGAGGTGCGACGTATTGGAGGTGGCGGGGAGTGCGAGGACATGCGAGCTGGTGGTCTGTTCATGTGTTGGAGTTTGCTGTAGTTTACGTTGTAGGTCGGAGTTGCATTTTGGAGCTTGGTTATGTGCAATTTGAGATGAGCGAATTTTTTGGGGTTGTTGTTGTGTGGAATTCAGGTATTTGGAGGCTGAGAGAGAGGGGGAGAGAGAGGAAGTGTAGCTGTGGATGAGCTCGTCATTGTGAGTTCTTGGCATTCATGAGAATTTTGATTGTCCTTATCGGTTCTTCTTCAGTCGTTGGGGCACTTAGCTCGACGGTCCCTAACGTAACTCCATTTTCACAACTGGACGTTGTGCGATTGCGGCTAGAGTGCGAAATTGTCCAAAAAGCATTGCGTATCGTCCACCTGGTGGTGTCTGAGCAGGAGAAGGAAAATTCGCTTTCCATCGGCATTGGAGTCTAGTCGTGAGAGAAAATTTGAGGGTAGGGAAGGGGGAGGGTTACTGGCCAGACTTATCAGGCGTTACGGAGGTACTGAACCAACCCCCTTCTCTCCGCTTCCTACTTTGTTGTGATCGCTGTAGAGTTTAGAGAAATGATCAGACCCATTGCTATTTCTTACTTGTTCCCCGCAACTCCAGGGGTTTGGCCCGAGCTGCGTACGACAAATGACCACAATTTTGTTTTTTCTGAATTCCTCCACAGTTCACCTTTTACTGTATCGTGCTCTACCCCAACATACAGCGCAGGATTATGCGAAATTCTCTTGACATTGTAATTGACAGGATGATGCCGTGGACTTGTGGGATTTTACACGGATCACCTATCTTTCTTTATGAGTTGTTTTGATCCTCTGCGTCTGAGTAGAGAGCGATTGCTTCATCGAGAGATAGCGAAAGATGGTTTATTATCTTTGCAGTCACCTCTTAGTAGCATTCAAAGAGTTGTTTTCTTGTCTTTGAGTGAAGCCTCAAGATTTCTCATGTGCGATGGTTGATGAATCCAGTCAACACGCGAACAATCGCAGTAGTGGAGAGAATACGTTGTCTGAGAGCGCGAAAATGATTAGTGGGTACATTTTACCCAATTGTAAAACCAGCTGCCATCTTCGAGTATGCAATGGCAGAATTTATCGGCGAGTATTGGAAAAGCTGGGTATTTGATCACTGGTTGCGTAGTGTTCCTCTGATCAAGATGATGCAGTGTGCGGTGACTCGTCGAAGGATGTCGAGCCGGAGGAAAGCTAACCTGATTCATGGCCCTCGAGCTCCCGGGTTGGCTACTCTCATCAGTGTTGCAGACCAGCAGAAAGAGCTATGTGAAGCCTCCCAATCAGAATCATCATGGTCTTCATCCCTTGATGCAAGTGTTTCGGGTAAAGTAACAGCGAATGTACCTGGGACCCGAGAGGATGGCAATGGAAAGGAAGGGTACGGGGAAGGGTGCTTAAATTCTGGTCCACTGCAAAGGGTGTATCTTGTGAACAATTCGAGGCATCATCCCTATTCCAAAGTAACTGAGATTAGAGAAGCCCGTCGAGCATCTTTAGACCGAACCGTTGTCACGCGAAAGCACATTGCAACCCCAGCCTCATTTACATTGTCGCCATTTGGTAGGCAACGAGTTGTCCCGGAAAAGCTGACCGCGGACGATGCAAGCGGCAAATTTGCGTACATTTCTTTGGACGGACGCCTTGTCAATGCGGAATTGGCTACCAGTGCGATCAACATTGGAGGAGGCTTAGGAGCCGAGGAAACCCAGGCTTGGGAGGATTTCGCACCCATGTACCGCGTTTTGATCGTCGCTTTGTCTGCGGCTGCCGCTTCAGCAGCCAAGGATAAGAACAGTGTAGAGATTCAAAGATTGCTGAAGATGGTGACTGAGCAGGTGCCGCTCACACCCATTGGTCAAATATTTGGCACGTCCTGTTGTAGATAGATTTCAGCTATTAATTGAATTTGGCTTGTACTCCTCCGTAAGACTTCTTGATCTCCTAAACTACTGTTAGTTCTGTGTTATGCCATAACGTTTCAAAATGGGTGTAAATGTCTGAATTGATCTATGTTGTGTGCAGGAGAAGGAACTCGTTATCCTTAGGCAGCAGCTTAGCGATCAGTTAAGCTTCCAAACCATTACAAATTGCAACATTCTCCCTCCGAAAATTGGAGAGACTTTTCAAAGCCTGAAGAAACTTGAGCATCCCCAAGTGGGTGATGAGGGGTGTTCGAAATCTGGCGACACAGACAAGAGTGTGAACATGGAAATTATAGAACGAGCAGATGTGAACAATCCGATAGAATTGAGAATCAAGTTACGCTCACAAGTGGACCTTGGCCTAAAACTTGGGGATAGTGGTGATATAGTATCAGAGGACAGTTATTCATCTAGAGGTGATGCTAAGAATAACGATTTGATAGTCGTAGAGACTCCTAGAAATGAGTTGACCAACGAATACGATTTTCGTTCGATGCATGGAAGCACTCCGTCACTTGGAAAGTGTGCTGAGAGCGAGGCAAAATGGTATGTTAACCCTATGGTCGATGCAGCGGAGGACTACTACATGTGTACTCCTGAGAGAGTCAACTCGATATTCGCTGCATGCACTCCTCTTAGAGAGATTCAACGGTCTTATGAATGGACGACCTTTCACTCATCACTGAAGGCCAGGAACTTGTTGAATTCAGACTCTAAAATGTCACCCCTAGCAGAAGTTGTACCCGCCTCGCCCTTGAAGGTACTGAATACGCTTGAAACTCACTAAACTGAAATCCTCGTCCATGAGAAGTGTTAATTGGCATCTGGTTAGGTGGTTGATTATCACCTTGTTGTTTTGGGAGATCTTTGTGCACGCTTGCAGCGACTTACACTTGAGTTACGAATCTGTCTGGCTTTGGCTGTAGGTCATCCCATGCCGACTATCTAAGGAGTCAGTTACACCTGTTTCAGACAACACGTGTGTAGATGATGAAGTGACTGCATTGCGTGTAGAGTGCGCTGGTGCAATGCTCAAATTGAAGGTATCGCCATCTTTTACTTCTGTCTTTATTCTGGTAGTCTACTGCTTGAAGTTCCAGTAGCGTCCAAAATGAATGTGAAATTAGAATTGATTCCAGACCATTAGTATGCTCAAGGGATCTTAGCTGCGCTTGTAGACTCGTAACTTCCAAGTTTTGGTGCAGACGAAAGTTATGACTGCCTTGAAGAAGGAAGCAGCAAGATGCATATCAGAGCAAAGTGTTAGTTCAGTCGAAACAAAAATTTTAGTTGCCGGGTTGCTATCCGCGGTTGCTGGATGTTGGCGAGATACGGTACCGCAAGCATTGGCAGCACTCGGTCTCTCTCCTTCCGAGTACAACAGTTGTCTCTTAAAGAATATACAGGTGCGTAGAAAGATCACAAATGATCTGCTTCTATTCATGCATCCGTAACATTACCAAAGCTCCTGCAATTGATAAAGTGAATGACTGAATCTTTTCCTTTACGATACGTGTTTGGCATTTTCCTTCAGCGAAAGAACCCAAATGTGTCAGAATTTGCCGAAGACGCTCTCGGTTGGAGACAGTTCTTGGAGGAGCATGATTCTAGTGATCAAGATGCTGAACAACAATCTAATCGAGTAGCGGCATTGTGCTTATGTGCTTCTAATTTTGAGCAACTTAGAACGTGTAAATCCTCTAAAGACGATGGGCAAGATGAATTACCCGAAGAGGAAGTCACTAGTCTCTATTCGTGTGCTCCTGAAGAATCCTCCAGTTCATCAGATATTGCCGCACAAGGGGGACAAGTCGCATTCGACAGACGGTGCAGTGATTTTCATTCGGAGAATTCGTCTGAGTCGTTCGACAAGTTCGTAAGTTGCTGGGAGAATCCCTCAGAGTGGCTGAAGAATGCATCAGCTCAAGTGCGTCTCCCGACTTGAACAGTTGAAAATTCTTGAGTTGTGAAGCTTTAGTATTGTCCCCGAGGCAGAATAACATCTGGCCGAATTGATTTTTTCCTGAGAGAAAATGCTTTCACGTGCCAATTGACTAGTAAAATTACTGCAGGTAGCAGATATGGAGATACAACTGAAAAGGTTGCAACAAGATGTCGTCGAGTACGAAACAGAGCGGGATGTGGAGAATCAGGTTATTTACTCGACATATGACTAACTTTAGGAAGTAGCAAATGCATGCTCAAGGCACATCAGCAAGTCGATGGAAGCCCATCTTACTTCACTATTGATGGAAGTATTATACTGACTGGCATACTACAACCTGCTCTTCCAAGCGAGATTTCACTGAGAGCACACTAGATATGAAGTAGACAGAAATTCCAATTGCACGCCATTAATCCATCTCAAGAAGCAGATCAGCCTCGCAATGCATCTTAGGAGACCGTTCTGTCGCTTACTACATAGTTATGAGCCACAAATAACTTCTAAGGTCCATGCTAAACAATTTGACAGTGAGATACTGACTGGGCCGTATGTTCCTCTGACACATGCAGGCAAAGCCTCCTTGCGAGGTCGTAGAGTTGGAAGCGCGACTGCAGCTGAATGAGTCTCATGCTGACCAATTTACAGAGCCTCCTCAGTTTAACGTAGTGACGTTCGCACTGGAGCAAACTAATGAGGTATGAAATCTGTAGTAAGATGTTATTGTCATGGCTTTCTTAGTTATGCCACTGATCATCAGTTCCATTGGTGCGAGGAGCTTTCAGCACCTGCATTCTGTCGCCTAGTATCATCTCCTGCTGAAGCCATTCAGGGTACATCTGAATTCTGATTGTATCGTGATTACTAATTTTCTGCGTATATTGCTCAGGGTAATACAGTGGATCTTGCTGAGCTGAGACGAGAACTTCAATGGAAAGATTCAGTAATTGCAGAATTGACGAGTGAAGTAGAGTCGAAAGAGATTTTAATCGCTAAAATGGAGCGAAATCACAGGGTAACTCATCAGGCTTTGGTGAATTAACGTTGTTGCCATACCATCAATGCCATGGTTGTAGATTGGTGTTCTTAGCTCACAGGTACTGTTTCATGTTTTCTATTTTCTGAACGAGAAAGAGTTGGGACCGCCTAGCTTAGATTTCATTACCCTCCGAACTTGATATGTAACAAATGTTGAATAATGGGACAGGAGCATATCCAAGCTGAAATTGCGGAAATTACACGACAACTGAAGGCAAAAGAAAACAAGATAATAGAGTTGACTAATGATGCTAAGATGAAAGAACTTGAAGTCGCAGATCTAGAGCGAAATTTAAAGGTAGGCTTTCTTAACTTGGAGAAATGAGTGACATCACCGTATTCCCTAAGATGGGTCTGCATTTACTTACATCATGTCGATCAAATTCTTTGATGAGGTTATGTATTCTAAAACGGTTTAGAAGCCAACTAGCACAGGGTCGAATTTATTCTTTTCAAGGCTGAACTAAGAAGCTGTGTAACAAATATTATAATATGCAGGCCAACGTGCACTTGGATGTGGCGGAGATGACAAGACACATTCAGCTAATAGAAGCTAAGTTTTTGGAATTGACATCGAAGCTCCACTCGAAAGACGTCGAAATCGCTGACCTTGAGCAAAACCAGAAGGTATCGGAACCTCTGGGACGTTATGTGCTAAATCTCTGATCTCTAAAAATCTTCTCATTCCAGCATATCTATTAAAATCTAAGATAAATACTGCACAGGTGCGATGGTATGAGCTATGCTGCTTTTAGTCTTTGGAAGGTCCTTGACGATTGTGTCTTGAAGCTTGGCTGATTTGTGGTAATGAGGGTTGGCAGATCGTCCTCACTGCAAAAGATCAAGAGTTGACTGCGTTGCGTGAGGAATGTCTTCGTAGTGACACTCAACTTGACGAAGTTATCTCCGCTGCACATACAACCGAACTTGAGAATTTAGATGTAAGCTAGCAATTTCTATGATGGGTAACGTTTTCTGCGCTTCTAAACAATCCTCTGGAAAGCTGTAAAGATGTCCTTACGATATAAAAGTAAATGTAATGAACTTTATGTATATGGGTTGTCGTCTATCCCATCGCATTACAAAACATCTCTAAGCTATGTAAATACTATGAGAAGATTTCTATTCTAATTTAATTTCTACGCTGTTTTACGTTTTTCCTGTCTAATTCATCAGCAGTAATGGTTTATATTATCTACACTAGTAATTGAGATGTGTCGCTCTATTTGGTATGCAGAGGATATCAAATTTAGAGGATCTGTGTAGGCTCAAGGACGACAAAATTTCTGAACTTAAACAGGAACTCCTTGCTCTCGAAGCTAAAGTAAGTTCCACTCGGTTTGCTGTTTCAGTGTCCCGATTTCGAGTTTTATTTTATTATGCCAACTGCCTTTCAGTTCCTTATATTTGCTCAAAACTAACAAATGAGCTGGATTTATAGGTTAATGCATCCAAGCCATTACAATCTCCGGCCATGCTTCGAGGCCGGCGAAGCTTCAAGGACAATTGCTCCGCTCACATTAATGAATGCGAGGTGGCCTCAAGTGACTCACATGAACAATACCGTTCACCTCCTATTATGCATAGGCATGTCCTTTGGCATTTTGAGGATCTTCAGGTTCCAACTTCTAGTAAAGCTGAACTCTCTCTACCACATGCGGAGGTTTCAGATGATAACACGTTAGCCCATGAATTATATCACGAACGACATAGCACACCATCTCCATCAAGCAACGACGACGAAGACTCTACAGGTGCTAAGGACTCTGGCCAAGATCTGTTAGATGACAAGGAGAACCACACTCGGTCTGACCAACGCAAGCTTTGCGTTGGCAAAAGTTTGTTAAATTCAACGAACAGATTACAAACTTTGAAGCCGAGTAATTTCAACAATATGACTACGAAACCTAGAAGAGCAGGTAAAATCTTCTAGTACTTGAGACCTAGCATCATTGTAGGATGATTTCTCTCTTTATATCTTAGCCATCAGGGCCTGGCTCGATGGTCCTAAATTGTGGTCTGCTAGACATCCTTGGGGAATACTTGATAAATGGTTTCTGAGTCCACATGTGCTTTCTGGCTGTGCCAGACCCTAGCCGAACATCGACAGCAACTAGCGTTCTACCGGGTCCAAATCGGGTGCGAGCCAGAATGACCTTCACGTCTGCAGCAAATTCGAAGGGTGGATTGAGACACTCGTCCAAGAGCGTTGATAATCCTGTACTGCTTAACAAGCCAACAAAACTTAGAAGAAAGGTAATTGTCAGCCCACGAAGAGTTGCCCAAGTTGGCGTGAAGGTGGTGACTTCTATGCCTTCCAACACTTGTGTTAACAGCATGAAAGTCTCGACAGACCAGAGAAATGACGTCAACCCTCTTGTTGGCGATGGAGTCGGCAGATCGAAAGAAAACTCTGCCATTAAACGTAGACGATGGGCAGCTTGAAATTCCACCACTGGAATGGTAGTAATGAGTGACCCATGAAATGTTTTAAAAGCATGTCATCGCTGCCCATTTAAAACGCCCATGTACATAATTGTTACAATTTTGATTCCGTGGTAATGCAATATCGGCTATAATCTTGGAAGCATCATTACTGCATTAGCGTATCGACCAGATGATTGTCGAAAATGTATGTGTGGCTCGTCCAGAAATCTCAGAGAGGGCCGGGAATTTCATTTTTCTTGAATTGCATTTCGAGGTAACCCCTCTTCACATATTTGGTTGTTCCATTAGCAGAAGAATCCGTTCTGGTTTAGTACAGTCCGACCCATTTTCAAATTCTAATTAGCTTGTCTGTACAACTCATTTGTTGGTAACAAATATACACAGCACATAAGTACCGGAAATTTTGGCGGCGCTTTGATGTAGATAGGTCAGATTGGAACGGCTGCGTCACCCATTGGCAGATTAAGAGATGCGAGTGTAGTATACTGGCGCTCAATGACGTCTATTAGTCAGAGCAGATGTTTCGTCTCCTGTACTTCTCTTAGGGTGAAGCATCGTTTCTCCCAACCTTTTTGGACAAATTTTAGGTTTGAAAGGATTTTACGGACGCATCCTAAGCCCATAAGCATCACCGCAGCCGCATTAAGAAGAGAATGTGACGTTGCGAGGGAGTCTCAAAGAAGCATGGGCTACTGGCTGCTGAAGACGGAGCCAGGAGAGTGGGGATGGGCAGAGCAGGAAAAGAACGGGGGGATCTCGAATTGGGATGGCGTACGCAATGCTCTGGCGCAGAAGCATCTTCGGAGCATGCAGCGAGGGGATCACGCCTTTTTCTATCACTCAGGTAAAGGTCCTTCCGTAGTTGGGGTGGTGGAGGTCGTGAAGGCTGCATACCCGGACAGCACCGACGAGAGTGGCAAGAGCTGTATGGTGGATGTGCGTGCACTCGCGGCCTTGCCCAAGCCTGTTCCATTGTCAGCAATCAAGAATGATGAAGGCTTGCGGGATTGGATATTGTTGCGCCAGTCACGCCTCTCGGTCATGCCTGTGTCGCCGGATGAATGGCAGCGAGTGTGCGAATTGGGTGATCTTTCGCCACCTCCATGTCTCGTCTCTGGTGTCAACGGATCCGTTTCCAACATCCAGACAGCAGAGCCCAAAAAAGCAAATCCAAAGAGGAGAGGGGGAGTCGAAGAGAAGGCCGATGCGGTAATGACGGCGAAGAAGAAAACAGGGAAAGTGGGTACCGAGGTTGAGGCAGAGCCTAAGAAGAGAGCACGACGGCTTCCACCAAATTCAAGTAACGGCATCTCAACGCCGGTTCCTGTCGATTCGGAGAGTGTGAAGCCGAAGGATCAATCGAGTCAACTCAAACTTTCCCCTGTTGCAGAACTGAGGACCTATCGGCGGTCCTCTCGGTCCATTGTTGAAACTACCAGCAGTGCGCCAACCCTTCCTAAACCAATTGAGAAGCTGCCGAGAGGTAGGAAAAAGCTTCCTCGAGATGAAACTACAGAGTAGTGCTTCTTTTTCTTCTTCTTTTTGCGAAATTGAACCCGGCTAAATGCTCCATACCTTCGTCACCCTTCTCGAAATCCACGGCTTGATCCATGGATTACACTTAAGATTTGTTCGATTATTAGCAGGACTTTCATCTTTGGAATGCATTCAGAATGGAATGTAGTATTAGGGCTAAGATTTTGGTATCATGGTGAACGTCATCAGCGGCCCCACAGATTTTTGTTCATCTTGAGAAGATTCTTGTAACACAACGCACTTCAAAACGTCTGCTCTGTAATGGAGACGGCAATGTGAACAAATTTGGATGAGAGCATGTAATAACGAAACTAGGCTGAGAGTCGTTCTTCTGCCTTGTGGTCCTTCTTGTGCTTGGCAACAACTTAATTTTCATCAACTGCAAAGGTTGGGTTTGACTGTGATCCTTCTGAATACCAACAGATGAGGGAAATGTAGGTCAGCTTTTGGGCATGTTTTACACTCTCGAATCTGTCATGGGTGTACACGGTTGAAGAAATATTCCCTAGATCTGCCACAAACTTGGCTGGAAGGAAGCCTCCGCTTGGAATGATATCATGCAGGCACCCCAGCCAGCGTCATCTCCTCTCCGCAACAAGGCTGCAAGGAAAAAGGCTCTACTAAAACCACGACCTATGTATAGCACAGTCCGATTCGAATCCATGGTAAGTTCCATGGAGGCTCCTCTTTCCACCTGCTCCCAGAGCGAAATCAATCAAGCTTGATGCTGTGTATGAGGACATCACTCAAATGTGAACTAAACCATGTATGAATCTGTGTGCTGCATTCCGGTGGTGAAAGATGCCGTCACTATCCCAAAAGCTGCAAGTTCCCAGGCCAAAAGTGCAGGCAAGATAGGACCCCACATTCATTATGCTACGGGAAGTACACAGAAAACCAGACAGCAATCTAAAATGGCAGAAGCTTCAATCTAAGCACTGCCGCAGTAGCTTCAATCTGCACACCCAAAATGCCGTGTCACCAGCACCTTCTTCAATTCTGAGGCTGGAATGGAGATCCACCGACACGTCTGGATGAATGGTATCACTAGGTTCTTCATCCATGATGAGAACTGTTCATCTCCAATTCGCTCTTTGGTCACATGGAGAGAGCTTCAACCTTTAGAAATGTGCTATGCTTTTGTATGCGTTTGTGTCTGTATGTGTTACATATATATATATATATATATATTCATTCGTGGTCACATATATTATTAGAAGCAGGAGTTCTTGAGCACAGAGATTTTCATTTTTCCATTTTTTTCTGATTCAAATAGGATTGGAGATGTTTCTAATTTTGAAGATGTTTTGTATTAACTTGAGTTAATGGTCTCTTGTTTTGGAGATATTTTTGGTGAACGAAAGTTAGTAAGGTAGTTGATAAGATAAAATTAGGAATTTTTTTTTTGCCAATGAAAGGACATGTTAATATCTTTTATTTATCTCTTAAGTGAAACCATTGCTTCTTTTATATAAAAGCTGTATTTTGAAGTGAGCTATAGTTCAATTCATCTATTTTAAAAACTTAAAAAATATACATAATTATAATTTTGAGAATTTAAATGAATTGAAAAAAAAAAATGAAAATATCTAGCTTGTTATGTTTCAGAAATACAAGGCTCATACATTGACATGTAATGTGTCCAAAAACTGTGGTAATAAATGCAAGTTATCCAACAGTTGTAACCAATACTGGTTTCAAACCAAATCAATCATGAAACATATGACATCATATGTTAAACATTCCAAGTGTAGAAAAACAGTGCACATTGGTGTAGTATTGAGGGTCGTTCTGCAACAACAGATGATGTATTTAATGAATAAAACTTTCAAAGAAGATTTTTGATGTATTTAATGAAATGATTGAAAACTTAAAGATAAAACCGACAATATTTCATGTCCTCCAGCAGGAATGGAATGTAAGGCTTGCACACGACCAACGTGTCTATACTAGAACTGCACAAAGACGATGGGATTGCAAGGTAATGTAATTCACCAGAACTCCATCAGCATTAGAGAATTGCTCAAAGAATGTACTTTGCTATCATAGTAATAAACAACAGATGTATTCCACTGCAATACAAGCTTTAATATTCCGCATGATACGCAGAGCACAACAATTCTCGTCAATATAGACCTCAGCAAAGGTCGAATATGAACGTTTTCAAATATTCACTGAACTACACGTGCAAATCTTACGTTTGTCTACAGCAGATTCTACAAGGATTGCATTTCCAATGCAAATTACTACATGTCTGGCCAAACAGTGGCAGGAACATCGCCTACAACCTATCCAAAGGTGCATCTAAGTATGTGCCACAGGTGCCTGTATTTTAACTGGATTCTTAAACATTTTAATCGGGTTAAAGCTCTCAAGTGTTTCAGAAATTGTCTGACTCCAGACAATGCTGAAATTAATGTCAGCACACGCCAATTGTTCACCACTCTCATCCAAAAACTGAAGCTTTATTTTATAGCTTCCCTGCAAAAAAAAAACAGGAAGATAAACACAGTGTAAGAAGATCCTAGTTTGCTAACTAAGACTATTATTAAACTATTCCCGGAACAATCTTACACATTGATTACACACTGTTGAGCTAGAACCTCTATCTAATTACTGACGAGGAAATAATACTCCTTCAATAAGAATCCAAGCACCGATGTAAGGTTATTCGCTAATATCTACCCGCTGCATAGCAACAAAGGATTGGAAGACACGCAATTGAAATTGACAGTGAGTTCAATACTAAGAGCGCCAGACTAAAATGACATTGCTCGAAACAACATAATACTTGCCGGTGGTGTGAAGCCCGGAAGAATTTCAGTGTTTTCCAAAACGAACTCTCCGGGTGGAATTGGACAATGCGCCTTGCTGCAGATTTCGCTCCTTTCCGTGTGAACGGTAATGCCATGAAACGAGACACTCACAACCACACTTCCCTTGGTTATGTCCTTCTCTGCAAGTTTCAGAAATTCACCACATAAGGTAAAAATAATTCCGCAGATAATTGAGAGAGCACTAACACGAGAGAAAAGAAAGGTTCAACATTATATCACACGGAATAAAATACCTAAGCTAAGACGATATCCAAGGCACTTCAAATCAATTAGGTAGAGCATTCACATAAAGTTACTTACTCGTGTATGCAGGGACGATAAAAGTAACATCTTCTCCACTGATAACAGGGTCAGGGCTAACCGAGACATTTTTCAACACTACGGCATAGTTTGCATGGGAATCTGCACACCAAAATTCCCCAATCGCACGATAGTCAGCTTCAGGAAATTGAACCACAATAGACAAGGCGAACAGATAAGGTACACGTGATGTGACGACGTAAAAGGGTGTGCGAAAATGAAGAGCTGCAAAGAAAGACGTAAATAAACATAAACACTATTTGTCTACGTCTTCAGTACAAAACTTAACCACAATATGAGCCGAACGCCACTGAACTCACATTTCATGAATATATTTAGAAATTAAAGACAATGCCCGTAACACGAAGAACCTTCAGCAATGAAGCCATCAATAACATGTTCATCAGTTGACCCTTGCGAGTCAGAATAACAAACAGCATTACGGCGCAACCAACATCATTCATTTCAGCACAGAAATGGGATACAGGAACCTTCAGAAAATTATACACCGCCACGTTCACCAAACCAAGCTACGATTTCTAAATTAACTAATCACACAACCTTGTACATAATTAAGCCCAAACAGCCACCTCAAAGAACCACATTCAGCAAACCCATCATTTTTTCAACAGATAAATGCACAATGCTATCTCTATCCTCGTCATTTATTTCCCACCAGTTAATACCTCATCAATCTCTCCAACAGAGAGCAAGTAATACGCATTTGAGTGCACCAAACACAACAATTTAGTAACAAACATACATGGAACTTCTTTTCACATGCTGAACAAAGCAAGGAAAACGAAACATAGCCGGTGAGAAAACAGGAAACCACAAAAAAACTGCCCAAAATCCTACCAATTCAGCTGCGACAAGCTCAGCGATTCATCTCTCCTCAAACACAGAATCCCTTCCAAAACCACGTCCATACACACAGCCCCAATCCACTCCAAAACGAAAACCCACCACAGAAAGGACTAGCAAATTACACAGACTTTAAACCCTGTCATCCATCCCTCGGAGGACGTCAAATCCGGTGGACCCAACACAACTTTGAGAGCTCAAAAAACTCACCACAAAGCTTCCAATCGCTAGGTCTAGGAGCAGCGTTAGCCAACACCGCCAAAGAGACAACCAACAGTAGCACCACGCCCATGGACTTCACAAACTGCGCCATCGCCATGATCTTCACACCTCCCGAATCGATTCCGCTCCAATCTGGCCACACAACAGTTCCCTCCCATCCTCCTCCTCCTCTTCTTCTACACTCGCCGGTTCAAAAATGACGGTGGCGTGATTGAGTCACTAATCACGATCTCCAGCACGGACAATTAGTTACAATACTCACTAAAACGGGGAAAAGTGCGCATTAGTGAGGGGTTAAAATCGCATTTGCTGACGTAGGTGAGAGTAATAAAGTGGAGAACGGGGTTAGCGCGGTGGTTTGCAGAACCAGTCCATTCGTGTAGGAAAGAAGTTTCTCATGTTACCTCTATTGAGTGCCACCTGTCGTTAGAATACCCGGTAAACGTAGGTCGTGATTGGATGGGACCTTTGGTGCCAAGATGGCTTGCCACGTCGTCCACCAGGATTAGGCGGTAAGGGTAACAGGCCACGTCCTCGTGCCTTTAGGGAAATTACCGCTCACTTCCCATTTCTCGTTGCCGCCTACTTTATACCTTTTAATTTCGTTATTAGGCTGCTAAATTTTCTAAACCAACAACTCTTCATCGAAAAGTGTACGGACATTGTTTCAAGGAAAAGCACCCCATTTGGATGAAAAGAATATTTTAAAAAAAAAATTGTCTTTTAAAATTTGTATCAAGTCCACCTTCCAAAGATGATTTTTACAAATAAATTGAGAAGTTGTATAAAAGAATCTTTAATAATATCTATTCAAAAAATATTAACTATTTTTTAAAAAAAAATTATGATTTTAAAAATTATAATACAATTCACCGTATTTAAAACTATAATAAAAGAATGACTTGGTCCATGTCATGGCTTCTTCTTACTTTATACTATTTTTAAAGGTCAAGGCTTCTAGCAATTAACTTTTCTTTAATTAGCTCTAAAACCATAGACTTTCAAAGCTTTTTTTCTAGATCTAAAGACTTCTTAAAATACATATTTATAATATATGATCAAATGTTCTTAAAACATCTCCAAGAGTTATTATTTTCAAATATTAACTTAGAACGTCATTATACAAAACCATTACAAAGATACTTTCCGTGAAAAAAAAAAAAAAAAAAAAAAAAAAAACTTATGTCAATTCCACAACAAAGTACATTCTCATTCAACCTCATTTTATTTTATGAAATGCAAAATCCAAAAAAAAAATACTTACATGCAACACAACCTTCTTAGTAATTCTAAACAAATGATCATTGTCTATTATTTCAAACATTACATTTTATTTGATAAAAATAACATTTATATACGCATGCTTGAAATATTGCATTTAACCTTCACAAGAAGAAATTATCTTATTATATTTTACTTTTTATCTCATTGTGTGCATGATGTTGTATTGTAATAGATATCAGTTAACATTGTAATTGATATCAGTTAATATTGTAGTAGACATCAATTAATCCTGTTAATCCTGTAATTAACGTTAGTTGATATTGGTCACTGACTAATAATAAAAACAATAAATATTAAAATAAAATGTTTTTGGGAAATTCAAGAGAGCTCTGTTGTTTGACCCAAGTAAGTTTTGTATCATCATTCCAAATTGTTTGACCCAAATTTATATTATTCCACAATACCAGATATAAAAGTATAAATTATTTTTCTGCTTTTGGAAATATTGTATTTTAATTAAAAATATTGTAAAAATGTGGACTGCACATACACACATACATATACAAACATATATCTGTATATATATATATATATATATACACACACGTGAACATTCACACACATACAGATTGAAATGTGACTGGCAATTCCTAATCCAATACCAATTGGCAAAAAAAAAAAAAAAAAGAAAAGAAAAAAAGGAAAAAAAAAACTTCTCCAAAGCATCTTACACAAGTATCTACAGAAACAGGATTATGAATGCAAGAACTATTATTTCCAAAACCCAATACTATTACTTCCAAATTTTCACAAACACACACGCCACCAGCAAACATGGGTGGAAGAGAATCCTTGAGGAACGCTTTATTCAAACACACCACCTATACCTTTTCCCCTCCCATACTTTTCCCACGCCTTTTTCTTTTCTGTCTTAGATACCTTCTTTTTTTTTCTTTTTTTTCTTTTTTTTGTTTTTAATCTGCAAGTTTCAGTGTGATAGTACAGAATAATTTGCAGAGGGAGATCACCATCCGGCAGTGTCGCTTTCAGTTGTCTATTATTAGGTTACCATATTTTGGATTTGAAAATGGGCAGCGGCCCGCCATGTCGGAGGGGGTCCTGCGAGCTGGACTCCGCATGGGAGTCAAGGCGACGCTGACCATCCTTCCCCCCCCTGTCCTGTCTGCAGCTACATAGTGCCGCCTCCGACACTGCTCTCCCTCTCTGCCACTGCCAAATTCGCCTCCACTTGCACTTCAATTTCACCTCCCTCCCCTCGTGTGTGATCGCGCTTCAATTTAAGCCCTTGAGCTTGAGAATCCTTGGCGAATTGAGATTGTTGTGTTAATTCGGGGGAGACCTGTAGCTGATTGGTGAGTCTCTTGGTTTATGGGGAATCTTCGTGGTCAAATGCGACCACTGGAGTTGTGGCACGATCGTGCATGAGAGATTATGTAACCAGGAGTTTCGTAGTGCAATGCGTCTTGGGAACCAGTCCTAGGGGTGTGTCATTTTGTTGTTGATTTCTGGTTGGGATCATACGGGCATGAATTGTGCGGGGGGGAGGGGGATATGATTTGAGGCTGTGGAAGGGCTGTTGGCAGCGGGTGGGGATGGGAGGCGGGCCAGCGTCGCCGGCGAGGCGAGACGAGGTGTTGGTCATCACGGGCTGTTCTGATGGGGGGATTGGCGACCAGAATCAAGGAGGCGGTGGAATTCGTCATGGCTACGTATGGTCGAATCGATATCCTCATCAACAATGCTGCAATTACTTGCACGGCTCCTCTGGCTGAGGTTCCTATAGAAATTTTGGACAAAGTTTACAGAACTAACTTCCTTGGTAGGATTGCCCCCTCCAATTGCCCGTGTGTGTCTTAGATTGAGGTGTGCATTAGAGGTGGATTATTTCTTGAGGTATGCAGGTCTGGAATTTAAAGGCAATTGCGTAGAAAATTTGAATGAGGAATGTGGGTTTGAGAGAATTCGTTTCGTGACTGGAGATTTGCAGATGTAATTTTTTAGTAGTTGTACTACACTCTCTCGTGTCCTTTATGTTCGTAGGTGAAAGGCCTTAGGTTTGATCCAGCTTGCAGAAGTTTCTACATCTTACGGACTGGAAATTGTCTTTTGAACTTTACATGCTTTGCAAGCGATTATAACTAGTGTGGATCAACAATTCCAACGTGTGTTCTTTCTTACCATGGCTTTTCGTAAAAAAATGATTACCTCTATTTGTGCAGGTCCCGTTATGCTGATTCAAGCTGTTGTACCACACATGGTGGCAAAAGGGAAGGGCAATGTAGGCAGCATTATCAGTTTTGCAGCTGGTCCATTCACTGGACCTTACAGCGCTTCGAAGGCGGCTTTACAATGCAGCACTGATGCTTTGAGCTGCGAAATGGAATGAAATAGAATAAAGAACGGATGAAATAGAACAAAAAATCGTGGAACTACGATGGAAAGCTGTCACCGTACAGATTGCTGTCGGATTCAAAAGTACGCTGTGCAACATAGCATGTAATGCAGAAAACATAGTGGTACATATAGACTGCTGAAAGGTTGTGCAGCTTCCTTCGAGCTGAACCTCTTCACTGTATTGAGGTTGGAGTTCCTATGAACGTCTTTGTATTTGCAGGTTGGAGTTGAAACCATTCAACATTGACGTCATGCTTCTTGTTCCTGGGGCGGTCCACACTGGTATTGGACATAAAGGAGAGGAGCTATTCAAGTAAATTGCAAATATTCAAACCTTACGAAGCATATTTGCTAGAAAGGACAATGCTTGCTCATCATCCGAAGTCAACCCCAGCTCCTCTTTTCGCGAGAAAGGCAGCCGCAGCTATTCTAGCAAGACCTTCTCCCGTGTGTTATACCTACGGCTTCCTGTCTCGCATTTACCGCATCCTTTACTACTGTCCCTATTGGATTCGGAATAGGTGGTTTACGTCTAAAGTTCCAAAGTGGATGGTTTAGGGAAGGCCCCCACCGATGTGTGTGGGTGCTGACTGCTAGGGTGGAAGTCTTTGAATCTTATAGATATTTCAAAGTATTCTTTCCTCAATATCAGACGATTGTTTCTCAGGATGGAGGTGATGCCTCGAGAATTAGGTCCTTCGATGTTCTTAAGATGTTGCCTTTTCAACACATGAATATGTATATAGGTAAGCTACTACTGTGTATATGTGAAATCATTGGAGACTGGTGCCCAGTTTCTAATCTATACAGTCCTTGATATTTTAGAGACAATGAACAAGTATGGGTAGATTGCAGTCTCTAGTTATTCTTAAGCTATATCTAATACTGTACGTACAAACAGTTAAAAGCTCCTCAAGGTATTTGGACTCTTTGTGGAGTTTCAAAACCGTTGATTTTAGTGTAATTGCAAAAGAATTATACATTGTGGCGTATTTCTGGAGTGATGTTTTTTTGGGGACCAACCTAAATTCCAGAACGATATTCAAGTATCATCTTTTCCTGGTGATGCACGCACTTGTTACAAGAGGATTGACAGGCAGTTGGAGCACAGAATCAGTTGTATCTGAAAAGTGCTTTGCTTTCAAGCTGTAAGATGAGGGTATTGTTTTACCACACATGATTGAAAATTCAGGAGGTCGACGAATCAGTCTCGCAAATTTTTCCAAGTCCATTCCTGAGATCTGATGGGAGGGGATTTAAAGCTGCATGGCTTGTAAACTGGAGGTAACAAAATCTATCGATTTGAAGTCTGACATCGAAGGTGTTGGAAGGTTACTGCGCAGAGTGAACCTGGTGCGAGTCGGTTAACATTTTAGTTTCCTGGTAACGTGCCATTAAACTCTCAAACAACGCTTTGTGAACGGATAATCCCATAATGCCAGAACGAAACATGTCAATGATTTGTCAATGGCTAGTGTTTGCCATCCAATATGCAAGCTGAGCATAAGAACACAGCAAGCTAACAGTTGAAATGAATTTTTGCGTGCGCTTCATCTTCAGCCGTTCTTCGTCTCCAGAGCTTTAGAATGCAGCTTTCCAAATTAATATGGCAGTTCTTTCTTAAAATGCGCAGACAGTGTAGGCTCTGAAGTTGGTAACCGATGGGGAGACATAATTGACGAGGTCCAGGAAGTGGCGGGCCGTCAGTTTCCAAAACCCTAAAAGGTTTGTTGGCCGCAAAATGAGCCTCTTTCCTACTGAGATTTTTTGCGCATCTTCCATTTTCTACTTGGTCGCCACAATTTTCTAGGCATTGAAGTTTTTGGGAGCAAATGAGCATTACCTCCATCTGTCTTGTCTTCTCGACATTGATGCAGAAACAACACATCATGACGTTTTGCGGTCCAGCGTAGGCTCAAGTAGGTAAAGCCCCTGGAGATTTAGTGTGCAACGTTTGCCTGTGGAATTTTGGATTTGATTCCTCTGGATTTCAGACAAGCCATCTGAACATGCTCACAACCGTAAATCAAAAGTTGCGACGAAAACTACAGGCTGCTCGAATTTTGAGGTGGAAATTGTATTTACAGAACACATCTGGTCTGAATATTCATCTAAATTCATTGCTAACACCACTGGCAACATGAACGGTGAACGAAGTAGTGTTCCAAGTTCGTATTCCAACTCCTGCTACTTACTCATCGCCTCTAAATCAGTACGAACCAAATGTTCCACCATTGTTGCAATTTTTGCAGGTGTTGAATCTATGATTTTCGCAAAAACCGCACGACACCCTCTGGCATACTGGGCTATCAAAGCTGTGCCCAATCATGCTCACTCAGCAGAAACAAGGCCTGCTCCTCTGAAAAGTTTTTGAAAAGAAACGAACACGTTCAGTTGCAAAATGATGCATTGTGGATGAGAGCTCCTCAACACGCACAAGACTACTATAGATAAATAATCTTATTGAAGCTCGTGAGTACTTGGCAAAGGAGCATAACATCATTAGTTTGTAATAATAATTACTGATATTGGTTATTGACACTGGCAAAGGACAGACATAGTCTTGGCCAACCCAGCTTCCACAGCCCACGCAGGCGTATTCCTAAAAAGCCAAATGCATGTGCACGGACGGAATCTACAACAATTTCCATAGCAGCGAACCCTGCAATGCACTTCAAAGCAGGAAGAAAAAAATCTCTTCAACAACAGGAGAGGGTGTCAAAAGACGAAAAATCGGTTCAGCCGAAGATGTGGGCACGGAAGCACGAGGTCGCAAGCTACATGAAATCTTCGATAGCGAGCAAGTGAGCTCGCCATCCAGCTGCATGTTCAGATGCGAAACCCCAGAATAACCACCTCAACTCAAAGCAATTCAAAACCACCCTCGAACATGGAAACCTACTTTCAATCTAGAATCACAATTCTAGTGACCAACAAATCACCTCTATCCCACAAGATGCGTAAGAGAAAACATCATTTCGCTGATTATGGCCTCGTCAGTGATTACAGGAAGCCAAGCGAGCTATGGACAAAACTGAGTCATTAATTGTTCACACGCATAATGCGAGCCCCAGCTATGACCAATCCTGCAGCTGCGACGTGGGTGTAAATTATGTTGATGAAGCATTCTGCATCCTACGCTATACATAGAAGCTCGAGCAAGAGATCGGAGTAGGTTGTAACTCATAATAAGAAGTATTTGAATCTAGATTTAAAATAGGATTCTCTTGAAATGAAACAAAATGGGATCCCACATATTCTACTCACGAGAAGTAAGCACATTAGAGTATGATACCAAGCCTTATCCTGAATCAGGAGGTGTGTACCAAAGTTATGTAAATTGAGTAACATTAAACAAGTGCAATTTAGAAAGGTGAGTATTACAGGGAAAAGCAAGACTAACCAATACGCTGAAATGTTCTCGGGAAGAACCATAAATGCTTCTACAATATAGAAACGCTCAGAAAAGAAAGCAGTGCAGTGCAGTGTCACCGCCTTCTCACCATCTGCTAATCAGGAGATAGACAGTTTTCTAAACAAGTAGATCAATCTACGGATCTAAACGGGGAAAATTTTCACCCCCTCAAGGTATTAACCTTGCCTTGGAACTAACCATGTTCCTTAATCCCTCAAGTACCTCTTACAAGGGAGGAAATAGATTACACTAGCATTGCTCTTTTCCTGAGTACATCTATAAGACCCCTGCTTGTCTATAAGACACTATATGTGCAAATAAAGCACTAGAGATTCTTCAAACCTCTTCTATGAAACACGACGATGCAATATACAGATTGAACACCCGTCCCGTGTTCATCTTCAATAATCTTCTCTGGCATCCACCTAGGTCCAACTTAGCTCAAATATAAGCTCTTTAATAAGCTAATCCAAGTAACCTTCACTCACTTGTTAGAGGTCGGTTCAAGCAAAGACAACGGAATCGAGCACGCCCAACTTTGGTTAATAATTCATCCTGAGCTTGCTCCAGCATCTTAACTACCTGCGCAAAGCTAGGACGGACATCAGGATTGGCATCCCAACATCGACTCATGATCTCAGCAATATTTGGAGGACAAGTATCAGGTATTGGAGGTCTGACACCGCGATTAACCACTGCAAAAGCAGCTTGCACTGCAGACATATTTTGGAAGGGTAACAGGCCTGTCACAAGCTCCCATAAGACCACACCAAAGCTGTAGACGTCCACTTTGTGATTGTAAGGTCTGTGCTGGATCATCTCCCTGCAGTTCCAAGGCCCAACTTAGCTCTCAACAATGTGAAATGAATCGAACATTTGAACCTGAAGCTCTAAAGATGCCTAAAACACAACACCTGAATCAGCTGTTTGACAGTGAACCATATCTTTATGCCAATTCAACTTAAAAAATCTAGTGTAGTGAAGTAGATGACAAACACACACCGTCGATGCGATAACAAGGTGCAAATGAATTGTCGTTTAACCTTGAATAGAGTACAAATGAGCTGTACGTAGAGATTAAACATTGTGAGGTAGAATGGAATGGCAGGTAGATTGGTATGATCATTCTCACAGAAAAAACATGCACCAGCGTGAAGGAAAACACAAAAGAATAGAAAAGACAGACGTCAACAGTTAGATACTCACGGAGCCATCCATCGATAAGTTCCCGTCTCTGGAGTCATGCCCTCGACTTGCACTTCTATCCTAGCAGCACCAAAATCTGCAATCTTAATTGATTTGTCCGTCGCGATGAGCAGATTGTCCGACTTCAAATCTCTGTGAATGATTTCGAGACTATGCAAGTACTCCATGCCCCTGGCGACATCCAGAGCTTGTTTCACTGCGAGCTTTAGAGGCACTGCTCGTGATTGCCGTTTACTCAAAAACGAACGCACTGATCCTCCTCTTGCATACTCTGTGACTATGCACCATACCATGGGTTTACGACAAGCTCCGATGAATCGTACCACATTCTGATGCTTCACAGCTGCGAGCATGGTCACCTCCTTAGCAAATGCAGACTCCATCATCAGCATTTTCTCGACATTGTTCTCCGGTCTCTCCAATATTTTGACGGCCACGTCTTCTCCATTGTAGGTTCCTTTGTACAGTCGACCAAAGGCACCTTGTGCAAAAGGAGGGCCCATTTGCAGTCGCCTCAAATCAATAGTCCAATCATCGTATCCTTCCAGACCTTCTGTTTGATACCTGTTGCAATATGATTAACCATTAGGAACAACCATAGCCTTTACTATTCTATCGAAAGCAATGATTCTCTCATTGAACCCTGAGCTCATTGAGCATTTAAAAGGGGGTGAAATGTAGCCGCTGCATTAAGCTTGACGCAAGTTGGAAAAATCAGTGAATACCTGTGCAAGCCTTGTACATCACTAGTATTTTTTTAAACCGGAAGGTCAAAATACGAAGAGCGGAAGACCTGCACAAACCTTGGGTCCATGAGAGCAGCAGCTAGTACGTCTTCCCCAACAGTATGTGAAACAATGCCTGGCATAATCACACTATTCTCCACTGAAGCATTTCCCTTCGGCGGCCGAGGGTGAAGATCGCGATGCATTAGCCGTGTATGCAGTGAGATACCGCCGTTCGATCCCACGCTACTATCCACTTGCGACATCATTGACACCGAGTTTCCGCCATTGCTCAAACTCATCGGTACGCTTCCAGTACTTGACACAGACATGTCAGAGGTTTCCTGCAACCTCCGGTAATCCAGAAAGTCATCTTGAAACATAAAGAAATCTTGTGCCGCCATGATCGCATACCTTTCCTAAATCCCACTAAGATTTCACCCGTCCTCGATGGACCCGCTTCAACCACTATGCATACTCAAAACCCACACCCTAGCAGTGCCATCTCCGAGTCCAACTTGGACCCTACCAGCATCCTGTGACAGCCACGAAAGATCAGCCGCGTAATACCTACTCGTCACGGAGGAGCTCTACTATCACCGGCCCTCTTCAATTCATTGCCCTAACCCCTTCTCCTACCCCAAAATCACACTCAATCTACCGCCGAAGCTCGACGGCCCGCAACATCTTCCAACAACCTCATCCGACAACTTCCTCCTCTGTCGACCCAACCAAATACCACGTTCTCACTTCACATTCACACCGCAGCACCTTTAACTCCCACGCTTCACACCCTCACATGCAACCATTCTCCTTCCCAGCCACCGCCTTCCCTCTCCCTCTCCCTCTCCGACATCCCATCCTCCAAACCTCACCCTAACCACCTCGAAAAACAACCTTCACACCTGCTCCCCTGCACCACCAATACCACACCTTAACAAAAAAACCCGTCGCTACTTCATCCGCGCACATCAAATTCTCACAACCTCTCTCTCCTAGCCACAGAACCAGCCAGCTTCCTTCACCGCCTCATACACCCCCGAGATCGGACTCTCAGTCCACCATTGCAACCTGCTACCAACACGCACTGAATTTTTTTTTTAAACAGTTCCTGAGATGGTAGTGAACTCGAACAGTGCGGGTCAGCAAAGCCAAATGAGACGACCACAAGCAAGCAAGCAAGCAATAAAGACACAAATACAGAGAGAGAGAAAGCCTAGAAAGATACAGGCAAAACAGAAGCGACGCAAAGCTCGCAGCAGTCAGAAAACGCGGAGGCTGTGTAATGCTGCCAGGACGGCAACTCATGTGTTCCCATCTGCTTGACTTCCCCCGAGGAGTCTACGAACACCCTAGATATGCTTGAACGCCGCGTTGGAAACCCACCTTGACTATGATATCACGGTCAGTACCTCGATATCTTATCGCCGCCGTAGATATCGACGCATATCTACGGCTTTTTTATGACCTGGGGTTGGGAAGGTGAGCGACCGGGTGGACCGATCGTTACCAATTTCAAAGTCCACTTGTCATTCGGGGAGGCGCGTTCACACTGCGACCCCGACTCTCCGGCAGCTTTTGTCGTTTTCTCGCGTGCCTCGGATAGGGGCGTGGCCTATAATGGGCCCCATTTCGTATGGGAATGAGCAACTCCATTGGGCGTTTGAAAAAACGGTTTCAAAACTTAGGGTTGACAGTGTTGGAATCCTAATTGAAAAAACTACGCCTTCCCTTCAGAAACACTGCTTGACATATACCGTATACTTCTTTTTTATAATGTTGGGATATGTATGAGTGTTTGGATTGTTGTGTTGCTTACCGCAGTGCTTCGAGTGCGTGCGTGGGTATTATGCGATCACCACCGCAGTGAATTGTCGAGAACACGTGGCAGAGAGAGAACACTCCTTGTTTATGGAGAGCTATTACGTGGCGTAATGGAGTGGATGAGGTGGAAGCAGTTTAGGTGAGAAAGAATGGCCGTGTGAAAAGGGATATCAAAATCCCTCATACGGTGGTGAGTTCGCAGAGCTCCACGTCTGGGCTTCGGCTAGGGGACAAGCCGAGATACATCACCTCTGCCATTTCACTATGTCATTTCACTTTGCCAGCTTCGGTGCGTGCTGCCACGATTAGGGTTTCTGGGTTTTTGAAGATTGGGGGAATTGAGACGTGAAGAGAAAAGGGTTGGGTGGGATTTTCGGATTGTGAGAAGGTGAGAGGGTGAGAAGGTGACGATGTTGGCGGCTCAGGAGAAGGTAGTGAATGGGACGAGCCAGGTTGCAGCTCATGGGGAAGCGCCGCTCGTACAGGAAGCTGCGTCGGCTGCTGAGCGCGCAGCGGGGTGGAAGACCCCTCCCTCACGGATGCAGGAGATTTTGTGGAGTGGAAGCAAGCGTCATGTGTTCATAGGCATGTTGGGCATCAGCGCCATCGCCGCCATTCCTTGGTTGCTTCTCACCTCAGGTATTGTGGATGCTCTGTAACGTCGTCTAGATCGGAAATGTGGGAGGTTGTATTTCGATTGGAGTTTGTGCTGCGAGGGTTTATGTTTATTTGCAGTTAATTAAATTTGAAAATCGCTTTGTAGCAGTTCATTTGATCTCACTGATTGCATACCTGTTTGGATTAAAACATGTGGTTCATGTAAGCGTCTTCGTTTTTCGTGTTTTTTTTCGTTGCAAATTAGACTAATATGTGGCAAGTACTCTCTAGCCCATTGAATGACTTCGCACAAAGTTTTGCAATCAAAATTCTTTAACGAATTGCGTTCGATGTTCCTCATCACAATGCTATGTAGTGATTGGTGATAGCTGTACTATGCATCGGAGATCCAATTTGAAGTTTACTTGACATTCTCAAATTAGTGTGCAAATCTGTGCACTCTGGCAAGGGTAGACGCATATTAGTGTTGAAAGTAATCGTTCTTAACGTTCCAATGTCCAAAATGGGTGTCATCAAGTCGTGCCCCAGGTTTATCTTGTTAATCCTCTGGGAGGAGACTAGCTTTCTGAGTTCGCGCCAAAACCTAAAACCCTTCCGATTTTATTTTTATTTTTTACTTTTTTACTTTTTTCGTCCAATCAGTGCACACGAAGCTTTCATGCTTAAATCTCTCGACCTTCCCGTGTCCTCCATCAAGGCTTGTTTCTGACTGTAGTGTCTGTGTACAGGTACGAAGCATGATTCACATGCTGACTACATGGATAGGGCTGAAGGAGCACGTCGGTCACGATTGTCCAATGCATCGGCTGCGGTAGCCCCTCCTACTTCATCTTAATCTTGTTTGCTCAAGTACTTAGGAACGGTGCTTGGACTTCGTCTAAGACTTCGCCTTTACTCTACAGCATATTGTGCAAATCGTTGGGTAAGCAATGCAACAATTTTTCCTTGGAGAAGCCCGTTTAGGTTTAATTGCGATAGAACCGAAGAAAGTGTTGCACAGAAGTGTAACCTTCTGCGGTTGGAGATCAACTGTGAATGTCATGAATGATCAGACATCATTATGCACAGAATGTGTGTAGCTGAAGGTGGAGAAAAGTTGCATTTCCTTGTGACTATCTATCTTGAATGGTTGTTATATGTATATGATCAAGTTATCAAGAATAAGACGATGATTTTGTAAGAGAAACTGAACTAATCGTTTTTTATTCAATTCTGGCTGAAAGTGTTGTAATTGATTGTATTTAAAATAGCATAGTGAAGATATGTTTTTTCGCAATTTTAGATAAAGGGATTAGAGAAGAGTTTTGAATCATGTATAATCAATATCAAATTAGTAAAATCAATTCATTTTACATTGTTATCTTTGATAAAACTTTTCACTGTTAATATTTCATACTTCGATGCGTTTGTATTGGTTGTACTTTAAAAGAAATAACAATAAATAAACTCATATTTTATTTGTGGAATTTATTGTTCTTTATACATGTTCTACAGTCATTAGTCAACAAACACAGTTCTTTGAAAATATAACCACTTTTTTAGAATGTATTTTTTCGTGAAAAACTCAGTGGATAGTGAATACATATTTCGTAATAAATGCACCTAATTATTTAGTGGACCGTAAATATTTGATACAAATTGTAAAAACTTAGTTTTTAATAAAGCTTCTTTTTTAAATCATTCTCTAATTAATTTTGTCTTTCAACAACTTGTTTATCAAAATACTGATTCATGCACTTATTTAATTATTATCTGATTTAAATCACATAAAACATTATGAATGCATTCTGTAAAAGTTTTAAAAGCAAACTGTTGTGCTATCAGTGGTTTGAAATATTAAATCTAAGGTTATATAAACTTTCAAAACAATCCCACTGTGTCTGAATTTCTGCTAAATTAAACGTGATAAAATTAAAAATTGAATGCCATAGAAGATTTGAGTATTGTTATATATATATATATATATATATATATACATAATAAAATTTATGTATAGTGTGATGGATCTAATAAAAAGAACAAAATGTGACAATAAATAAACAAAGCTAAGTTTTGGTTTAAGTGTAATATCAAAGCAAAGATTGTTATTAAGAAATACACAGGTTTGCAAAGAAAATATTTATTTTCTAAAATTTTACATCAGAGAAATACTATGGGTTGCTAAACGAAATTGTAAATATCAAGTTTTTTTATGTGTAAAATTTATGCATTTTGGATAAAAGTTTTTTTTTTCCCCTCTCTTTTTCAATTAAAGTTTTTAAAAAGGCAAGGTATCATTCAAATAACTCTTTTTAACACATGTTAATTGTGATGAATGCTTTGTACAAAGATCTATTCCAAACTTAAATGTTTTAACTGTATCAGATATTCAACCACTTTAAATCCGATTTTGAATTTTTGTCCAATGTTGAAGAAAATGTTTCACTTCATAAAGTCCTAGAATTTTTTCATTCAACTGCCACCCAACAAGAGTTAAAGTCTTAACACTAGCCATAGTTTGCAAAAGATTGTTTGCTGCTTCACTTCTATTCATTGACACTGTTGTTTTTTTGTTTATAAACAACACAATTCCATTTGTATAACATCACAATTTATTCCTCAACTCATACGATTCATGGTTCTTTTATTATATAAAACACCTTTCATATTCTCAGATGGCTACACTACCAACATTAAATCCAGCATGACAAAGCCCACATAAAAATCTCAACACAAAAACCTGAACCTGTTTCACATTATGGGGTGCAATATTAAAACCGTGCAATAGCACATGGATTATGCCAAATGGATAATATCATCCTCATTGTGGATAAATGAGAATATCATCTATGAGCAAAAGAGAGAATATCAGATGAGGTGTTGATTTGTACTCATTGGCACATGCCCACACAATGACCTTCTCTTATTCCCTCTTTTCTCAAACCCTAAACCCTAAAACCTATATAATATTTTTCAGATCCACATGTCATGGATGGGATTTTGCCCCCACCCAAATATCTTCTCTGTGCTAAAGAAAGCTTTGCCATGCAGTGTTTTGTTGTGGATTGGATTGCCAACTGACAGAAGCTTCTGAGGGGTAGACAAATGTAGGATGAATAAACACACTAATAATGAACTAACGGAGATGTTATGGATGAAATTTTGCAAGTAAGTTCCATGAAGCTTGCAAGGGATTTGTGAATGGGTTTTGGGCTGAAACCATGGACAAAATGTACCCATGGGACAGATCCATTGACTCATCTGAGAATGTATGTATATTTGTATTCAAGTCATCTTGGCCAAGTCAGACAAGAGCTGGGGTGGGCACTAGAGAGAAGCCAAAGTCCATGGTGGCAAGCAACCCTCACAATCAAATAACACCCCACAAATGATCTGATCTTATGGTTGGCTGTACCTGCCACCTCAGCGGTTTCCACTGCTGACTCATCTGCACAGGGGGCTTTGGGGAGAAATGCTCAAGGGTATCTCACTCAAGACCTCACCCAACTCAATTCTTCATATGTGGAGCCTCTTACAATAGAGCTATTTGTAAGTGGATGCTTCTACAAGCACATGACATGTGATGCTCCATAGTGTTGTGTGCTTGGTTTGACTGGTTGGTTTAATTTGATGTATTGGTGTTTATATATATATATATATATATATACATTAAGGGTGTTGCTAATGTCACCACAATTTTTGTTATTGCCATCACAATTTATTTTTATTAACTTTTCAGTTATTTTTGCTGAAATTAAATTCACTTTCTATGTAATTTTTTTAAAAAAAAATGTATTAGAAATATTTTAAAAAAATTGTTTGGAAAAAAAAAAGAAAAAAAGAAAAATGTTGAATGGGTGGTGGGTTGTGGTGGCAATAGCAAAAATTGTGGTGGCATTAACAACACCCTACATTAATTACTCTATTTGAACAGGTACAAGAAAAAATACATATTTTTGTTTTTGATGGTATGATGTATTTTTATATTTTAATATCATAATAATTAGATTGTTGAAGGTGCACCAAAATTCTAAGTTGCTACTTTAATGAGAAGAATATATGGTTAGTTGTAAAAATCAACAAAACATTATGGGAGTGGATTTAATTCATTAGTAGTGTAAGATGTCAATTGTGGAATATTTCTTCCCTTTTTCTTTTTATAATAAGAAGGGCATTACACATGCTGTTTCTGAAACATTATTCTGTTAGATTGAACAAAATATAACTATGATATTTGTATGCAATATAAAGCATTTGTCTAACAATCATAACTCATTTCAGCAGTTTAACTCACTTAAAAAAAGTTAATTACAAATGACATTCATTTTTTAAAACAAAATTTCTAAAATCAAATAATTAAAAGAACTATTGATTTAATAATAGAAATAATAATGATTTTTGAATTATAAATAAAATAAATCTGAACACATGAAACTATTCAACATATCCAACAATGGTTCAATTCAAAGGTATTATTAAATTTGATTTTGTTAAGGTGTTCCAAAAACTCATATCTAGAATAACTTAAGATAATGATTAATTTTCTAATTTTAAAATCAATATATATATATATATATATATATTTATACACATTGTGTTTAAATTGGATGTAATTGTTTGATTGTGATTCAAGTATTTTGATTTTATGTATATTTCACTACATGAGAAAATAAAAAAATTTATTGAAATTTTGAAGATTGCAGATGATACATAGTATTACTTTAACATTTCATTAAGATGTGTGTGTATGTATGTATGTATGTATAAGTTGATAAATGTAACACTTTTTCAGTTTCCTTTGAAGTGTGAATTGACAAATTCAGGAAATTCACCCAAAAAAAATAAAAAAAATAAAAAAAATCACAAAACAGTTATCTAGTTGATTCTTGATTAGACATTACTTTAAAATATGTGTCACATGAAAATTTCTAGAACCTGAAAAAATAATCATTAAGAATTACAATTTTTAAAAAATTACAAACCTTGTTATATTTTATCATATTAACAGTTCATTAATCATACTAAAATATTAAAGAAAAAATAAAGAACACAAAACATTTACTTCCCAATACTTGACATATCTATATCAATATCTCAATTAGAAGAAGAAAACTGAAAACCGAAAACATGTAACGGTAAATGTTCTGACAAAGTCCTACAACAGAAACACCAAAATGATGCAAATATGTGCAACCAAGCAGTTAGTGACACTCACTTGACACGGAGATCAATCAAGATATTCCACCGGCATTAAAACAACAGGAACACACACGAACAAGAGTGGCAGAAACCATCCACGGTCACAAGACAACACGTACAAAGGGGGAAAAGGGGGAAGAAGAAAATGGGGTCCAAATATGGAGGTGCAAAGCAAAAAGGCTCAGAAAATCTGCACCTAGAAGGCTGCAACTGCAGCAGGAGGGCAATTGCGGTGGCTCAAGCAAACATCCACCAAGTGGGTGGCACGGGAGCCCACACCCCAGCTCTCACTGGCCAAGCCTGGCCAGGTGGGGCAGTGAAAGCGAGAATGCGATCGGATGCGATGAGCGGGGGTGGTGGGGATTGACGTGGGTGGTGGGGATTGACGTGGGTGGTGCCAGGTCAGACAAGGTGGATGGCATTGCGAGTTCGCGATGGGCTTTTTGCAGTGGGTTTGGCTTTGGGGGTTAGCAGGTAGCGTCGCTAGGGTAGCTTTGGGAGTTAGCAGGTAGCGTAGCTAGGGTAGCTTTGGGAGTGGCGAGGGGGAGGAAGGGGGGCTGCTGCTGCGCAATCCGGAGCAGCAAGTGAGGTGCAAGTTGGGGTTTAGGGGAGGCCTATGAGCGAAACAGCTTTCTCAGTGGCCACCCACAGTGCAGCGAGACGATATCCTTTTGAGCTGTGTGGCCATAAAGGTCTCGCGCCTTACTCGCTTCGTGAGCTGTGTACTTGAATGTCGTCGCCTCTTCTCTACTCTCCCTTCCCCTTACTCTCTCTCGTTCTCGATGTGTGTCTTCCCTTTCGAACTGGTCGGTTGCGACGCTCAGGAGTGAGCTGGATGGTGCAGAGATTGAGATTGTGATTGATTGAGTTGGGTTGGATTAGTGGTGAGGGGATTTGTTGCGGAGGAGCTTGATTGATTGACTGATTGCTTGATCAAGCCGGATGGGTATTCGGAAGTCGACGTTTTGATTGATTCCGTGGTAGTTTCGAAAGGTGTTTGTTTTTGTGTGCGTGGTGAGGGATTTGTAGCTGCCTGGGGCTCGTTACAGCATGTCGTTGTTTCGTACGCTGGGCTTGCAGGACAGGCCGGTTCGATCATTTGGAGCGTCTACATCGGGAGGGCAGTTATTGCTGCATGCGGAAGGGAGCGGGGTGTCGTCTTCATTCCGAGTGGGCTCCGATAAGCTAGACGGAGGCGGAAATTCTAGCTCTTTGTGTGTGAGTGGTTCAGATGAATCATCGCGTGGGTCGTGCTCAGGAGGTGGGGTGCAATGCCGAGGGTCGTTGAGCAGAAATGGAGGTGGAAATGGCCTGGTGGGATTGGCTCCTCTCACGCGGAGCTCCCGATTGCGGAGAATGGAGCCAGGATTCATGTCTAGAATAAAATTGATGGACCTGAATGACGCAACAGGTCGCGGGGTAGTGTCGCCCGCCAGGGCACTTGGCGGAGAAGGACAGGATATGGTGGACGAGGCTAAGGATATGTCCAAGTCGGGCGACATGCAAGCGCTTGACGCCAACTGGAATGTCGATCTCAGGCAATCTAGCCAATCTAGCGAAACCGAGGCGAGCTGGGAACAGATAGGCATGATTTTCAGAATTGTGTACTCGCTGGCCATGTACGGCGGCCTAGCATTTGCTGGGAACGTCATTTGTGGCTTCACCGGCGTGGATCTCTGGGGCGGGTTTGACATTTCCCCGGAGGTGATCACTACAGGATTCGGATACGCCGTGCCTCCGATGATGATGCTGTTGTTCATCCTGGAGGACGAGGTTGTGAAGTCGTGGGCTCCCGCTCGGGCCATTCGAGACGTCGAGGACGAGGAGCTCATGGATTTCTTTGTGGGAATGTCACCATGGCAGTTCCCTTTTGTCGTCGCCGCGGGCGCTGTAGCGGAAGAGCTTTTCTTCAGAGTCGCGATACAAGGCGGACTCACGCATGCGCTTCAAATTAGCGATAAGGGCGTCACAGACTCCACAGTTGGACTTGCGGCCTTAACTGGGGTGATTCCCCTCTTCGTTCCCTTTTCACAGTTTTTCGCGACCGCTCTCACGGCGGCATTGACCGGCTCCATGTACTACGTGATCTCATCGCCAAAGGACCCCAAGTACGTGGTCGCGCCCGTGGTGCGAGGTCGCAACAATCGAGGCGACATCAAAGAGCGCGTCTCGGCGTGGTATGAGCGGCGCCAACAGAAGAAAATATACTCCCCGCTCATGGAAGGCCTCCTTGCGATGTATCTAGGTTTTGAGTGGATGCACACGGGTAATATCCTTGCGCCCATCATTACACACACTCTGTACTCGCTGGTCATTGTCGGCAATGGCCTTCGCCGCATTCACGACAACAGGGAGAAGCTACGACAGAGAGTGAACAAGATCTCTGGGGAGAGGCTAGCGAGGATCGGTGTCGGCGAGAATAGGTCCGAGAGAGCCCAGTAAACGGCTTAACAGTTTTGTGATTTGTACAATCCTACATAATTTTTGATTATGATCGATCCCTTATACTTCAACAAAGTAGATTAGTTAGGATACACTGGATGGCATGTGACTATGCCAGCGGCCCTTGTAGATGCTAAAACCAAAGGATTAGTGTGGGGACAAGGCTTCCTGGTTTGTAACGACCTTGTACAGTATTTAAACAACGAGATGTTCGACCCTCTACATTTTTGTGTCGGCTCGCATCATCCCTGACCCGCGAATGACTCGGATGATGGACTCTTTTTGTTTTGAGTGCTTGTTTTGAGTGTGCATCCTCGTCTGGGCTTCGCATATGGACTGACGTACTGATGACGCGCATGCGGCTTTCTGATTTCTGCACATACTCCACAGTTGCGAGGATCTGACTACTGTTTCATAACATGTTCTGAGAGTTCATAAACAATTCTTCTCTATACAGCTGAATTTTTTCTGGTAGACGATATCAGATGCCATTTCAGGAAATTATATATATATATATATATATATATACACACACACACACACACACAGTTATGAAGATTTTGAGAAAAACTGTAAATTCTGTATCAGTCTAGGAAAGAAGTCCTTCACTTACAGCTTGTATGAATCTGCTCAGCGTGAGCCAGCTCCGAAACTGTTCTTCCTCCATGCTTGAGAGGGGATAATGTGAAGTTTTGAGTGAAGGAGTTGGCTTTGTTGACAATGCAAAGTTTGTTTGTTTGATGTTGGTAATGTTCCAGATCTGTTAGTAAACAGAAGCTTGTGGTTAGTTAACAATCTGCAGCACACTGCACGAGGACATAGCAGCGAAGAATGTTCCACAACAGTGTTTTGAACACATAATCCATGCATGCTCACAACCCTCATTGGTGTGAGTTTTCGTGATTTGATTTTTGTCAAACTTACACACTGTTTTATTTTTATTTTTATTTTTTCAATGTAATTATAGGAATAGACTATTAATATATATTGATTTTTCAGTGAGGTATAGTTATTGGGTTTTTTTCATTTGAACAAACTGCCTTTTTGTCTGTGGATGGGATATATTGTTATTAATTCCTGATGTTTTATTATCTTGTGGATATTACTTACATGAAATTTTCTTTAAGAGGTTTACTCTATGTTGAAGTTGAGTGTTTTTTATTACTTGAAGTTTGATTTTAGTGTTTTAGTTTTTTTTTTTATTATTATTTTTTTTTTTTTAGGTTCATTAATGTGTTAATTTAAAATTAATACTCACTTTAGATACAATGTCTAAATTTGTTGAAATGTGCTTTTTAATAATCCATTGAATTTTTTCATATTTTAGTTATGGGTCAAAATATCATACTGGTGCTAAGATTTTACTGAGAAAAAAATAAGACATATTAAATTACAACAGCTGTCACTCTAAAAGATATATGCTTTTATGTATACTATTTATTTACTAGTATACATATGTGTCAAAATGAATAAATAAATAAACAAATAAAGAGCTGTCAAGGTGTACTACAATTGATTACTTTTAGTTCTAGTTTATAAAATTTCAGTTTCAATATATATATATATATATATATAAATAATGAAAAAGTTATTAAAAAAAGTTATTTCTAAATATATATATATATATATATATATATCAATTCGAACTTAAATTTTATTCTATGTGATATATATATACACACATGCATATAATTTTATCACATGCATATATATATATATATATATTATTCCAATGTGCCAATGAAATAGTTTTAAGTATTAAAAAAACTCTTCACCTATACCATATATATATATATATATATATATGTATATACACATCAATACATTTTTCCATCTTTGCATTAGAATGCATAAATCTCTAGAGTTGTACAAAACCCATCTAAACAAATATAATGAAAAAACACAAATTACAGTTTTCATCAGAGGACCTAAACTTCATTGATAAAACCATGTACTTATTTAAACACATGGGGTCTGGAGGATGATTTATCGTGTATGTGACTTGGGGTTTTTAAATACATGCAGTTGGAGCTTACCCAATTTTCTCACTATGCTGCTGCAATCAGACAGTAGGACCCTCTTCTATGGCACATTGTCTGCTTCAGTTGCTGTGGTGATCTTCACATACACCATTAAAGGGGAGAAACATTTTTGGAGAATAGAAGAGCCAGTGGGAGTGAGCCACTGTATATTTCTCCAGAGAACATAATTTCCTAATGGAAGAGGAGAAAAATTGCCTTAATTTTAAGAGAAAATATGAGTTGGCATCATGGGTGGGTGGAAAGCACATTGGCTCCACTTGTTCCTTCTCCATTTAGTATAAAAAGAAATGGATAAAAGTTGATAAAAGTTGAGAGATGTTCCTCAATGCTTGGATGAGGGGTGTCAAAATACAAACATTTCACTTTACTTTGATTGGCCAGTTACACTATTCTCAGCACATAATCCTCCAACCTTTAAACAAGCTTGACACCCACAATTGTTTACAACTTATAAATTCATATACTATTACAATGAGTTGAACTCATACAATGGCTGATATAATACTGCTCAATGAAGTGCAATAAAAATGAACTCTTGTATTGAAAAATCTGATGAGTTGTGGTTGAAGCGCCCAAAGCAAGGAATGTTGCATGTTACAGTGCTTTTGCTTAGTTGTGTTCACATTAGCTTGGTTATTGCATTGGAAGCACATGTGTTTTGATTTTTGGGTGCATGAATTGGTTGATCACAAGGTTTTTGCATACAAGATAAAATAACAACTGTTTTCCATTGAAATTTATTAAAATTTATTATATTGAAAAATTTAGAATTACTTTTATTTTAGGAATCCTTTTTTAATCTTTTTTGAATTTTTGAATTTTTGCATAGGAGTTATTTAAAATTTTATTTATTTACTAAGATTTTTAGGTAGTTGTATTTTAGTTGAAATTTCACCAATAATGAATAATGCATCAAATATAAATCAAGTTTCAATAATGAACCAAAGTAGAAAAATATTTGTTAAACAAAGCTCTGTGAGATTCCAAACACCTACATAACAAAAGCTTGTGAGCAGTTACTGATCATGAAGCATAAATCAAGGCATGCAAAGTTCCTTGCACAGTCCACTACAATTGACCCTCTTTAGCTACTGGAAATCTTCACCACAATCTCAACCAGAAACTGCACCCAAAAGCACCATTCATGCAGTAAAATTGAAGAGAGATACCACAACTCACTCATCTCATTCTAGTCTCTCTCTTATGTTCGGAAGCACCATGCTTGGAAACTTTGCACCATCTGTGGGAATGTTAACTGTAGTAAGAGACAATGGCTGATATACTACAATTCCCCTACTGGGTTTGAAAAGTGTTGCTGCAATGAGAAAAAACGGTGATTTTTGTGGAGTTGGGTTCTGCGACAAAAAGTGTTTTTGGCTTGAGTTATGACTGTAGAAATGCGTTCAACGCAATTTTGGGCCATGCTTTCCATGGGAAGAGTTGGTGCAAGAATCTGTGGACTTGAGCTGAATGAGATAATTCACAACGACTAGTTCATATACAGCACTCTGGATGTGATTAATCGAATTTTGTTGGAGTGAAACCATAAGGCACTCGCTTTTGTGTGTATATCGTGCTGTGACCAATTCGCTTCCACAGTGAACACGTACAGTTTTTGTAGCTTCCAATGTATCAATCCACTGCATTCCCATCTTTCTCAGGCTTTGTACCGCGGCCTCAAAATTGAATGTACCAAAATTGGCAGTCACATTCACGTATCTTCTGCTGGAGATCAATCTAGTCACTAGAGTCCCTACGCATTCTGTGATGGAAAGGATGTACGGCAGTTGTGCAAGATAAGAGTGGATCTGGCTCTTCGTGCCATAGATTGTGATGGAACATCTTCCTGCATACTGCGGAGGTGATAAGGATCAGTGAAGTTGAAAAGTCATAAAATAAAATAAAAAAATGCTTCGCTGTGAGTTGTGGGCTCTTAGACGTTATTCAACCTGTCTGATGTGATCGGTTTCATATACATAATTCACAATAGCAAGGTAAGAGATGCTGGACAGCATCCTTGGCAAAGCATCCATTTCTGCATTCGAAGCACAAGGACATGAGGAAAGAAATATTTTAAAACTAGAGTATGGCTAACTCTTAGAACTGCACTGCTTGGCAATGCCCTGGTGACATCTGGAGGATCGAAAATTTAGTCATCCACAGATGTCACTATTATTAGAAAGCACATACACCCAAAGATATATTCTAATAACACAAAAAGACTAGATGCCCCTCACTCAAAACCTGTCCAGAATTCCATTTACAATTCCCCACCTCTTCATTCACGTGAAGCTCTCAACAACTGGAAGTTTTTGCATAAAAATGATGTACATTATCATGAATTGCGAGTACAATGAACGTAACTTGGGATATAACTAGTTTGAAGTAACCTCTTAACAAGAAGGAAATGGACATAATACATAGACCAAATGCTAGCAAGAGCTCATAAACGAGACGGATCGTGACAAGATGATGCAAAACAACTTCAGGTGTATTCATCGAAGCACTATCACAAACTCTCATGTGCCTCATAAAACGCTTCCTTTCAACAGAAGCAAGTAAGAAGCAGCACCTGCTTTGTGTCAAGAATGACAGCTTTCACATTCTCAAATCCCCCAAAGTTTGACATTACTCTAGAGCATGTGCAGAAGCACGTTTCATGGCATTTTCAGCACCCCTAGTGAATCTCTCGAAGATCACTAAACATTTCGCCTCTTTCCATGCTTGTTGTGGAATAAAAAAATAATTGCACGTCGCAATTCAAAGATGTAATTAGCACATAGCACGTTCTCTTTGGCACTCAAGGTATGTAGCTCACAAATACTGCTGCCGACATTTGGATATCGTCACACACAACACTTGTGAATCTAGAGGTCGAACACCCTTCCAATGCTAGAAACTGTTCACTTCACAACCCTCCATTCCTACATCAGAAATACTGCTCCAAAGTCCTCTGCATCTACAACTGTATCTTTCTTTCAACGACCGAAATCCATCAGGAAAGCATGCATTCGTAAAATTCCTGCTTAATGGCGGATCCTTTCATAATTCTTCCAAAACCTGGAAACTTGAACTAACCTCCGTATGAACTGGTTGCACTCGGTAGTAGAAGGATGAACAAAAACCGCCACCCAACTGCGTGAGCTAAACTAAATAGTCCACAGACAGTCACAGTTGGAACCTAAGTAAATAAGTAATTAAACAAATACCCCTGCTATGTTTCAGATGCTACATTACGAACTACATCTTTGAGCTCTGCAGAGCAGCTATTGTTTCCTGATCAAACCAAGGATCACGAGCTCGTGCACCCTCGATCCAAAATCTCGCACTGCATGGTTGTCGTTCACTCCCCATTCACTGCATGAGCAGCAGCAGAAGCACCACAGTAAACCAGGAAAATGCTTCAAAGGACGCAAGGACAGGACAGCAACATGATGCACGGCAAGCAACTTTACATTACGAGAGTAACAACTTCCCTATTACTAGTGAAGGCCAAAAACCACAATGCCTTCACATCACGAACGGACATGGAAGAGTCTCCTCTAGACCACACTTCTCCAGTAAACTTGAGTCCGTGTCTGAGCTTCACCGTAAGGATGAAGCTCATGATTGAATGACGAAACCGTGGAGCTGAATACCCTTAGAAGCTGTAACTTACAGGTTGCAGGACTGACTGCAGTCTGCCTGGAAGAATCCCCAGTCTGTAGACACCACTAAACCCATACAATTCTTCACCTTAACTTCCCACACCTCTGCCAAGCCTCCATTTCCTTCTTTGCATTAATACTCTTCCACACCTGCAGAGAAATATTAATTGCTTGGCTAGCACCGGAGGAAGTGTGAGTTAGAACCTAGTGGATGAAGAGAATGAAGGACGAAAGGGAGGGAGGGAGGGAGATGAGGAGAAAAAGAAAAAAACAGAGAAAAGGAAAGAAACAAGGAGAGGAGAGGAAGGATTATTTCAATTACTTTAGTTCAATAAAAGTTTTTTGGGGTAGAGATAATATTAGGAAATACTAGACAAGGATAATTGATGGGTGAAATTAGGAGGTCAATGATAGAGAACCAACATTGAATCTATTAAAAGATATAACTTCAATACCAAAGTCACAACCAACCATAAAGGATTAATAGAAGTAGTAGAGTTGAGCCACAAAGTACAAGAAAGAAGATCCAAAATTTAAAAGCAACCTCAAATATATTTTAAAAGTATTGGAGGTATATACTTAATATTTTTGGTGAGACCAAATCTTCACCCAAAGATATCACTTGTTCTCTAGATTATTTTTCTCTAATTTGCCTATGTAAATTCTTTCTATAGCATTTTTAAAATTTTATTTTCATAAATTTCTAAAATATATCATTTAAAAATAATAATAATCTTTTTAAACATACCTCTTGTCTCTTTTTATAAAATAAATTAAAAGTATAAATTTAATAACTTAAAAAATATATAAATTCTTTATAAAAAATTAAATTAATAATTTTAATTATACAAATAAAATATTTAATGAAATAAAATATTTATAAATTTTAAGACTAAAAATTATAAATTTTTATCAAATTGCACTATACAAAGAAAATTTTTAATTATTTATATTTATTTATATATTTAATTTTTTAGTGCAAATAGCATAATACACAAATACTTATAAAAAAGAGATAATATTCATATTAATTTTGGTTGTAAATTTTTTAGTGTGAAGTTATGAAAAATTAAGCAAAATTTAAGAAAAAATTTGAATTTAGATTTATCAAGTTAAAAAAATATAATTATCCTTTTACCAAGGAATATAGTCAAAGTTTCTTTGAAATTGATTATACCAATGCCACCATCCTTTTTGGATTTGCAATAAAAGTTCTATACCATTTTGCCATAAGATAATTTTTGGTAACTCTTCCATAGAAAATTCTTCATTAAAAATTTTGACTTTAATAATGCTTGCGAAAAATCTTTCATAGATTACTAAAAATATAAATATAAAAAAACAAAGTATTAATAATAATTAGTTTTTTCGCTTATAATATTTAACTTAATTGAACAACAGTGATCAAGTTTACAATAGACTATATAGATGAAAAACTTGTCTATCTGTTGTGTATCTATAAAGAAGTCAAATACAGCCAAAATAATTTTTTTACATCATTTTAATTTGTTTATGCCAAACTTTGCTGCTCTTTTTAAAATGGACATTGTTTGAGAAATTAGTTGTCTAATAGACTTAGAACTTTGTTTGCTTACTAATAGACAATTAATTTTTTTTAATCAAATTTTAAATTTGAATGTTTATAAAAATTTTAAAAAATATATAAAAAATTAGAATATATATTTTATTATTTTTAATAATAAAAAAAAACTATTCACATAATAGGTAAGAAATAACTTAGTTAATTATTTTGATTGTTTGATATTTTTACTTTTAATTTATATATAGTCTTTTAAAATCAAGATTTAATATTTTTTCTATTATAATAAAAAAATCTAAAGCTATAAGATATCTTTATTTTTTTCTATCTAATTAAAAAATATATTATATTTCTATTGATTTTATATTAGATTATGTTCCTACTAAGAACATTTTGATTATAACAATAAAAATTTAATAAAGAAGTAAATTTTAAAATTTTGACAATAAAAAAAACCAAATATTATTTGGAGACTTTGACCCAATGAATGGTCTTGTAGATTTCAAAGATATGAATTAAAATAAATTGCAAAGAAAAAAAAGATATTTGGTCCTAAGTGATTACTTTCATAAACATGGATTAAAGTTCTAGATAGAAGGTTTTTTCAAAATATTTTGAAATTTGTTTAGAAGATTTGTAATTTCTATTTTTTTAATATTAAATCATTTACTTCTTTTTTGTGATAATACAGTTTTTTTTTTTTTTTTTTTTTTTTTTAAATTTAAAAATCAACACCACCATATTTGAATAAAGTTTATTAATATTATTGTAATTGATTTTAAATTTTTTATAATTATTCCATCTAAAATAAGAATATTTTTAGCTATTTTAAAATAGAATCCTTAGCTTTCATTAAAAATATTATTTAGATTAGAAACTTATTTATATATTTTGTTACTTTTTGTTACTTTTTGTTAAATGCATATTATAATATTATGTAGAGAGCAAAGTAATTTATGTGATTCTAACTTGCTATCTTAAAGCTTTAAGGAGAAACTCTAACATGTAATATTTAATATATTTTTTAGCCATAAAGTAGTTAGTCAAGATAAGGTTTTAGTTTTTTAACCTATAATTATAATTATATGTTTAAAATTATTTTAAGAAATTTTTTTGTAAAATTTTATTTTATTTTATTTTATTTGAACTTTATACCTTTTATTCTTTTTCCTACTCCCCTCTTTTAAATTTTTATTTCTTAATTTTAGTAGCCATAAGCACTAAAATTATAAATTTGTAATGATTTGTATGTATAGAAAGATTTTCTTAAAATGTAGCTTTAATTATTATTAGTTATATTTTATAATTTATTTCTTATATATTATATTGTACAATCATGTTTTTATAAAAAATTAATAAAATATGATAAATTTTTTATGATTTTATTTTAAAAGTAATTTTTTTATATTTATATTTTATAGAATTTTATTAACTTATTAAAAGAACGATTCTTAAAAAAAGATTATATTCATCTTATACTTTGATCTTATTTTTGGTGATTATAATAGTTAAATAAAAATTTCTATAAATAGATAGCTAGAGAAGGCTATATCATCTTATATTTAGTTTATAAAAATAGTCTTATTTAAATTTTTTTTATTAGTATAAAATCTATATAAATAAGTTGAGACTCTTATGTCATCTCTCAAGTTGTTCCAAAAGTATCTAAGTCCACTACCTCTTATTAACTCATCTTTTAAGAACAAACAAGTCTAAAGAAGGATCTATAGATTATCTTCTTTTTTAAAGATTGACCTATCATAGGATGGTGATTTGTTATTATTATCTTTAATCATATTCTACTTTCCATATAAAATCTATAAATAGTAAATAGATAAATATTTTTTACTTTAAACCATAAATATTTTTGATCTTGTAGAAAAATAGAGAATTGATCTTGCATAAATGTTGCTAATATTTAGTTTATTTTTAAATAATAATTACATAGTTATTTATAAAATAATATAATATAATAAAGAATCTATATTATTTCTTAAATATTTGATGTGAGAAGCAATAAGAATGCATGTTCTATTTGGCCTAATTTCATCTAGGCTTTAAATATATCTTGATGCCACTTTAAGAATAAAATAATTATAATCTTTCTCTCTCTCTTTCTCTCTCTTTCTCTACACACATATATATATATATATATATATATATATATATATTCTATCTCTTGTGCCTTACTACCACACAACTTATATTTGTATATTAGTAAATTATCACATCTAGGTTGTAAGCTATGTCTATAGTCTTTTATCTTAAGTATTTCTTAAAAATCATTAAGATCTAAAATATTATAAGATATAATTTTTAATCTTATATATATATATATATATATATAAATTTTAAAAATAGAAAATAGAATTGAAGTATAACCTTGATTTACCATGATGTACATATGTTAGTAAAATATGACATATCTACTAATAATCAAAGTAGTTGGTGGAGATTGAATCTCTTTATTCAATAATTTTATGTTTTATAGTAGAAACAAAGAAAATTATATATACTAATATTACTTTGCAATGATCTCATATACTATGAGTTCCTAAAACCAAATGATTTGTCATGTTTATAAATTTTGTATATTTTTATTATAAAAATATGTTTTAAGACCAAATATAATTGTCATTTTGTCTGTATTGTCTGATTTGGTAACTATTGCATCTTTTTGCCATATATTAGAAAAGAGAGACAAGTTCTTAATATTAAAAGAAGCTCTTCTTTATGTCCAAATTTGCTAGTATATCTATTATGGTATTCATATCTACTTTTATTAGCTAAATCTCCATCTTCCAAAAACTTTTTTGGACTAGATAGTTAAGTTTGTATGGCCCATTTCTTCAACTTGAGACAAGAATACCATAAAGCAATAATAGATGGAGAATTTGCATAGTAGTATCTCTTTAAATAATATCTTTTGCCAATAATATTAATTATGGTAGTATTTGCTTTCTTATCATGTTTGCATCTTTTTCTATTGTTATTGTGTATATCTATTTTTTTATTATAAAACAAAATTATTTCATAAATTGATAAACTTGAATCTAATACTTAAAAAAGTGCCTTATTAACTATTATGCAACCACATTTTTTTTTAACACCTTTTTTTTTTTTTTTTTTTTTTTTTTTTTTCACCACCCTAAAATAAACTTTGTTCATATATGTGATGGATGTATCTTATTCTCTATTAATTTCTCTTATGCAATACTACAAAATATTGTTATTTTATTTTTATGTAATTTTCTATTAGATCTTAGCTCCACTAGTTTGCAATTAAATTTAAGGGTCATTTATATAACTTTATTTGTGTGGTTTACTTCGTAGTATTTTAGACTAGTATTAGATAAGTTTTTCGTTTAACTAGAAAGATTGTTAAAGTTTATGACTATGGTTTTATTCTTTTTTTAAAATTAAATTAGAAACTTGTACTAAAAGTTTCTATTTGACTTTAGATTCTAATGAAATGAAAAATCTAAGATCTATAGATTTTACATTGTATAATTATGCACAAACTAGAATCCTAATGCTAGCTACAATTTTATAGACAACTTTTAAAAACTCTTCTTGTAACTCTTAAAAATCACCTAAGTTAGCATTTTAATTGAGCTTAATTTGTCATTAGAAATTTTTAAATTATATAAAGTTTAAGCATCAAATTTTAATAACTAATATTAAAAAATAAAAATACTTTCTTTGGTGCAATAAGGACAAAAAATGAGGATTTTTTTCAAAATCATTTTAAAATTAGTCTTTAAATAAAAGTAAAATCTTCTATTATTTTTTGTCTAACACAATATTGCCTTGTGTATTATAAAAAAGATCAATTATTAAATATTAACATGTTTTAGAAGGGATCTTCTACCTACAAAACAAGCTAATATTTTGTACTCAACCTTAACAACTCCTTCGCCAATCCTCTATGTTTTTTTTTCACTCAAAATCTAGCATAGCTTCTTCCATAACCATTTCAATGCTCTACTTCTATAGTGATTTTTGTCAGATTTGTCAAGTTTATTTATCTTCTATTAAAAGCATAACAAATTTGCTAGTATTATTATTTTTTTTGATGCTCCTAAAACAATACTTTAGCTAATATTTTTTACCCCCTTTATAAGAATAGAACCACAAGACACAACTACCAAAACATGTAGCACATTTATTTTAGACCAAATGAAAGAAATCAACCACAAAATCTACTTCAAAGCAATATTTGAGTGACAAACAATTAAAATCAAATCAAGCTACTTAAGCATATATTTTTATTGGTAATTATTATTAATATTTATACATTATGACATAATAGAATAACTTCTAGTCATTACTAATATTAAATCTTCACAAATTATATTTCATCTACATAGCTCTTAAAATGCATCTCAAAATGCTTTTTAGATGAGACTTATTTTAACTTATTGCAAAAATAATTACCACATCAACTTATTTTTATTTGTTTTGTTTCATTAGTGAAAATAATTGTTATAATAAAAGACATCTTCAAATGAGGTTTAAAATTGCAAACTTAGAAATAAAATTGACAAATAGGCTATATATTATGTTGAATGATATATTCATCCTCCTCTTGCTCTAAAACAAGTACATCACCTGATAAAATGGTTCGCTACTCCTTGTTTTTTCAATGTTCCAACAGGTCCATGCATGTCAAAAAAAGAAATAAATCAATAAACTGAAAGATCAAGTACAGAGAATAAGGTATTGTGAAAAGTACATGCTTCGGCACATCTATCCAGAAATTAATGTTCATGAATGCACTAGAGCAAGTCAACCAAAAGACCTTTGAAAAAAAATTATTATGATGCAAATGAAGGAAGAGGTGTGTCCATTTGTGAGTCAAATCAACGCCCCTCCATGAAATTTTTGATTGCTACAACCCTACATGATTAGTGGTAAAGCGCTCTATCTCTATCCAGTATCTACCTCTCCACCCTGCTGTTATACAAGGAGACTTCTGGTATTGTTTAATCTCCAACGCACGTAATACAAGATATCTCCACAGCAAGCAATACTGTGATGAACAAACTAAGGACGAACACCTTTTACATGCTCTTAACGTCTTCATTCTTTGTGAGAAACCGCACAGCAATTGCCAGGGCAAAAATGGCAAGAGGTACAACGAACTGCAATATCTTGATAAGAAATTCGGAGCTCTTGTCGTGGTTATACGTAGCTTGCTTGGCAGGCGTGAACGTAGGCTTGTCAGGAAAGGAGGAAGGGTCGATTTCCCCAACGTAGTATTCATCCATCAGGGTTCTTGCACTGGTGCTGTGACCAACATCCTCAAAGTCGTCGGTGGCATCCTTCCCTGAAATCCATAAAGAATGAGAATTAGAATTACAACCGTCTCACTGCTGTACCTGCATGCATCCTTGTTTTCTACCAAAATGCTCAGTACCATCGTGCAGTACACCCTTCCCATACAATATGTACCAATGATATTCAAGCCTACCCTACCTTTCCCCGCCCACCTAGGCTTAAAAAAAAAGACTCGCAAAAACATATTGTATGTAAAACAAATGCATTTCATGAATTCCAATACATTTCATACAAAAAATATTCCACAGAAGAGTGCATTCGTTTTAAGCACTGAAAGCCAAAATAACGCAGATGGTATTAAGCTCACTGATGACTTCGAGCACATACCAGTAGCTGAGAGTAGAACTTCGTCACCTCCTGGGTGGTATTCAAGGAACTTGGTAACATCATAAACCTGGGACCATGGAGCAACGCAATATCTTTTTAAAAAAAATACGCTATGGATATTACTACAGTAACAGCATGCCAATAATTGTTCTATATATACAATCAAGAACATAATTGTAAAACTAGCTGCTATTCTTCATGCATCAGAAAGAGACTGTAAGACAAAGATGAAATGGCACTTAGAACTTGACTCTTTCATGAAGGTTCAACATTGCACCATGCACTCACGATCAGGGAACAGGTGAAACACGATTGGCATGAAAAACAAGTTAGATGGATTAGACCACGTAATGCATTACTAAAATCCAGCAATAAAGAACAATACTCACCCAAAAAAATATGCCCAATAAACTAATCGCACTCATTATGAAGCAATAGAATATTCCCACAAAGGGGAGGTTCAATCAAACACGGCGACAACCACTTCTTCCCTGTCAAGGAACTGTACACTCAAGCCATATAATTTGATCAAAACGACAATAGAACCATCACAGCAGGTTCTGGGTGTCATCTTCAGCAGTCCGGATTGCAAGACAGTGAATTTAGAAGGAAAGTAGTTAATGCTTTAAATTCCAACACTTCAAGAAAGACCTAAACTCGCTGGACAGGCCAGAAGGTTTGACGAAACTGCCGCTTACAATCAATTGTACTATTGAATAACTAAGCCGCATACAGCGCAACCTCGGAACAGCAGCGTCAAAATTGGATTATTCCCATGGAAGGAAAAAGCATGACAAGAAACACAGTGGCAGAGGTCTCACCTAATCAAAATATTAAAAAAAAAAACACAGGCATCAATGACTAGTTCTCACACAAAACTCATGACACCTTCCGGCGCAGCAGCTGGTAAACCCACGACACAAAAGACAAAAAATACAATCAACATATACCAAAAGTACAATCAAGCCCTAATTACACGAGATAACATCCCATGACCCACAACGCTCATTCCATCGAACAGGACAATCATAAGATTCACATTGGTTCCACCACAGCTTCACAGTGACACAACGAATCGCAAACCATTACGCAATCCCCAGGAACACCACACATATCTACCCAAAGCCATTCTTCAGAACGCCACAAACCGAGCCCAGAAACAAAGCTCCCGCACAAGCCCACAGCTCACCTTCCCGCCGATAACGAGCCAGCAATCTCTGGCGTGGTTGTGCCCGGACACCTCCTCCAAAGTGAAAACCTTCTTCTCCGCGCCCACGTCCGCCATAGCTACCACCTCTTCCGTCAACTCAAACTACGGTTCTCGGTGCTGGGTAAACCTGGGTAATCGCCTGCAGGACAAACCTCCGCACTAAAAGCGCTTAAACGATGCAACAGCTTGGGCAGTGCGTCAGATGCGACAGACAGGCGTGTCTCTGAGGCATTTCTGCTACTAACAGAGTGTCGTCCTTAAGAGTGTCGACCTAGAACCTAGATCTCCGGTCCTATTCCGAAGACATCCCACAACTTTATGTAGATGTGGGCTTGGTTTTTTCAGGACGAGGCTCGATGGATGAATTTCTCTCAAGTTAGGGTGTCGATGACTTCTATTGACTCAGCATTACAAAAGCGAGCAGAGCGGAGTGTGCAGAATCAGACTCAGTTTGGATCGCCTGTTTTGTTACAGGGATACCGATTTTAGACGACGATCCCCATCATTTGACATCAGGCAACAACCCAACGATCATCCGATGTTCTTCCCTTTAGTCTCAGGTCAAGTCAACAATCAAACCACCAGTCCTCATAATCCATAAAGTAGAGATCCTACTTTGACTTCACCAACTTCAACATTCTTCGCATTCCTGTAGAAATTGACCAAACCCTGGTTGGGATTTCGTCGAATCTCATGCTCGAAAGAGACCCAAAAAATTAAGAAATACAGAATGGTTACGGTTACAAAACCTAGAACGGCGGTAAGGATGTTAGAATAAGCTGATTGATGAACTATGCTTGAATTATTGTACAGGAAAGTCGTCAATGATTAGTCAACTGGTCCACTCCCTACTTCACCTGTTTTCAAATGCCTTGTGAGCGCTCGATCTATATACGAGAAGCTAGTAACAAGGCCAGAGATTCCTCAAAAAGCAACGAAAGCAGGCTACAATTTCGTGTGGTCAAAACAGGGCTTTTTTATTTATCTTCACTAAACTTCGACGCTCCAACACAAAATCAGCCGGGTAGAAATTGGTGACCCAGTGTACATACGTGTCTCTCACAAACATATCTGTCCGCCTCTAGTGCTTCTGGAAGCAGAAGCGAAGGTTTCCAGCTTCTGCTGAAATGAACACCAAGTCAACGCGGTGAATGAGCAAACCATGGAAAGTTGCCGAAGGTCGAAGCACGTTTTCAAGCCTTTTGGGCTATTTCTCATTCAAATTTGGCAACTCCGTTTCTCTACTCCTGTGCTAGCCTTCTTTTACCGGGCACTTCAAAGCTGTCCAACATGGACTTCAAATTAGCCATGAACGGTAAGCTGAGAGTTTTTAAGATTCTCAATTGTGTCGGGATAAAACTGTCAGCATTTGAATGTAAATATGCATATATATATATATATATATATATATATATATATATTAGTGGAATAAAGTTTGCTAAAAAAATTGCCACAATAGTATTACTCAATCAAAATAAAACCCAAAGACTTATTAGGCGATATGTATTTGTTGAAAGGATAGAAAACATTACATTATAAAAATCCTAACAAAAAAATCGGGAAAATTCTTCTTCAGAGCTATAAAAAAGGAACTAAGTTGAATTCATTGACTTTTGATAACTTAGTTTGACAGTCAAGGATGCGACTTTGAAGGATCCAACGTAATAATACTTATCAGGTGTGATTTGGGAATATCTAAGTACTTAATAAATACACGTATGCGAAGGGACAGCCAAAATCCAAAAGCACATCAAAACCAGGAGTTGAATTGGATTTTCTTAAAATTAGCAATTTATGCAGTTACAAAGCCTGTCGACATGCTGCAGACTTGACAAGTGTCTGACAGAATATGATCCTTGGTGCATGTGGAGACTCCCCTACATTCTAATCATCAAAGAAAGTAGGAGAATATAGCCGAAAGTTGAACATTCTTGGCAGTAAAGGAAACAACTTTAGAAAGGCATAAGAAAAAGAAGAAGAACCCTCTGTTATGTGGCAACATTCAGAGCAAATGAGGAAAGTGAAACATGAGTATCTAAATACCACACAGGAAAACATTGAGCTGAATACCAACCGGTGCAAAAGTCATGATAGACCAGATAAACACTGATACTCCAAGTATAGGTGATTTTTCGCCTCTGTGATATCAAGACTAACACAACCATACCTGCTATTGTTAACTACTCTTGTCTTGAAATGTACACTGTGTTCAGCGAGTTCACGAAACCCATGTCCATAATGTAGAGCTCCCCAGGCGATGCCCATGTGTGAGCTGATCCTCTAATCTGTCACCATTCACAGAAGGATTTCCTCATTTAAGTTTAGATGACGGCAACGAATACATGAAAAGTGTAATCGTACCTAAGGTAATTTACAGCCATGTATTGATATCATCCAGTGGCCTCTACAGAAAATGAAGCTAGCAGAGCACTTATGGCAGGCAAGAGAGTAGCGCACAGCAATATGTCACCACATGCCACAAAACCCGGCTGACCTCTTGAAAGAAAGTATCAGTAATCTTTAATAAATCACTGAACACAAAAGTAAGAAAATTAATCTAAAAATTAGTTCTCGGGTGGTAGGCACTCATTACCTGCAGCCAGCTTGATATTATTGTACAGCGGGAACTCAAAGAGAAACATAGTCTTCAAGAACTTCGGAAGACTCCCGTAGAGAGCAGGTGGAAGTGGAATGAGAGGGCTGTCACACCATACAGTTCATTATAAATGCATGCGGGACGGGGTGGATGTGTAAAGAAGTTACAGAATACTTCAGACTAAGAACAATAAAATGTAGGTAAGCTGATACTAGAAAATGACAGATAATCCCAATCCGTAAACCAAAACTTCTCCACAATTTCCAATACAGCTTATAATAAAGATATCTGTTCTGATTTTAGTGACATCCTGATACAAATTCCAAACAACCAATACAAGGAACCCCGTAAACAGTACCTCGTTCTATTTTTATACGCACGGTACTCTGGATTTCCTCCATGCTTCTCATCGGCTGATGCCTGCTCCAAACCACAATAGGAAGTTAGCTGACTAGCTTCTTGCAAATACCAAGATATAGACGTCAGAAGGAAATAGTGGGAGTTTTGACTTCTGCGCTTGTAAGCAGATTAGGATTGTCTTTAACGGCAAAACAACAATATTGTAGGTGCGACTTGAAGTAGAAAGAGAAATGATATTGCAACAAAGAAATGAAAATCACAGAAATAAGTGAAAAGGTGCCAACCTCGAGAAGTGGAATGCCGCTGACAAAGAGGAGAAGGAGGGTGATCAAGATTGGACTGGCTATAGCCCCCCATTGACCACCTTCCAGCACTGACGTAGAAGACACGAAGATTCCACTCCATAGAAGAATCTGTCCCGCGATAGGAAAGAATTAATCTCAAAAACTTCAGTGAAAGGGAAAATAATGTTCCAATCTAAGGCATATGAACCGAGTTGACTACTTTTAATGTAGAGGCTCGACTACAAAACGTCTCATCATCTACATCCTAAGCAGATGGAGCCTCGATCCATACCACAATACCTGCACACACAAGCAGTAAGGCATCTGAATACCTCTCCGAAGTAGTTCGGGTGCCGAGTCCACTTCCACACACCAACGTCACACCACCTACGCTGAGACGCTGGATTTCTTTTGAAACGAAGCTTCTGCTGGTCGCCGATTGCTTCAATGGTAAAGCCAATGCCCCACATAGTCCAGCCCAACATATCGGTCATTTGAATTTCTGGATTTCGGGTTACGATTCCGTTCACAACAGTAACTGGGAAGGATACAGTCCACACCCATATGCCCTGTCATCAGACACCTCAGAAGTATTAGCCAGAACTGATGCATATAACAGGGTGAAGGTATTCGAGTTGATATGATTAAATATTGCTGAACCTCTCTACAAGATAATCAAATACAGAAAGTTCTTATGAGAAGCATCGTAATTATCAGCTAAAAATGGCTCAGTTAAGAATTAATGCCTGTAGAGTCCAAAATACAGCAAATCTAGCAATATGGCCTCGCCTGTCATCCATACGCTTATCTTCACCCCATTCTAGAATCCTGCCTCCAAATCCACAACGAGTAATAAATACGCTTGAGTTTTAAACAATTTCCATACACCAACATGAGCCGTCATTGATCAATAAAGCATACAACTATTTACATCATTATTTATGAAGACACGCAATCAGACAACTACGAAACTGAAAATGTCCCAAGAATGGAACACATGCACTAGCATTAATACAATGACGTACTGCCCTCGACAGAAAGGCATCTTAAAACTTGACCGACCTGTAACTAGAAGAAATGGCATTGCACTCTGTGTAGTCCTCGATCCGAACTCATTGTTAGCGGGCATCAGTCTATACGACATATAAGATAACGAAGGAAAATATGTAAATAAATAAAACGCAATCGTGTATAGTTGAAGCCCAATTCACTTTGGAGCGAGTGGGATTTCGTACCTCAAGAGAAGAAAGATTGACAATCGGAGGCCCCACGTCACAACTAAGAATGTCAACACTATCTGTAACCCCGCATCCGAGATACCCGTACCATGTCAAGCACTTTCACTCGAACTCTATTTCCTATGAAAAGTTCATATATAGCATAATTTCTGAATAACAGAAACTGAGGGTGGAATTTCGACACAATTAAAAGAGAATGGATTACTGCAGAAATTCGCCCGACATGACTGACCTGGCGGAGGTATAGTGTGCCATTAAGAAAGAAGGTCGTAACAGCAAGTACGACGAAATTGAACACACCTGGTCCGTAGAGAGAAATTCGACAGTTAGAATAACGAGCAGCTTTTGTAAGGAACAAACGACATTACTAAAATTTAGGATGAATACGATCGACTCCAAGCAAGTTCGAAGACTGCATTCATCTATTTCAAGTGGCAGAAGAAACTTCAGTTCAGAGAATTATGAGTAGAATTACCTGCAAAATCTGTAACTTTGTCAATCTTCAATGTTGCTGCAACAACAAAAAATGTAAATTGGAACACTGCCTGCAAAAAAATTCGCTGAAAGAAAGTGAAAACCTTCGACTTGCATCAATTCAGTAAGGAAATAGTTAACAAGGATGTCTTGTCCACGAGAAAAAGTGATTCGTGTAACAAGAGCAGTATAACTTTTCAAATATTCCACTTCTAAGCGTAGCAGAAGCTTATGGTTGTGTCAAGTTTTATGCGCAAATATTCGAACTAGGGCAAACGGTAAGTACACAACTCAGTCTCTTCTTTCTTTTCCCCTTTCTAGAAACGATTCGATAAAGGTAACCATCAGACAACTGAACGCTCCCGTAATCAACAATGAAATCCAAAACATTTTACCAGATTGATTTTCTCATGTGTAGGTAAATGTGGTACCAAGTTGATCAAGTGTGACCACATGACCTTTAATGGCAATCGCATGAACCGTGAACACAACGAAACGCAGACTGCCTAATAAGGCTGGCATCCTGCTCTAGGTTCAGACAAACGCTTTTGTATCTATTCAGACAAATAAGAATGTCTCATTGCAGTAGGGCCAGGTATTGCAAATGCTTGTCTAAGTAACTGTTAAACCCCAAATGCTTGTCTAAGTAACTGTTAAACCCCAACGCAGAGCAATGCAAAACAGCACTCAAAAGCTCCTCGGCGGCGAAGAAGAAAAAACAAGGTGTGGAGCTGGAAAAGTCACCGTAATGAGAGCAGTGAGGCTGAGGTAGCTGGTATCGACTTCCGCAGCCATGGTGCACGACCACGCTCTCAAGGGGGTCTCCGCCGCAGCAAAGGCACCGACTCCAAACAATGGGTACAATACAATCCAGAGACAGAGCTCTGCTATCGCTCCTCCGAGGTCGACATGAAACCGGATTGGATGAAAAACATCGATGCAAATGAAACGAATGATATTTAGTGATTAATCTTATTTGGATGAATGAAGTCCACGTGGACATGGGAAAGTGACCATGACGTCGTCCTTGGGTACCATGGCAGCAGCCATTTCGCTCATATTTGACGCACACTCTCCACGTGTTCGATGATTCTATTTGTACTTTGCACACTGCATTTATTTGATAATGGGAACTTTTGTTGCACTTGATTAGAATGGAATAATCTAGGATTTAGTTGGGATTGGTGTGCATGAGTAATGTATATATGTCCAAGCATAAAATATGTAAGAATAAACAAAAATTATTCAAGTATTATTTTTAACCTCTTTCAAAACAGCGTTGACCTTAAGATTTTGAAGTATTTTTTCACTCATTTTAAATTGTTGTGGGATCTTAGATTTATTGAACTAGTTTGATTTCAATAAGCTTCAGTTGATGATGAGATATTTGAGTTTTAAGAACATGTAATTTTAAATATTGCAATGAGTATGTTAAGATAGAATCGTTTTTTGCACTTGTGGTAACTCTACAAGAAATTTTAATTTTATGTAAATGCAATAGAATATCCTATTTTTTCTAAACAGATTAACTGGAAATTGTCTTGAGTTTCAGAGAATAGTTCTCAAACAATGTGTAATCTTTGTGTGCATTAAATGACAACAGATAAATAAAGTAAAATTTTAAAAAATTGGTTAAAGTCTTGGTTAACATATCCTATAAGATTAATTTTTAATTGTACAATATGAATTACTAATTTTGGCGCTGTGGATCAAGGGTGAACTTAAGAATACATAAATTGTCATTTTGTTGAAGTATATATATATACACACATAGGGCGAGAGAGAAAACACATGCAATATGGCAACCATCATTATTGTTACTAAAATTATGATAATTTGGTGATATTCATACAAAATTTAAAATCTCAAAGAGATGTACATATATATATTTCTTGATCCAAAGCATGATTCTAAGAAATTAGCATGAATCCTTCAATAATAAATAATTCACAAAGGAATAGAATAGTAAGCATATAAAATAATATAAGGTAAGAAATTTATTCTGTAATCAACACAACTATTTGAACATATTGTTTTGGCAAACATTTTTCTTCTAACCAAAATCAGAGTATTATTTCCAATAAAAATTATTTTTAAAATTTGTAATCTATTTTGCAAAAGTAAATGAAGTAACAAATAGTATGCTAATAGCAGCCACTTATTACTGTTGGATTTTTTGTTATGAAATTTTCTAATTGTAGACAATCTTTATCTTTTTATATATTTTTAGTCTTGGTTGAACTTATATTTGTTAACAGTATCTAAACTTCTCCAATGGGTGTCTTGAATTTTACCTATATATGTATATACATGTAAGTATAAATATGATTATATACATATATATATATATATATATATATATATGAATAAATTATTATGATGTATGTACATATATAGGAAAAATACAAATCTTGTGTGGCTGTACTTGTTTATTAAAACTATTATGATGTATATACATGTATGTCTACAATAATTTATTCAAATATATATATATATATATATATATGAATATCCTTTAAAACTAAACAAATAGTCTTCAAAACAAAATTTATGTCATATTTAAATTTAAAAATAATCTGATCATTTCAGAACTAACAGGTGCATTTTGGAAGCAAAAAAACTCAAGATTTGTATTCTTTAATTTTAATAAATAAGTACAGCCACACAAGATTTGTATTTTTCAAGTAGCATAACATTACATCTGATTATTTAAATAAACAACCCACAACCTTTGATGTTTTTTTGTATTTATATGTCAAGCAATGATAATATATATATCCATTTTCTAATAAATTTAATAATTAAATAATTCACAATTTAATTTGAAACTTTTAAGATTCTTAAAATTTGTACATACAATCATAGGATTTCCAATGTCCATGTAAAATAAAGTAAAATTCTAAATTTGATTTTTTAATGACATAGATATGTGTGTATATGTATATATATATATATATATATATATATAAATATAATCAATCATTTTTTTATTGAAATGATTTATATAAATAAAATGCCAATGTGGTAAAATATACTAAATTTATCAATTATCTAAAATGAATTAAAGATGAAAGTTTGTCGGCGCTTTTATAAAACCCAGTAGTGTAGAAGAATATCCCAAACATCAATTTATTTATTTTAGTTGATAAAAGGTCATTAATATTTTCTCCTCTTTCATGCATTAAGTTGGACATTCTTTGAAAACAAATTTTAGAATATGTCTCAGCTTCATGAAACTGATTTTAAATTTTGAATGTTTTTGATAACAAAATATTCATCATAGAATATTTTTCGTTAAAATAAACTTTTGAATAGTAAGTTACATCCTGAAAGTTATGTGAAAGTTACGTGAAAGTTAAGTTATTGATTCATTTTTTAATGCCACAAGTTTGATCCCAAATAAGTTCAAAGAGACATTTTGCAAGAATCTACACATTAACAAACAATTATATTATTGACTATTCAAGCAACATCTCTTTCCTTTTTCTCTTCAAAAATACACTTAAGTACATAATCTATTCATTCAAAGACATGATGAATACAAAGATGCTTCTAGGCATTAATGTAATGTAATGTATATTGTGGGGAAAGTTGTTTTTTCTTTACAATATCAACAATGCCTTCTATTAAATAAAATACATTTTGATATTGTGTGAAATCTAATTCTATATAAAATTTAAAAGAATGATATAGTGAAAAAAGGTTCAATATAATAGACATCTAAATTCACAAGATGACCTCCACTTTAGTTTGAACTCAGAAAGTTTTCAAAAACCTCTCCAGTGTACATTTCGGTAATTACACAGATCAAGTGCATATATATCAGCAGTCAAGGCTAACGTTCAAATAACGAGCTCATACTGGGAGACTGGGCATGAGAGACTGAGCGTCGGTAGACCACTCTTTCGAAAGCATACCACATGAAGTGATCTGAACTATTGTCAGTGGTAGCAATCACTCAGTCCCTAGAAGTGACATCCCTCGACAGTACATCTGCAGATACAGATGGTACAGTTTGTGCACGATCATCATCCCCCATGTACTGCTCAAGAGCAGTAACCTATCTATCCGAAGTTGGTGCAAAAAATTCATACATCCCTTGTCATTGGGCCAATCCCATAAAGTCGGAGCTGAACACAACAAAGGCAGCTGGTCTCAAGTAATCAGACATCTACGTCGTTAAAAGTTACCTCTCAAATGGGAGGCTTTCGGATGCCTCTGCTTCTTTTTCTTCAGTTCAGAATCCACCATGGTTTTGAATGATGCAATATCACCTTTCCACTCCTGTCCATTCAGAGTCACGACATTCTCCGCCATTTGATCTGACTTTTCTTTCAAATCCTTCCGGCCCGCAACAGACGACACAAAGCTCATGAACTCCTTCATTTTTCCTTTACCACTTCCTTTTGCAACAGTGATCTCGATTGAATCTGCACAAAATATTAACATCCAGAAGTTCACATGGTAGCAATTGATTCAACCATAAGCCTCAAGCTCAACTCAGAACATACTGAGAGCAAGAGAAGGTAGGTTCTAATTATTACCTGTATGATTGGCAACTCTACTAGTTAAAACTGTCCACTACATGCTAATACAAATTTTGAAGATAGCACTTAAGTGAAAAGCACGCACTCAAAATATACGCTTCAGTTTTTAAAAAATGACAATTTATAATTGACATACCAGAATCATCCACACTTAGGAGCCGACGGTGATGTGCTTTCAACGAATCGGTTTTCATGGCATCAACTCGCATTTGACAACTCACACGTTGAGCTCCTCCCAGACCAGAGCATGAGTCACTTGGTCCCAAGGTAATTGCGAAGTAGAGGTAAATGGTACAAAGTACTACCAAAAGCCCGAGCATGTAAAGTAAGAACTTGTGGCGGTTCGCAAGAGAACGCCATGAACTGTCAGGAGATGATAAGCTTCTTTTAAAAGGAGATGAAGAACCCCTTCGGTACGCTGGGGATGAAAGATTATCATTCCCCATCTTAGCACTTGTATTCACCGCCTGACTGGAATCTGGTACTAATATTGAAACGAAGAACTATCAGTGTCTCCAACACGCGCGTCTCAAGACTCCTAATGATCACTAAATTTCAAACTCGCCACTTCAGATTCTGTTGCTCTCCACCCTCTTTTAAAACTCATCAGGTCATTTTTTTCAATAAACTAATCCATTCGGGATCTGCAGGAAAAAATACATTGTACTGTCAACTTCGGAAATGTTCTGTTCCTGAAATAGGAATTACTGCAGAAATAGGCATAAATACGCAGTCTAGCATCTTCAAATCACAAGACGTTGTAATCCATGAGTAATGTTTTATATTAAACATTACTTCCAAAACTACAGGTATCATACGAGTAAATGGACTAGTACTGATTTGCAACTAGTTCAGAAATCAAATTCAACAGTTATTACATACACCACCAAAAGCATCACTCTGACAGAATATACGCTAAAATATGCCGAAGGTGGATATGATTTAGAATTGAAACTGAACTTGGAAAGAAAAAAGGGATTTTGAATAGTACAAACTTCTTGAAATTCATATGGTATGATATGTCACAGGATAGTTTTTTAAAATTTGAAAAACTAAAACGAATAACGAGGAGGGAAGAAATAAATGAAGAGAAACGAGGTCGTTCACAAAAGACAGGTTAACCTCCTAGCAATGAGAGTAACGATGAGAATCAGATCCTGACTCCATTCAAGAATGAGATAAGCACCGAAGATCTTCCATGAAAAAAAACGTAAGAGAAATAAATTTATCTGCTCAAAGAGAAATTCAAATGAGACAGTGTGCCTTCCTGGGGGTACAAATCAACAAACTTAGGCCAGCACCAGATTTCTAAAACCCTACCAAGTAAAGATCTAATCCCTAACGGGCAATAGAAAACGCATCGAAATTTTAGACTTTCCACGGCACTTAACAGAATATGAAGTCATCCATAGCTAATGACCCAAGTCCTCTCTCGAGCCACGATTAGCTTCCATTAGAAAACCAGATGTCAAGTTATATAAAGTATGTCAGGAAAGGAATGCACTACGAATTTCTTAAGACATGTGAGAGAACTATGCTGGATGCAAAACTATGTGATGCAGATGCACATTCGGCGTAATCACTGTTCAACCGATAATACACATTTAAGTTACAATATGAACGTGGAAAACCGACAGTTAGTGCGAAACCAGCCAAGACAATTGTATAAATTGGCAATTCTAAGTCTAACATTTCGGATAATTTTAAAGTGGATTTTTTAAAAAAAGAAGTTAGAGGCAATCATCAAGATAACGCAGCAAGCTGGCAGTTGATGAAGGATATCACGTGATTTTGGGGTTACATCTAAGCTTCTTCTCACTGCCTGTAAAGAAAGGATGCATTTTCAGCTGATCCTAAGTTTAACTATGCTATAAGACTCACCAAATGCTACCACGCAACTCAAAAACGCTAGACCAGCTTGTGACGGCGATTGCTTGAAAAACACGTCAACGCTCGCACACTTAGAAAATGCATCCCACTGCGCAAGCTAGCCGGACATCCACATCGTGAGCACAGAAAACGTCCGGATCTGAGTGACGACAGTCGTCTCTACAAGCAACGGAAGAAGACCAAACACAGAAACGTCGACACATTTCACCGCCAATCAACTCAAGGCCACATAAAATGATATCCATACATCTAGTCGATTTCCACATATCACCACTCGCAAGTGTAACACTCCCTGCTCCCTACTCCCCGCAACAACGAAATGTGATCACCGATCGCCTCAGAGTGGACGAGAAATGCACCAAAGACGAAATCGAATAGTATTGTTCAAAAAACATATATAAGTAGAAACCTGAATTGCTCCTGCACTGTCCCTCCACGAATCTAATTTTGTTCTCAAAACATCACAGAGTAGCGCGCAAGCAAGCCGGCACTCCTAACAGCGCACAACGACATCCCGCCCAAACTCTTGCACCACTTCAACATGAACTCCAACAATGTCAGAATAAAGCACCTGAAGGCATGAACAAGGTCCTGGAGAAGCTCCCATCCGCAAGAAAAGGCGCGTCGCGACTCTCTGCCCCTTGAGAACCAACAACGATGGACCAAAAGCGGAGTGTCAGGAAGCACACCGCGACGCGCCTGTCCTCGCCATGAAGAGCGTCTCCCGCAAGGTCTCGCTGGCGCTCTGTTCGTCTTGTCTCGTCAATGCCCCTAAACTAGGTCGTCGTCGAGTGCCATCAACTCTTTCCGTCGATATACGAAACGAAAATAGGACTACGTCCACTAGTTGTCATCCACGTCGCCCCTCCGTCCGTCTCGTCCACACTGGCTTCGCCCCCACCTCTCTCGTCGCCGGAAAGCGCGTTGCGACGTTGCGACCAGAAGGATGGACCCAGTCCCAATTGAGGCTGTGCCCCATGTTGGCCACAGCATGCGTGTCCTGTGCAGGTGTTCTATTGGAGGCCCCTCACTCACGTTGGTTTTCCGAATCCAAAGCGGATCCACACGATAAAATTTCGCTTCCTGCTTCATCCAGGTAGTGCTTTGTCGTTTCATCACGCGGTCAGCTATTAAAGGCTTGCTTATGAACTTGTTGGGGCTACCCACCCAATGGAAACTGCTCAAGTGGAGTATATTGCCGAACCAGGAGAATGGAGGGGACCACAAGGAACCAAGCTTTCGCAGCTTCTAATGCTAAATCATGCATAATTTCATGCTAAGTATGGAGTGTGGACACTATTTTATTTGATATTGGACACTCCGGATCCTTTTCTCAAGAGTTTGCCAGCTCAGAGTGCCGTCGAATCCTTCACCCGTAGCCTTACATTCCCTGTAGCAGAGGATTTTTCTTCTAGTCTTTTCCTTGGAGTTTTACAATCAACAACAAAGACTGTGGCATTGCTTTGTTGGGTATTCCTGAGTCATGCGGATTCAGCACCTCAAGACGGAACCTACAGCCAAGCTTTTGAACAACCGTAATGCTGGTAACGAAGTGTATGATTTTGTGGAGAGATTCGAAGTCATCCTATGGATAGGAGCATAAGACTTTAAGCTTCGAGACATGCGTTCAGAAACAAATTGAGCGTCGAATGAGACTCTGGCGCTGTCAATCTGCAAGCTGAACAAGCCTCGCAGGAATATGATGCCTCCGCTGTAGCCGGAAGACTGAGCTTAGCTACAGGAGATCGAATTCTACTTCACTTATCCACTTCGAGAGCCCCCAAAAATTCCAGTCATCTCAATGCCAGCAGAGAGAAGAAACTATGTCTCAATCCATTTCAAATTTTCTTTGATTTACAGATTCTTCTGCTTCATCGACAGTGACGTGCAAATTTCACAATCCAAGAATGCCTACTTCAAGCCCAGCACTGCAGAGACTCAGTCGCCCATTGCTAACTTAAGCTTCTCGGAGAATTATCGAAACACTTCATGTAAAGTATAAACGACGGTTTGATGATCATCCAATCCTCACAAGTCTCTTCCGGAAGTAAAGCGCGGTGACAAACCTGAGTTACAGCCGGAAAGACAACTTGGTATTCTTTCTCCCACCCTCGCACAAACTGGAAACTGATAACTACTAGATTTTTCCACACAACCCAGGATTAACTTCCAGCAACTTGAACCGGAGGAAGCGTTCGGAAAGGCAGGAGAAAATGTTTGGGAAGAAACACGTGGCGCAGTACACGAATTCAGTCGGGAGATTTAGGCGTCCTTAACTCCGCAAGACACAAGTCGCATTCTCTGGAGGTGAGTAGAAAGATACACCTTCGCATATGATTGAAGATCAACTCCCGCCTAGGTGCGACAGTGTATTTGCCCTACAGCCGACTGCTTGAGCACGGATGTTAATAGAAAACTAATTTAGACCTGCGCAGTAGAGATTTTGCATCTTCCGAACAGAATGGTGGCCAGCTGTCCTCGTCTTTTGAACATCTCGATTTTTCTCCGCCATATTCAACTCGTTTGACGCCCCCCAAAATTTCCAGTGTGGACGTGGTATCAGGCCTCAAATTATGGAACATGAATCGTAGGAACTACAGCAATCATAGTCACGGTCTATCGTAATCCAATAAAGATGCTCTTACGCGATTAGGAATGCACGGCAACCTCAGACGTCTGATGTATCATATAGAACAAGATTTCTTCTAAAAATATCCTTAGGGGTTGATTGTGGTTGAAGACAATGTGAATGTTATACGGAGTGGATATGGCTGCACCGCTTCCGAAGACTACGCTGAGCACCACCAGTTGAGCGTACGAAAAGGCATCATCCAACTTGAAACATGGCTCCACCGATCAGTGCATGAAGGAAGGATGAGGGAAAATCCTTGCGATTGAGGACATCAATTTTTGATCGGGCAGGAACCGAAACTGTAGCAAGTGACAGATACAGGTTCTCGTATTCCTCAAATGAGAGCAATCCTGATGGAGAGTACTACCAGGAGCAGATGGATTCGCCTCAACAAACCCGCGTTTGACGCCGACTATAATTCCAATCTCATTTTTTATCATCGTATGCAACACAATCCCACGGTACAGACGGGACTTAAAACAAACTGGGTATCACAGACCAGCGTCATTAAGCTGATCCTAAAAGTGGAGCACACGACAAAGGAAATTCTGTACACAGCTTGAGCATGGTCAGCCAAAAACTTATGACCAAAAAATATGTTACAGTGGATCTCGGAGCTCAAAAGCCTGATGCTTAGAAGAATATCCTGCACATTAGATACCACACTTGAGATCCCAAGTTGAAATGAGGGCTACAATGTAGTTAAGGGTACAGGAAACTACGGCAGGGAACATGATCAACCGATAGGTAGGAGGGTTTCTACACATGGACCAAGCTCAGTATTCTTTCTTGAACTAAGATTTCCAGGTAAAATTAGAGTGAAAATGAGCCAAAACCCATTACTAGAAGATTTCCGACCTGACTGCAGACTATTAAGGCACCTGATAGCATGCTTCCGCCATGACTGTCCGGGCAGAGAGTGCATGATAGACAAATCAACCTTTCAATTATCCATACCGTCTCAAACACTGATGGAGATTTGCATCAGTCGATATCTTTGCAAGCCCGATAATATGTGCACATTTTCTTCCGTTTAATCGAAGGCAATGCTCTTTCATCTCCTTTTCCCTAGCCACTGTAGTGCCTCTCTTCAGAGCATCAGTATCTCTCCGCAGATACTTGTAATTCAGCAATCGTTCTCACCATTCGATTGCGCCATTGGTGGACGAAAAATTTCAAGCAAGTGGCTCAAATCTGTTCTCAGGTTTCTGCCCCCGACATCAGATATGTGTCGAATGAGGCACAGCTTAAGTAGGGACACGGACACTGCAATTTGTACAGCAGGGAAGCAAAGCTCCGTAGACAAGTGCATTGCTGAAATTTGTACAGGAGGAATAAACACCAGATCGCCCATCATGGTCCTTCCACTCCACAGCTGCTTCAAATGCGGGAGAGAGAGCTTCTACTTCCGTTCATACTCGCAATGATTTCACAAGCATAAAGATTCGCCACAAGCAAGGATAAGTTCATATCCTCCGTCGGTACGGTTGGCACACATGAGAGGCGGCTCCGAAGTGAACATGCAATATATACTATGTTACAACGATATGAGTTTCAGAATGAATTCATCTCGAGAAGGTAAGTCCGTCGCTTCACCAGCAAATTTGTTGCAGTCTTAAACGGCTCTTCGAAAGCTCCCGATACAAAGTTCTCTGTCTCCTTGCGAACAGGTTGCTCACTAGGTCTGATAGCCACCAGCGTTGCTCCTTTCAAACCAGTTCCTTCCGGAAGCTCCAAGTAAGGTGCATACCACAGCTTCATGTTCAAAGCAGGCACTTGAGTCCTGTTTGATGACGCAGAGGCTGCCAAAGGCTTGTCTCGGAATTCTCTCAATTGCTCTTTGTTCATACACAGCATACCTTGTCCATCCGCATCCGTAAGAACCAGGCTTTCAAGTGTCGGATGGTCTGATATAATTTGCTGAAGAAGGTAGTGTCTTGCAGACGCAGCAATAAGAGAGCTAATGGTCCACACGACCCTTACCTTCAGTCCACCATCAGTGTAGAAAGACTCAGGAATCGTACCACTTTCATCCACGAGAGTACTTGGGGTTTCGCTATTATCTTCGGCCGCTACTTGAGATGCTCCATCGTCTCTGCCATTCAGAAACCAAGGACGAACTCCCTCTAGTTTTACTGATTTTTTTTCTTTTTCCGCCTTCACAAGCGATGCAGCCCCGAGTATCACACAGCTCTCTAAAGTACTTCCAAACTCAGCTCTCCACTTCAATAGCACACCATCCTCAATCCCAAGTTCTCCCCCAGGTAATTCGATTCTCAAGTTCTGAATCTCCTTGAAGTTTTTCAATACCTCACTCGGAGAATGATGAGACACTTCGGCAAGAATAGTCCTCTTTGGTCCCAAAAGATGTTGTAAGGCCTGAAGAGGTTTCACTAAAGTTCCCACAACAAACCGTACAAAATGACTGATAATTCCTCTGCCTCTAGCATTTAAACCATTTTCTTCTCCGGAAATCACACAGTCAACCTTCACCACGACGTTGTCCACCAAGGGTGCCAAAGAGTGAAACCTCTTCGAAACAGCACAGCACCTCCCTAGACCCTTAATGTCTGCTACCTTGTTAAAGATCACAAGTAGCAGCGAGTCAGGCAGCCTGTCAAAGTGGTCAGTCGCGGGCATCGGCATTGAGATCCTACGGCAGTTCCTGCCGTGCTCCTTCGCTAGTAAATGCTCTATATGCATGTGGACCCCCCGCCTCAAGCCACTTCCGACAATAGAGCGGCGTCAGATTACCGGCTATTCGTTCTGCGATGACCAATTCTCTACGTCCCTTGTTGTCTCAAAACTAAGCAATCATCTAACACGACAGGCCGAAGCAAATAAGCACATACACTTCCCCTTAACAACAGAAGCACCGGAGAATTAAGGAATTCTTGGCACAGAAAATCATCAAATGAAAAGAAAGTCTTCTATCTTATCGAGCATAACAGACCCTCCAACTTCCTGAGCGCTTTGTTTCTCTCCTTCAAATCTTGGTCCTTTAGGTTACGAGGTCTTTGTTCGGATTATTTCAAAAATCGTCACCCGTCGCTCCCGCACATCGATGCCGTCCTCAAACAGATTGTGTGTCATATGAAACTCGACTTCTCCCTCTTGAACAGTCACCAATGGCACTCCACCCGCCGGTGCTGAGTCTGGTAAAAAGAAAATATCCTCTTCAACACGGTTTACGCAGCTTCAACCCCTTCTGCTGAACTTAGTTATACAAAATACTGCTTCCTTCAATAGGGAACTTTGGTCATACTTACCTCCGCGATCCAAGGATGTCAACAACCAATACCAGTCTGCACAGTTAAAAACAAGTCACCTTTCACCTCTCAACGACAAATACCTATTCGAACTCCTAATCATTGCAACTTAACACCTCAACAACCGCGATGTCACTCCTCACAAGGCCATTCCCAGAAGCCACTCCTCTCCACGATCGCCAGCCACTGCTTGCCACTCCCTCTCGAACTCCTCCACATCAGAGCATCGACGCCGAACCAACCACCCTCCCATGCCCTATTCTACTCCACCCCTGCCCGCTCACTCAAAACAAGCTTGAAAATCCGCAGACGAATTCCTCCTCCGCCACTACCACTCCCTACTCGCAAACAATCCGCATCTACACAACCCTAGACCATCCAACCAAAACCCGCCGTGAACGAAACACGCCACCTCATTAGCACATGCCCTTTCTCCCCTACACACCACAACGCACACCCCTCCTCCTCCTCCAATCCCCCACACCAAACCTTCTTGCACAGCAACGCACGGCTCCCCTCATCCCGCGACAGCATTGACCGCTCTGCTAATCCGCCTCAAGCCAGCAAGGAGTATGGCGCTAAGTTAGAGCTGAGGCGTACACTAAAGGGAAGGGAAGGAGGGATAGAAGGGGAAGACGCGCGACGACGAATTAAAACAGGGAGCAGTGCGGCAAAGGGCACGGGAAGTGGGGGGGGGGAGGGCAGAGTTAAGCCTGGAGTCGCTGTTGTGTGAGCCTGGCGTTGGTGCACCTGCCCCGAGCAAGAAGAAGAGGGGAAGAAGGTACGTGGTACAACAACCAGCACAGGGCGACGCTGAGAGACAGTTCTGCCACCGCCCTCTTCGTCAGTTCTGCCACCGCGTGGTCAGTGCCCCGGTCCCTCTGTAGGACGGTTCCGCCCCGGAATCGCCTCCCCCCGATCTCACCCCCCATCCAGGCCGTATCTTCTCAGCAGCACGTATCCTCTTTCTCTCGCTCTCTCTCTCTCTGTCTCCCTCTATTTCTGTCCAGCTACTACCAAACCCTAATGCGGGGGGAGGGGGGGGGAGTTTTATCACCAAGCCCTCTCAGCTTCTCATTTCACCTCATGGCCATGGCTCACCAACAGTGCAGCCCAAAGATGGTGAGGGGGCAAGTTGGGATCAAAAGTCCTTGTGCCTGTTTTGACCACTTTGTTTGTTGTTCCTGCCATGACACATCCCCATTGGTTTCTTTCTGTATTAGGTTGTGTTTTTTAAAAAGGAAATAAATATATATATATATATATATATATATGAGGGTGGGTGGGGCTCATGGCTCCACATGCTTGCCCAGCACTGCACTGGGGTCATGGCTTCTGAGCCACTGGTGCCCAAATGTACCTGTGATTGTGCCATGGCCGCGGTTGTATTTGAAACTGCCCGCCTCTTTTCCACTTTTTCTCTACCATTGGATCTTTATTGATCCATCCTCTTAAATAAAAAAGTTGCTTGGATGCACACCAAGTAAATAGTTGTTTTGATCATATATATATACATATATATATATAATTTACTCCATGAGAACATTGGAAGAAGGTATTCATATATCCATTAAGATTTGGGGTTTGGAAAATTTTCTAATTAATTACCAATTGGTAGTCATTTATCAATTGCACGACATTGCTGGAAGATCCATTATGAGATCACTGTTCACATTCAATTTCAGAGAACCAATACCTTCTTCCAATGTTCTCATGGAGTGAAATTCCCAATTGCAAATGTCAAACAAGACAAATTGCCTTGAGAATGGTATTGAAATAATTCATGAATCATAAAGATGGATTCCTTTTTTTTTTGAGAAACTAACTTTATTCAAGGGACAAGGGAAGACTATTCTCCACTCCACTTTTTGTAACTAATTTGGAAAGCAAGGAGGGGATTCTTCACACATCCCCATGTACATGGTTGCACCTACACAACAAAATTTCAAAGTAATTATGGATGGAATTTCTTTGATGTTGCCCTTGGATGACCTTAAAACTATTAGATAAGAGTACCCATTGCACTATAAAAAGGTTGGTGGTCATGAATGCCTACTGTGAAATCCTAGCCCTACCTAATAAAGTCTGCCATAGATGATAATCCTGTGTTATTTAAAATTAGATTGGTAAATGAAATTGCTCCTTGTTGTAATTTGGAGGATGTCAATTTGACTTAAATTTACAGAAACAACAGTGGACCACATATTTTTTTAGAAAAGTTTTCTATTGACCCATCCTTTTGTTTGATACCTCAGCTTGGACACTTCCTTATATGTATCATTGAGTTCATAAAGGCTTTACAGATAGATGAATCTCAGTCGGATGATTCTTGGATGTTTTGTCTCATGCACAACCTAAATCAACCAATCAACTAAATCTACAATTGTTCTCCTAGTGACAACTACCTATTCTCTCTTTTGGAGAGGAAAATGTTTTTCTACATATAAAGGTATATGAAAATATTAGAGAAATATTCTCTGTGAATGACCAATTGCTGAATAACTTGTCCAGTTTTCATGTTTTGATTTTTGGTGTCTAAGATAAATGAATAACTGAAAATGGAACTGAGTTCTGAATAAAGAAATTATTTGTTTGTCAACATACTTTCTTTCACCTTCTGAATTCCTCCTTCAACATCAGTTTAGGTTTTGAAGGACTGCTTGACTTCACTGGAAGAATAAACAACCATTCAAGTCAAACAATGGATAGAAAGGAAGAAGTCTTGACTCTGTACCCCTTACTTGACTTTGGTCATACTAAAAAGATTCACAAGGTTTTCAATAAGTCCCCTTTTTTGTGCCCACTATGCATATTCAAAATATATATATATATATATATATATATATATTTATATTTACCTACACACACATTGGAAAACTAATTATTTATTCAACATAAATGGTATTTAGTTTTAGCTTTTATTGTATTTTGAGATGCTTGATCAACAGGAGATAATATGTTGTACTTGTAAGTTACACTAAGTAAAGTAGAAAAAGTATTTTTTATTTTATTTTTTATGACTATATTATAAAAATGTGAACATCCAGAATGAAATCCAGCAATACAAATCTTGTTTTTCTTATATAACATTAAAAAATTATATCATTAATTTTGCATGGTTGATTTTCATATGCACTCTACTGAAGGGAAAAAAAAAGGGATTTTGATTGGTTTTATACTGATATTTTACAAAAATAATAATAGAAAACCTATAATAAAACACATAAAGAAAAGTAGTTACTGTAATATTTAGAGGTTTTTATTTAATTTTGTGAGGATGTGTAGACAATACTCATATATTTCCAAATTATAAAAGTATATATATATATATATACTCAAATTTATCTGCTAAAATTTATCTGCTTTGTTGCCCAAATACCAAAATCAATGATTAAATTGTTTTGAATGCATTGAACCTCACATTTTATTCACCTTTAATTGTCAGATGCCTTTTGGTTTTCAAATTTTTCATTTTCAATGTTTAGACTACAAGTGAATCACTTTAGTAATTTTTATTGTTATTGCATGCTTTAGAATTCATGTATATACATTTCTGCACACATATCATGGAATTTATTTTCAATTCCTTATAGAGTAGATTAAAAAATTAAAATAAACGCCCTTATCCACATACATAAACTCATGTACATACATGTGTATAATGATAATAATAACAATAATAATAACAACATTTTATTTTCCTTACACACAAAACAAAGCATGATGTTTATGATTTCTTATATCTAGTTTGGATTTTTTACTTAACAACTTCATGATGATGCTTGACTATATATATATACATATACATTCAAGCGGAATTAGCTTCAAGTATTTTGATCATTTTTTTGAAAGATAAGCAAAGTAATTTTATGACTAAGTTATTGAGTACATATAAAAGCATATCTTAAATTCCTGGAGGTTTTGGCAGTTTCAAAAAACTAGTCTGATTCATGAAAAGAATCATGTAATCTTGCAATGGTGCAACAAAATCATTGACTTTCCAACAGACTGTTTGCAAGTCTAGAATAAAACTAAAACTATGACCCCAATTAAATTTTGATTGCAAGTATTTTTTTTAATATAAATAAATAAACTATAATAAACTATAATAAATATACCTAATCTAAAATGTGTAAGCGTCATTACTTTGAAATAGAAATTTCTAGATTCATATTTATACTTCATTGACTTTAATGAATTTAAAATTTTAAAGTAGTTTTTATTAATTTATGCTTGAAGAGTGTTTTTTTTTTATATCCAAATATTATAAATACTTGTTGAAATATATAATATATTATTTTTCATATTGGATGTAATTAAATTATATACATTTTTTAATTATAGCAAACCTTCTACTTTGATTGTTGAACACAGGATTTTATTAACTTCTTAATTTATTGTACATTCATACCAAAAATCAAGGTTTATTTGAAAATTTAAAATTTTTATAACCTGTAATGATATAAAAATAAAGATTATGGTTGTTAAGAGAGTTGTTTTTTTAACATCATTTTCTTTCTTAATCATCAGCGTGGGTTTTATTATTTAAATCTATCAAAAACTGAGATTTTCATTTATGAGAATGTGATGTGCATTTGAAGATAGTAAAATTGTTGAAGAAATGTAGATGGGCTCTAAAGTTAATAGTTGGTAAGAATGTGAAAACTAATGATGATGTGTTTAAAGTTGATAAAATAAAGTGTTATGGTGAAGGTTCTTTCCTGTCTTTCATGTGATTTTATAGATATTAATATAGAATTTTTATACATATTTTTTGGTATTATAGTTTTAACAAAAATAAATTTAAACTCTATGTATTTATAATAAACGGTTATTACATTATCAAAGAATAAAACTGGATTCAATGTAAAAAATTAAAAATGTTATGATAGTGAAAATTTAATTTTTGAGGAGAATAAAAATTTAAAAATTTTAAAAAAATTTAAACATATAGATTATAATGTTTTTAATTTTAATTTTAATTTTTTCAATTATTGAGATGGAGATTATTTTATTTTAGTTTAGCTTTTTAAATCTGTGTTGTGTGTGTATGTATATATATATATATATATATATACACATAGCGCTGGTAAGAATTCATGATTATCAACAATGATGCTAAAAATAAATACTATGTGGCTAAGGTATTCATTGTCTTAAGAATTTGTATGAACTCGGACTACTCTACTTCTGCAACCTTTTAAAGGAAACAATAAAAATTAATAAAAACCAAACAGGATAGATTTTGCATAGCTGTGTGCAAAAACCATAATCCGATGAATTTAAATTTAAGTTTTCATTTTTTGAATTTTGAAAACAAAAACTTCTTATAAAATATTTAATTTAATTTATAAATTTTTATAAATTTTTTATAATTAATTTCATATATTCATTTGAATATTCTTTGAGATTAAATCTTTTTCACATTAATGTGTATATACATATATACATATACTTTTTTTATATTATTTTTTAAATAGTATAATATAATTTTTTTCTAAATTTTATTTTTTAAATAAAAAAATTAAACCAAAAATTATTCATTTATTCTTAATTCATGTATATATATAATTAATATAAATTAATTTGATATAACCAATACAAAAATATTACATATATAAGGAGCATTTATAAAGAAAAATAAATAAAAAATATACATTTTTAAAAACTTTACTATCATAAATATGTAACAAGTTTTATATTAAAAAGATAAATGAACATTCTTATTTTCTCATTTACCAATTAAAATATGTAAAAACTCTTAGATTTTTTAAAATAAAATAAATAAATAAATAAATATATATATATATATATATATATATATATATATATTTATAAAATAAAGCAATGTGATCTTATTATTAAATAATTCAATATTTTCTAAAATAGATATTATTATTCTTTAATTATTTTATTATCTCTTAAAAATATGTATAAATTTGGTTGGAAAAAAAAAAATATATATATATATATATATATATATATATTGATTTTTCTTTGTTGAAAGATATGCACTTAAATTTATATAAGAAAGCAATTTTATTTGATATCTAGTTATTTTGATTTTTAATTTTTACTTTGTGATACTTTTGATTTAATTTTGATATATGGATTGGAGAAAAAATATAAAATCTTCTAGATTTATTAAATAATAAAATTATCTATTTTACAAATATATATATATATATATATATTTATATATATACACACACACATTTAATGTGATATATATGTATACACACATTTTCACATTAATGTGTGTATACACATATTAATGTATATATATAAATGATGTAATTTAGATGGAAATAATTTAGAACAGTTAAAAACAATATTTGTGATTTGGATGGAAATAAGTCTTTTACATTCTTTAGAATAATTTTTATCTAGATTTAAGATTGAAATATAATCTTAAGGCAACTGATGAGATAATTTTGTGATTATTAGGATTCTTCTTAAGGTTTTAGTTATTACAAAGTAGATTCAAACATCACTTTTGTTTATTTTATTCTTTTATGTTAAGATATATTAAAAAAAAAAATTAAATAAAAAAAAAAATTAAGTTCATCCCAATGATTACATAAACTGAACCTAATTGAGATAAAGACTTATTCAAAAGTTTCAAAATTAATGTTTTTGTACAATGTATTGTAGTGAAAAAGCCATACCCAAATATATTTTTAACTATTTTTGAAAGAAATACAAAGTTGTAAGGTATGTAATCAAAAAAAAAAAAAAATAAGAAAAGAAAAAAAAGAAGAAGTTCTAAATGTTTAAATATGTTATTTCTTGACAGGTAAATCTAATATTTTCAGATTCAGTAAGCATAATCATGTTTGGAGTTGCTAAACATGAGTGCCAAGGCGGTCTTAATCCAGAAACTTCCATATCACAAGCAAAAGCCCACAAGCCCAAGATCTTAGCAATCATGAGATCGATACAATTAGCATTATTTAGGTTTAGTATTCAACATCTGCCAATGACATTCATAACTTTATATCAGAACGAAATTTTTGTGTATAAAACTTATTTGTAATGACCTAGCACAACTTACTTGATGCTTTTTAAAACATAGTGTGTGAATTTTGAAACATTAAATAAGTGGATTGTCAAGTACATGAAGTAAAAGTGAATCAGATTAAATTGAAATAACTATGATCTTGCCATTATTAGCAATATTTTAATGTGAAATGTTGGATATGATTGAAAAAGAGCATATATATATATATATATATATATATATCATGTTTTTATGGACACACTACATTTTTATTATAAAAGATTATTTTGGAAAAATGAATGTATAGAAGATTTGTGTAGTTAAGTTTTTGCTTCTATATATATAGTGTAATTTTTTTTATTTTATTGTATTTTAAAAAACATCCCATAAACTAGAAGGTATTGCTTATTTAGTGACTAGATATCCATATCAAAAATTATCCTAAATATTTTATATCAGCTCTTAGATTGAATGTACATCAAAATTTATTTACCAACAAAAAATAAAAATAAAAATAAAACCCTTCAAGTAAGTAAGTAAGTAAATAAATAAATAAATAAATAAATATACATACATACACATTATTTTCAAGAAAGTATATAACAAATCTAAAATTTGAATAGTGTGATAGAACACAGGCAGGAACTACCAATACAGCTTGAGAATATCTAAAACATAGTGGGCAGATGCCCACGAAAACTAATTTAAGGAAAAAATATAAAATAAATAAAAAGTAAAATACTATGTTTGTTGTTGTCCATGACTCCAGACGCATTTTAATAAATAGTCCATGCCTCTATAACTCATGACCTTTTTTGCTCGTTTGTTTCAATAAAGATCAAAAGATGAAGGAAAAAAAAAGAAAGAACAAGGAGAGAAAGAGAAAGAGTTCAAAAGACACTCTACCCAATGGAAAGATAACCTTCTTCCTTCATGCTTTACTCCCTCTTATTTCACAAATGCCGCCACTAGGTGGTGGTATCCTCAAGAGTCCCTCAAACAAAAAATGATTTGTTAATCTATTTCCTTCTCTTTTCACAAATGAGACATTAAACCCAAAGTCGGGACCCTCAGCCATACAATCTCTTTTGAAACATTTGTCTTGCAAAAGTAAACAACCTTCCAATTATCTTCAACTCCAAAATAAACTCCAGGTTCTTCATTTGAACTTGACACGAACGAATGAATATTAATTTCATCCAGCGACTGGGTGGTCATATTCCTGGATTGCCAGAACCATGTTCATGTGTAGTTCCACGACCCTTCCTTTTCTAGACAACTCAGCATTGTCTGTCAGCTGTGAAGTAACTAAAAGAGATAACTCAAGTGATGACGTGGAGTCTAGTTGGCACTGACTCTGGTACAAGAAAAAGCAAGGCACCCTGGATTGATTGATGGATTGATTGATAATTCGTTGGACAGATGGGTCTTGTGTGAATCAATTGCCAACCCTATGGGCTTTTTTGTTCGTTGGCTGTTGGGAACGTGTAAACCCAACATAGTCTGAGATAAGAGCAATAATCAGAATAAATTGCCTGTGAATAGTGGAAAGAATTCATGTTCTTTGGTTTCAGAACTTGTTTAATTCTTATTAATGCCACTTAGGACAAGCAAAAGGGCACTGACAGAAAGGCAATGGAGAGGGCACACCACATTTTGAAGAGCCAGCAGGCTTTCTTTACATTGGAACGGGCAGAGGGATAAACCAAGACGGGCACGGGCAGCCTGGCATGCCCACGAGAGCTTCCCTAAACTCATGGCCAACCAGGCATGTCTGCCCTAACCAAGCAGCCTTCTACAATAACGGCACAAGGCAATAATTACATTCATGCCTAATAACAACCACCATCTTCATGTTGTACATGAAAGCCTAAACTGAGGGTTTCAATCTTTTTTTCCCTGTTAATAATAGTTTTCAATTGTATGTGAAACAGTCACCACGACCTTTATAGAAAAGATTGTGTGCGTAGGGGTGTGCGGGAGCACGGTGCTAACAATACTAGAAATGTGTCTTCTTCTTGTAACCTTCCCCTCACATTTAACAAGATGAACAAAAAAGGATCGGAAAAAGAAAGATTCACATAGTGATCCCGGTGGTCTGACAAGCCTCGTTCTCATTCGGAATCCACGAAGTGGAAAGTCGAATGGGTCGATATTCAAAAAAGGTCTGTCAAAAAGGCGCGGAAAGTCAACATAGTTGAAGAGGGCGGAGCATCCCAGCGGTGGAAATATGGATGGAAAGCTGACGAAGTCAGGAGCCGATCCCCGCAGGCGCGTGGGTGGAAACAGCCAGGTCAAACCCGGCCCGGCCAGTTACATCACTTTCAGATGGAAGGATCTCGCTCATACAAGCTTTGACCATGCAGAACCGCCACGTCATTGTAGGCGCCAGTCGCTCCAGCGCACCAGACTTGGATTCTTTAATTGGCGCATCCTTGCCCTCTTGTGATACGTGTCATGTTGTGATTGCTCCATGGTGCATCGATCTGATATGGGTGTAGCGCCATTTTTAGCCAATGGGTATCTGAGTTTAGTGTGCTTATCAAGGATCCGATCAGGTGCACTTATATTTGGTTGCCTTATCCCCATAAAATGCGGACGCGGACCTTATCGGATGATTTCTCTCTTAATTCATCCATACGAATTATTCATTTAATACGTATGCACTGACTGGAATATCCGTTGCTAGCGGTGTACTGCTTGATGTCATACGGGCCAATTTCACTATTAAATTTCAAAAAAGTTCTATATAAGATTCAAAATGAGCGGGTTTAATCTTTTCAGAATATATATATATGAACACACATATATACATACATTCTAAAGATTTAATCTCAAAGTTTTATCTTAGCTTATATCTAAAGTTTTTGAATGCTACATTATTTTCTTCACATGTATATAAAAAATTTGAATGAATTTTACATCTTGCTTAAATTATTCTCAATTTTTTTAGAACATAGAAGGCACAAAATAAATTATTAAAAATACTATATAGGAAATATAAGGTTATTATTTTTTAAATATAATAAAGAGTACATTATTTGTTTTATTTTTATTACCACAAAACAAGTCATATCTAATTTTAAAATTAATTGGCTATCAATTGCATAGTTACTTTAATTTTTTGTACCCTAATACAATTCTAAAAGCATAAGAAACAATACACAAGTAATCCACACAAATCTTAAATGTATTTATTAGAATTTAAGTTTATCATGAATTATTAGGCCACATTGCAAAATTCATAAGTTCTACCAAATCTTTTTATCCATTCTAATCTCTAACATGTTTTTAGCCATTTATGATTTATCCAACCTTCTAAGAAATATCTCACAATTATGCGGCTCTATTCTTTGTTGCATCTAACTTTCTACTCAATTTGGTCATATTTCATAAGACTAGACTATCTTGAATTAATTATTTGTAAATCATTTTATATCCTCTTTTTTTAAAAAAATAGATTTTTTGTTAAATCTATATGGTTGATAAAAGAACCGTTAAAATAGAGACCAAATTATACTAATGTATTTAAATCTATGTAAAATTTTACTATAAAAAATACCTTCTTCCCATCAAAAGTCTTTTTTAGTCTTTAAATATCTTTAACTTAAGATAAAGTAGTATAAATTAGATGTAGCTTAATTCCCAATAGATCTTAATTGTAAACAATCTCAAAATTTATATGATTTTTAAATTTTTAATATGGCATATAAAAAGTACAAATATCTAAATTGGTTTGTATCCTCCACTTGTTTAATACTACTAATTTGTACCAAATAAGTTATATATACATTTCTTTTGTATATGATTTAAATCTAAGTTAAATATATTTCTAATTAAAAATAATAATAATCATATATAATTTTAAATTTTAATTCCATGTATATTCTAAAGATGATAAATATATACAATAATTACTATCATCATTTTCTAATATTATTGTGTATATCATGAGATCTAGGCTTGTAGTGAAAATATATTTTAGAATAAAATTGTAAATTTTAATACTATCTTATAAAGAATTTGATATCATTATTTTTTTATTATATTTTTTTATTTTAGTTTATTCTAGTATAAAGATATTTTTAAAATATATTTTTATATAATTATTCTTTTTATTGATATTTATAGAATTTATAATCTTTCATAATTTTAATCATAAAATATTTTAATACAATATTTTAGATCAAATACTAACTTGGTATATCTTAACTTTAGCTAGCCTTGGCATGTTAACCACATGTTTGATTTAATCTCAAAGTGTTGAAGAAGAAATCAAAAGATTATTATTAAAGTATGATATATTTTTTTATTTTACAAATACCTATGGTATCTCTAGCTTTAAGAAGTTGTATGCTATTACCCGTCAAATTTTTCCAATATCCAAAGTATAAAGATAAAAGATGTTTCCACAAGTTTTTATCTTATAATATAAATTTAAATTCTTCATTGGATTTATCTAATAATATATATATATATATATATATATATATATTTATTGTTACATGTATATGTGTTGATAAGAAAATAAAATAAGATTCCATCAAAAAAATTTGAAAGATTTTAGATTAAAAGAAAAATAACTATCTAAACTTAGATTCTTTCTATTATTTTCTAATTTTTAGATCTAATACTTCATTTCTAATTTGAATTCAAAGTACAAAAAAAATTTGTAGCAATTTTGTACAAGTTATTTATTTGGTTAGTAAAAGTTTGTATCTAATAAATTGATGACAATCAAACTTTCTAAGTTGTAAAAGCTCAGTAATTTATTTAGAAAATAATGCCTCTATTATTTTTGGGAGGTCCTTAATGTTAAAATCACCTTCTTTTCCAGCTTTACAACATATGTACTAAATTACTTTGATGCAAGTAAGAGATTGCATGTTATTTTATAGAAGAAAATAGAAACTTTTACAATATATTGAAAAGTTTTTATTATAATAATAAAAGATGTTATTTAGAAATTTTAATCCAATAAATGGTTTTTGGTTTATTAATATATTATTTAATATAAATTTTATCAGTAAAAACATAGTTTGATGTTAATGTATCACTTCTATAAGCACCAATTGTAGCATATTTCTAATAGCTTTAGATAATTTTATTTTATATTTTATATAAAATAAAATAAAAAAATATCTAAAAATATTTAGTTACTCATTTTTTTTAGAGAAAAATAAAATTTTATTATATATTTTTGAAGAAAAATCTTATAGATAAAGATTGGTTTTTGTGATGGTAATAAAATTTTTAAGTGATTTATACATTCTACTCTTATACTATTCTATCTAAGTGGTTTTTTAATTGCCATGTCTTTAATACATATTCAAATTGATCTAAAATTAGTTATTTGATTAATTAAAGATTAATATAAATTAATGAGCTAAATTTATTAAAGAGATGGTGTCATTTGATTTTTTAATTAAATATATTTGATATTTGTATAATATTTAATATAAACTATAATATATCCTTTTAAATTCAACTAAATCTCTATATTCATATTATTGGCTATTTTTATTTAATATAAATAATCCTAAATTAATTTATTTAAATATTAAAAAAATTAATTTAAGTATCTATGTATAGGTAATCTCTATCTAATTTTATATCTCACCTTTTATCTTTTGCTTTTTAAATTTCTATTTTTTTGAGTTGTTTTTAGATTGCATTTGATTTCTTTGTAATATAAGCTTTATAGAAAAACTTGATGTACTTCTATTACCATTCTAATTTCTATTTTAAGTTTAAACCTTTGTAAATCTCTATTCTATAAAATATTTTATAAAACCTCATGATTAATCTCATATTGTTAAAAAAACTCTCCACCATATCTTATCCTAGACTATATAGTATATATATATATATTGTTGAACCTTTGGATCATTAAAGTAAATGCTATTTATTTTGTATCTAAAATATTTAGTCTAGATGTTTTAAAATTGGAAAGAAAATTCTATTAAAAGATGGTAAGTTAAAGCAATATCTTTTTAAATTATATATAAATATATAAATATATATATATATATATATATATATTTTATATATGTATATATATGTATATATATGTATATTTTTTGTATAAGAGTTTTTTATTTGTTTATTTTTTTTTTAAATTAATGGAATTTTTAATATTTATTTTTTATTATTCTAAATAAAAATTGAATTATTTTTAGTCATAAATAAATCTTTGAATTAGAAACTTGAAACAAAGATGCTTCATGTACTTATTTCATTTGTTGTTAAAACTTGCTAATAAAAAGATGATTTATTACATGATTTTTTATTTTTTACTTTTTAATCTCTTAAAGAATCCAAAGTGGATCACTAAAGAATATACTTGCCAATATATACTATGTCTAAATAATTGCTTGGTATATATTTGAATATAATTTATGATATTTTATTATACAAATGATTTGTATATTATTTATAAGATACTTGATATAAATAAAAATAAATATAAAAATTATTTTTATCTTTATTTATTTTTAAATTTGATAAAACATTCAAAATTGCTTCTAATATGTAAAAATATATGTGTTGCTATATTGTTTTACCAAGCTCTTGGACTTTCTTGTTACAAATATTTCCATGTATTAACAAAAATAGCATAATTTGGTCTTATATTATAAATATATCTAAATAAATTAAATATTTTAAAGTAAATATTTAATTTTTAACTATCATATAATTATATATTTAACATCATTCAAATAAATGTTTGGATGTAACTAATACTAGTTGATTTTTGTTAAATTGCACACATCCTTTTAAAAAAATTAATTATCCATATGCCTCCAAAAAAAATTTAACTTTAGAATGGTTTATAATGATTAATTATCTTCATTATAATTGACGGTTCTACCAATTTAATCTCTACTAGCCTAATTAAAAGAAAGGTTATTGAAATCAAGTTAGAAATTAGAAAAATCTATAAGACTTATTGCCTTAAGTATTGACTTGTCTCAATTGTTAACTATAATGGTGGATCTTGTTTATGACTTTGAAACTTTTGGAAGATTAATCAATTTTATAGATTAGTTATCCCCTATAGAAAGCATACAAAGGATCATTAGTTTATTTTAAAAAAATTTATTCTTAAGCTCAAAAATCTAACAGGCTTAGTTAAGCTTAATTTGGAATTAATAGAATTATGCCATCTATCACTACATCAAATCTTCTTTTTTAATTAGTATTGTTAATTTTTATTTTAACTTTAAAAAATTGGAATCTATCAATGTTTGCTAGCTTTATGTTGTTTTTATTTCTATTTGTACTTCTAACCTTTCAATTTGAAGATTCTTTTCTTAATGCACTATAATTTGGTTATTCAAGCATACATCCTTATGTGCATTACCATCCTATGTGTACTTAAGGCTATTATATCTAATTTTATTTTTTAGACTCAAAATTACATTTAAGATTCCTACTCAAAATAAATATAATAGATCACAAGATTTTAATTTCTCTCTAGACCAAAGACATCTGCAATAGAGTCATTATGTGGTCTCTATTTTGCACATGGAATTTGATATGGAGTCCATTCCATCTCTTATAATACTTCTATCTTCTATAATGATTCTATTAATATTTTAATGTTACTTGCAACATTAAGTTTGAGTAGATTTTATTAATGACTTACAAAGATACATTATATATTTTAGCTTTTTTGTAGTTTTTATTATGACCACTTCATTTATTTGGTATTGGTGTAGATTAAAGAAAGGCAATTGCTAAGTCTTCATTTTTTTGGCTAATTATATTTGCTTTGAGCTCCTCAATTGAATTTGCTATTAATGTATTTAATATCCCCTTGAACCTATCATAATGATATAAGATAGGTGATGGTTTTAATGCCTAAACATGGCTTTTCTCTTAATCTATATGTTGTGTGTTATTTTTGCAATAATTATAAAAACTAATAAATTACTTAATTAAATATTAAGCAAAACAACTTTGATAATTGACAATAGATCTTGACAGATGCCTTTAGGACATCTATTATATTCCAATTTTTACTAAAGTTTAAATATTAGATGATTTTTCATTGTATCAATTTTGTATAAATGTAAATTCTTTTATGTCTTTGATATCCAACATCTACTTATTTTATTCAAGTGTTTGCAAGGCAATTTATATATTGCTAAATTTTGTATTCTTATATGGTTGTTTCTGTTGACTTTAAGGGGCCTAAACTTATGTATGCAATTTTGAGCCATATTTTCATTTACAAGGCAACCTTTAGGAACTTGTTAAAAAAATATTTTAGTGGAATCTATGTTGATATTGTTATTGATTGTTTTAAAATAATCATTTATAATATCAAATTTTACAATTTTAAATATTTTTGTATGATGTCTATGGGAAGCCGAACTTGAAACTATTTGAAATTAGGTACTGTTAGTGAAAATCAGTGTCATGAACAACATAACAACCCTAAGAAGAAAAAAGAAAACTACACAATAATAAAAAAAATTGTGTTTGAAGAAAATTTTAAATTTTTGATAATGATCAACTCAATGGTTGATTATTGATAAGAAGAACTATTAAATATCAACAATACAATAAAACCCAGTAACTAAATATAAAATGGAATATGTAACACAATATTGATATGTCTATATATAGATATATATATATATATATCAAGCATTATTGATGTGTTTAATACACACATTGTTTAGTGAGATATTTTATATATTAAAAATAGTGGTGTTTATCTACATGTATATGTACATTCATCCAAAAAGATGCATTTATTTATAAGTCCATACATAGCCAAAATTCAAAAAAATACATTAATCCATCACGCTTAATATCCTAATTCACTCTCGGCAATCCCTCAATTTGAATGTTCTTCATTTCAATGAAAACCCACCGTAATTATTCTAGATTGGGTGCTGTCTTATCTAAGATGCATTCTTAGAAGGCATTTCAGACCATGAGCACATATTTTTAGATTTCCACTCATGAATAATCTATACTTGTAGGAGAGAGGTATATGTGGAAATTCAAACCTTCCACCTTCTTAAATTTTTTTATGATCTTAAATAAATTAAAATATTTTATGTTTCTATTATTCAACAATCAAACAATATGTATTGAGAGAAATTTTGCATTCCAAATATATATAAATTTAATTACAAGAAAAAAGAAATAAAAAAAAGTCGAGATTCAGCTAAAAATTAATTAAGAAACTACAAAATTACATTTAAAAAAAAAAATGGAACACTTAGTATTAAATGAAAATTACACAAAAATTAAGGTTGGTATATATTTTTTTTAATGTTCCATAAGTTATATGATGATACAATAATATGTGACTAGAGAGATAATATATGATTGTAAATTAAAATTAATAAAAATTTAATAATAAAAAATAAAATTATATATAATTTTAAAATTTATTTGTGAGTAACATACATGCATTTTTAAAAATAAAACCATGTAGTTAAACTAATTATCAATTAATATATACAGCAACACCCATTGAATAGTAATATTTAACTATTGAATATTATCAAGTGTTCACATTTGATAATATTTTTGTGGTATAAGTTGAAGATGTGAATACATTTTAATCTCAACCAAAGTATTATTGATAAAAATAATAAAACGGCCTTAAAAATACTTTACAGTAGTATAAAACAATTTGAAGTATAACTCCTAATTCAAATGAGAGGAAAAACTGGGTCAGGTAAAAATTTATTGTAATTTATCATAACAATAGATCAATCTAAATTGAAACCATGGAATCAAAAAAAAAAAAAAAAAAAAAAAAAAAATCGAAAAGCAAAAGGTATGTAATTGATATCAAAATTACTGAAATTGAAAAGTAGTTATATGTAGAATTTCAGCTTTTGTTGGTAGAACCACTGAACAGATTTTACAACTTTAAGAATGTAATTCTTCATTTTTTTTCATGGTAAAAATAAATAAATAAATCAGATGATTATTATTTTCGAATAGCTTACATATAGCTTACAAGGTGGTATGTTAACAAAGTACACCAAAAAGGATATATTTGAACTATATTATTTGAACTATATTTCCAATCTTGGTAGAATGAATATAGTCTAGATAAGATCATACTAAATTCGGTGCTGAAGAAGAAGAATCATATTGGATTACATATACATCTATTTTTAATTTTAATATTATTAGATGAAGACAACTAAGATATTCCAATATATATACAAGAAACTAATGTCTTAGAATAGTGGCTAGCAAAGAGGGAGCAAGTAGATTCTGTCCAAATCGACCCTGCATCAGATAAGAAAAACAACAATATTTAATGAGGTGCAGATTTGCAGAATTAAAAATCTACTTCATTGACAAGATTTAAAAAAATAAATAAAAAAATAAATAAAGTTAAAACTTTATGGTTTGCTACACAACACAAGGAAAAGTGACTCCAAAGCATCCCACCAATGCTTTTTAAGCATTGACAACCACCACAAGAGTGTTCACACATTAAAGATGAGGGAAATGCATGCAAAGCAAGGCATGTGAGTCTGGTGTCATCTCTAGGCTTCCCCTTCTTCGCATGTACCCAAAGATTTAAAAAAACTAATAAATTATTAAGTTCGAATGCAAAAAGAATAAAGCATGGCTGACAATGTCCAAATGAAGAGAGAGAGAGAGAGAGAGGCATTTGTTTGCACTTATACACACACATGTATCTTGTCTTTCTTTCCTTGTCCTTTCTTTTTTATTTTTCTTTCTCCTTGTATGTATGAATATATGTATATGATTTTCTTTTTTTTATAATTTTTATTTAGAGTATTCTCTTTTTCCTTCAACATCATTCTTGCAGTGAACATAGGAAAGAAATCACCACCCAACACTTCATTCTCCCTTCCTCTTTGGCCAAAGGCTAAAATGTGGGATCTTTGTTCAAAAGCTATAAAAGAAGAAATAGATGGTGAAATGAAGAATTCAATAAAATAATAATAATAATAATAATAATAATAAAAGAAAATATAAGAGGGAAAGGATATAATTATTGTAATTATCACTATTTTAATCATTTATTTATTACAGGCTGACTTGTTGTGTTTGTTCACAATGGAGAAAGGATAGAAAGGGGGCATTTTCCCCACTTGACCTTCCTCCATCATAACAATTTCCACAACAATAACATATCTTTACAAAAATAAATACGTATGTAAGCAGATAAAGAAAAGTCGAAAAGAAAGGGACGATGAGAAAAAGACAGGAAGATGCAAGAAAGAAAGAGGCTGACAGGATGTTCCCCCCTTTTTGTGAACAATGTCAGGGTCACAGGATGCCAGTCAAATTGACAAATTAAAATATGAAGCAATAAAAGATAAGGAAAAGAAAAAGAAAAAGGAAAAGATAGGAGAAGAGAATGGAGGTCCGTCATTAGCACCCACTATTGGTTATGGCAACAGTGTTCCAGCAGGAGTACTTGATCTGGTATCATCCATTTATTCGTATATGTATGTATATATATATATATATCACAGTAGTATTAGTAATAATAATAAAAAATTAGTGCATTTGTATGTATGTGTTTCATCTTCCATTCAACACCCACAAAGTCATACAACTTCCAACAATTTATTTATTTTTTCTTTTTTTTCACTTTTGTTTTACATTTTCTTTTGTTTTTCTTTTGTTTTTTTTGACATAAAAACGGGATGTACCAAATGCATTAATGGAGTATTACGTTTATAGTTGTAATTTTGGCAATTAAGGATGTTTCTCTTTTTAAAGTGTGAGATAGAGAAGGAGAGACAATAGGAAGAGGCATGGAAGGAAGATGTTTAACCAAATGATTTAACAAAGACATTTTGTGGGCCAAATTTGAGAGCAAGTTATGGTATCTAATCTTGAGGGTAGTTAGCAAGTTTAGAGGAATTTGGATTTGGATTATTTTTATTATTTTTGTCTTCTTTTTTTGAGGATTGTGAAAAAAAAAGAAAAAGAAAAAATATTTTAAATATATTAAAATAAAATAGAATAAAATACAATGAAGAAAATCACAATAACCTTGTTTAATGCACGAGTAGATGAAAAGTTTATTTGGATTTTCTATTTGACACTCTGATCATTCAAATACACTTTTAGAATAATAAAATAGTTTTTATGATTGTTATACAATATCTTAGTAATAAAAAACTCAAACATAATATTTTAAGAAGTAACATGCACTATAAGCAATACTACCAAAGAGAAACTTATAATAATAATTTTGAATTGGATATAATTTTATTTGAAATCATTTTCTTCTCCTTAGGCACATATGTAAAATAATCATGCATTTTGAATTTTATTATTATTGTTTATTATTTTTTATGTGTATATATATGTGTGTATAAACTTGATTATAAAGTGTGTATCATATTACCTTAAACACATGATTGTGCTTCATTGGAGAATCAAATTTTCTCTGTAAAAGATCCTTTTGACAGTTGTATGATTTCTGGGTGTTTGAACTGTTATTGAAGTAAAAGAGGTTGTTGCATACTCTTTTTGATGTGCTCCTCTTAGGGTTTCTTATATGTTTGATTGTACTTAGACCACAATAAATTAATGGAGGCCACGAAGCCCTTGATGAAAAGAACGCTGCTTCCTTACTATACATATGTTAATCCCTTCATAATTGAAACTTAACTGATGTATTCCAATAAAACATCAATTGATTTGTGCTAAAAATGTATATTGAAATGTTTATTTATTAATTAATTAATTTGGTTTGTTAAATAGTTGTTGAAACTCAACAAACAAATATTGTAAACTTAGACAAAATCCAATGTCATTGAGAATGGACAAAATAATAATAATAATAATAATAATAAAGAAAATCTTAACATAAAATGCCAGTAAGTATGTATATATTGATCATTCTACGTTTTGAAGTAAGGTGCTCAATTATGTTTCTAATGTTTTTCCAACTTCAGTTTATTGTATGGGCTAAATTTAAAAATCTGCTCTGAAATGAAATACACTTGGTTTTATTAAACAAATAGTTCTTTCAAAAATTATCATTTATTATATTTTAAAATTAAAAAATGGATTACAAAAAATTAATCCATTTAATTATCTTCAAAAAATGACAATATATACTTGCAATACAAACATTTGAAAAGTCTTTGATGTACAAAAATCTTACCATGCAATTATTGATAAACTATGATGATGATGATGATGATGATGATTATTATTATTATTATTATTATTATCACTTTAAATTTCACAGAAACTAAAATCAAAATCATGATAATGTGATAATTAAATAAGTAAAAGATTACAATTTAATTACACACATAATTTAATTACTTTAAGATCAATATAATTCCAAAAATGAGTTGAAACTGTAAATCATAAGCTTGATCTGCAGTTTTGTTACATAATACTGAACCTCAGTTTTTTCTTTTTATTTTAAACATTTTTCTACCACTTTGCATGAATTAGTCACCTTTCTTAATTAATATGCTGCATGTATTTCCTTTTTTAAGCTTATGTTTTGTAATCTTACTAAATTCGGGAATTTAATATACTTAATTCTTTCATATTGTGTTAATTTTACCTTCGATGAATTAATTGCGTAGTGTGTATTGAGATTTTTAATATTGAAAAAATTATATCATATAATTTGTAATATACTGACTTTTTCATGAATTAATCGCTCATTAAAATTGGGCTAATTTTTAATATTTGTTCTATTAAGTATGTCCTATAATTTTTTTTTTATAAGAATAAATTATTCACTTTCTCACTTTTTCTCTTCCTACTTATTTGCTATGCATGTTTATATAGGCATTAATTAGACTTTATAAGCTTCACATAAAATTTTGTTTTTTTATTTTATTTTTGTTTCTATACATCCTTCAAAAGCATCTTTGTCTTTTAAAAAAATTCAAAGGATTACCAGGGTGAAATTTAAAAGTTAAATTTTATAGTTCTATCATATTTTCTCAAAATTTACTAGATTTTTTTAATGATGTATTTAATTAATTAATTAAATTAAAATATATGTAGAAAATTTATAATTATTATGAATGCTGTAAGTGCTTTCATTGTTATTTATAGTATTTTAAAAGTAACATATCTTTTAAATTGGGTTAATGATTATAATTTTATCAAGTTCAAAGGTGTATTATATTATGATTGTAAAATTTGACAAAAGGACTGCGATAAACAATATATGTTGGTCACAATTTGTAGCACGCATGTGCAATAAACTATTTGATGACATACTTTGAAATTTTACTTTATATATTTGAAGTTAGACCTATAATAATTAAATTACATTATATATATATATATATGATACACATCATAGTTTTACATTCATTTTTCTGAGACATGACAAAAGAGTCTTTAATGTTGCTTAATGAACATAAGCAAAGTTATGATTTATCATTAGGTACATTGTGGATTATATATATATATATATACATACATATACACATACATACATACAATAAAACTACAAGTATTAACAAATTCAACTTATTAAATTTCATGGTTTAAATATATCAATTTGGGTGAATGAACAATTGATTTTGAAAAAATGGTACATAAAAACTGATAATGTATGTTCTGTGATAAAATTTATATAATTGTCTTATTTATCATTATTGAAATGTGTTTTAGTTCATAATTTGAAATGTCACTGTATCAAGGTAATCTAAAATACTAAAAGTTAAAGTAATTTTATTTTGTAAACTAGTTTACATGTTTTCATCAATATTATATTTTAATGACAAAGTAAACCCTATATTTGCACATTATTTTCAAAACATATCTTGATCCCCACATGTGGCGACACATATTTTGCTTTTAATATATTGGTTAATTTATTCTAGATAGGAGTATAAGCTATTGATAAGGTTTTTTAATAAGGTTTTTAAACAAAGAATTAATATTTCGGTTTTTAAACCTACTTTTGTGTGTGTGTGTGCATATATATATATATATATATATATATGTATTCTTCATTTGACAATGATATTTTTTAAGCATAAAATTCAAATCATATATATGTAAACATTAACAAATGAAATTTTCCTAAATGCTATTGTTATAATTGTTAAATTTTTATGTTACATTTTCTTAAAATGTGTATTTGTATCTACATACTGTATATGCTTCTAGAATTTGGTTGCAATTTGTTTTAAAAAATAATCTTAATTACTTTTTTTTGGAATCCATATTGTTAATATATGCTTTGAGTTTTCAAAATGCAGTTGAATCAATTGGTTGTTGTGTATACAATACAATAGAGGCTAAAAATGTGTTTTTATTAACTTTTAGAAATTAAAAATAAAATTGTAGATATAATGTGTAAACGTGAGGCAGTTTTAATTTATAGACAACAAAAACACATTATGATGAGATTATTTAATTTGAGCTTAGGGGGAAAGCATCAAAGAAATGAACAGGTTAGAAACATCAGAGAAACTTATAAATAAAGTCTCAATGTTATTAGGGAGTTTTAAAGATAAAAATTTAATAGTTTTATCAAGATGGTCTTAGGTGGATTAAAGCATACATAAAAATGAAATTAAGATTGTCAAATGATGGATTATGAATTTTCAATCAGATTTATTGTGTAGAACCATAGTATCATTTTTAATTTTTTATTAAAAGTTCAAAATAAATATTAAAGTTCAAAACAAAAATGTATGTTATGAATTTATTTTAAAAACATTAAAAAAATTATACAGTGATTTTCTTTCATTTCAAAGGTATCTTAATTGTCTTGAATTTTAAACTCATAAATTCAACCAAATAAAATGTTAAGAATGAATTGCATTTAATTTCAAGTTTTACATTTTACATGCATGAATATACATTGAGAATATGTTATGATTACTTATTTACAACCTATCATCACTCATCTTCATTCATGTGAAATACATACATGAATATAGAATATGTAGTATGTATGGATGTATCAATAAAAAATAAAAATATAAACTAATTTATTAAAAAAAATTGTTGGACTATTTCTTCTAGTCCATTCAACAGGTAAAAACTAATTTTCATCAGGCAAAAACTACTTACATAAGAAGCCTAATCAAACAACGGAGTAGAAACTCGGATTTTATTTTTGTTATTATTTTTAAATTCAGAAAAAATAATAAATAAACAAATAAAATGTTGCTTTCAAGGTATTATGTAGCACAACACCCAATTTGTTGAACATCTCTTTGAAAATCAACCTTTATCCTTGAGGAGTCTCTCTCGCACAATGACCACTCCTGCATGCCTCTACTCTTGTTTCCAACCCAGCATACCAAAATGGTTTGCAGTTCTGCACTGTTCATGTGGACTAATACACACACAGCGCAGCAACTAGTGAGACACATCACAAAAAAAGGTCTCACCTTGGCTCCAAAACAGATAGAATTTGGGTTTGGAATGCAGAGTAAAAGTGCAGCAGTGGAGAAACTTGAGTGTGCATTCTTCAAGGGAGAATTTTGAGGTGGGATTTAATATGATCGACAAGTGTTTTCAGGTTGGTTTTGGAGGATCCTCCTTCCCCTACAGCCTTGTGTGCTAGTTGTTGCATTTTCACAAACCTGCTTCTGATACCACTGCCTGTGTTTTCGTCCATTAGCAGAGATATCGCCTTTGCTACTTCTGCACTCTCCACCAAGCCATCGTCGTTCTTGTGTACTTCTACTGCTAATTTTACATCGTCCACAAAGTACCTGCAACACACGAAGTTTGATAAAAACATGGGAACTCAACTCTTGGTAGAGAATCCGCAAAAACAGAAGTGCATAGAAACTGGGTTGATTTATCAGTGTTTTTAAGTGAAGAGTAGAACCTGGTAGTTAGTTTTTGCTCGACAGCACAAGGCCATGCAACTATCGGTTTCCCTGCCCAGAGCGCCTCTAAAGCGGAGTTCCATCCGCAATGTGACATGAATCCGCCCACAGACCTGTGTGATAAAATCAGTTGTTGCGGTGCCCATTGAGTTATCAATCTACCCCGCTCTTTGATGCGCTCCATAAAACCTAAAAAAACTTGATCCAAGTTACAAATTTACTTCTAAAGCGACAGCTTCATGGATATCCTTGACGTCAGTTATGGTAGAGATACCTCGAGACTATCGGCAGAAACATAGCACACACAAAAGGAGTGGTGGTGTATAATTCACCTGTGGGGAGACCATCGAGGAGAGAATCTTGTGTTGATGCATCGATGGGCAAAACTTGACAAACTTGTGGGGGTCGGTAAACCCACAGGAATGGTGTTCCAGATTGATCGAGTCCATGTGCCAGTTCGTGAACTTGGCTCTCATTGACTGTAACAAGAGTACCGAAGGACACATACAGCACTGATGAGTCCTCCTGTGTGTCCAGCCAACGGAATATCTCTGCACAAGATGTGTCTTCCTGATTGTGTGATATCGAATTCACACTGCCGATTTCACCGTCGTAGTTCCTAATCAATGGGCCGATTGGAAGGAGCTTCTCAGTCTGAACGCGCAACGACAAAAACTTGTCCATATTGTGAATTTCTGCAGGTAAGACTTGTATAGCGAATCAGTTTGCAATGAAAAAGCATGAGATAGATAGTTGGGTTGCTATCCAATCCAGACTGACCTTTACGTTTGGTTTGTCGATGAGCTCAGTGCGCATCAGGTTGAGAAATCCTGCTTCGAGATCTTCGACAGTGTTGACGAGTATCATAGCAGCCTCGGGCAGGCGTCTAGCATTTCGAGTGAAGTAGTCGTGTAAGAGATGCGTCGGGTCCACCATGTCTTTCCAAATGTCTGGAGGATGTTTGGGTGCCACTGCAGGTGATACAAGTGATGTCGAGCTCTGCAAACAAGATTTTTACAACACAAATCTACGCGAACATTGCCTTGGCAATTTTGTATTCAAAAGGCTTCGTGCAAAAGAAACCCTGGAAACTTGCCAAGGGGGGAGAATGGGGAGCAAATTACCGTGAGCATGAACAACAGCGCATTCGCCGGCATGGTGTACAAGACATAACGAGGAATGTGGAATGCGTCGGCAACGTCCTGTGACCACCCTACCAACATATCTGAGATGATACATGCTGGAGGCGGCGTCAGATTTCTCACAGTTCCCGCTAAGCGATCTGCCATGGCTTCATCGCTGAGGTGTTGTACCCAGTTGAGGTGTTGTTCAACGCTCTTTCCCGGCGGAACAAACTCATTCTCCTCACGCAAGGGCCTAAAAACTATCCTCACCTCTCCGAACTTTTCTTCAAAATGACGTTCTACACTAGGATAATTCATTCCCGTGTTGAAGCAGGAGACTTTCATGCCAAGGGAGAGCAGGTGCTTGGCCATCTGCGCAGCAGGAATGAGGTGTCCAGGACATGGCAGAGTGACAATCACCACATGAGGAACAAGATCTTCGGCCCCCATTTCGACACGATCCTCGGAGCTCATGGAGGAAACTAAGTGCAACACTCAGGTAGCAGCTGCTTCTTCGAAGAGAAGAAGAAACTTGTGAGTATCTCGAATATTCACAACCCATGGTGAGTATTTCATGACCTCCTCCGCCTGCACAACACAAGTTCAGACCTTCAGATGGATTCAATCAGAGGCCCAAACTGGTTGCCTTTCCCAGAGGATCAGATCCACAACGACAAAACTGACTTGAAATGATACCTCACTAAAATGATAAAATTAGACTGGTATCACAGTAGTGCAGTACTGCACAAACCCAAACTGCGGATGCGACAGACCTCAATTGGTTCGTGTTTTTGGCAGTTTGTTCATTTGGTTTTTTATATGTTATATGTTATTTGTATATATATAATGCATGTAAGTAAATGATTCTTGTTAAAGATTTTCTGGAGATTTTGTGATTGGTGATCAAAGTTCACGCAAAATACATGCTGTTCATTGATAAGAATTGGATACATAGGAGCCCATTAAAGTATATTTAAGTTCTTTGAAAACATCTTACGATGGTGAACAACTTACTCCCATTATTGAGGATCAATATCTCAAAAGCAGATGCAAGGATAAGTCAAAGATAATTCTCATTTTGAATATGTCACAATAAAATAAATGTAATATCGAAGAACAGAAGGACAACGATTGAAATCTTTGAACAAAAGTTAGTATCCACGATTACAAAGCAAAGCAACAATTGCATTGGCGAGGGCATTCATAATCTCCCTCCAGGAGAAGCAAATGAGCAAAATCTGCCTTGGAAAAACCGCCGAACAAGCTACTGAATGTGTTTCCCGATCACATTTTCAAGCAAGTTGCTCTAGAAATCGCCACCATGCCAGTGGATTCGTGTATCCTCAGCAACTGATTCTGCGGCGATTCTGATATTGGTTTTGAATGTGAAAACATCAAACTTGCACTAGAATCTCTCCCTCCTGTTCATAATACAACTTAGCTGCCGTCAATGGAAACATACTACAGCGCTAGTTTAATTCAACCGCTCCAAAACCACATACAAAGCCATGAGAATGCGACACGGTTCAACCTAAAAAACCATGAGAGCCCATGTTCGTAGATAAGGTAGCACAGCTTCAGTCACACATATTCTTTTTGAGTTTGCAGGATGGTCTCGTGAGCGTGACTTCCGAGCTAAAGTATCAAGCGAATTCGTCCTCTGGATCTATTGGCATATCCTTTGAAACTTTGCTTTTTAATTCAATCTGAACGTAGGATTTGTTGTACAAATTGCATTTGATTACAACGCTGATTAGTATAAGTCGCCAGATTTGATAAGCGTGAGATAAAATATGAGGTAGTGAATAGTGATAATAAGAATAATAATAATAAGACCTCTGAGCTGGAAGCAATGGAGCTCCAGGGACATGGGACACCGCAATTGCAAGCGAAACTTCCGACATCCGTGGCCTGTCATCATTCAACACCCAATCAGGCAAACGGGTGCTACTCTGAGAACAACTGCAAATTCGGGGAAGGTCAAAGCTCCCAGACTTCACGTTCGTATCACATCATGTTACGGATTGAGTGCACAAGGGAGAGTCCCGACTCGGTGGCGGTTCCAGAGGCATGCATTGCAGCAGGGGGGACTCGAGAACAACCGGGTTTGACATCCAGCCTGCCTCATCTCAGCAGAGACCACACCAAACTGGCTCCACCCAAATCCACACAGAGCGCAAGCGTCACAGAATGCGTGACGCAGAGGCGACGAGTCAAAACTCGCACCCGAAGGGTCAACAATGTAAAGAAGGCGGCACTGGGAAAGGTTCAAACGGGACAACTCCCGGATGGAAAAGACGAGACCAGTGACGACCCGATCTGGATCTGCGCTGACTCGGCGGCCACGCCATGTCGCTTGCGGGAGCGTTGCAACGCCGTCCCCGCTACAGAGCTCGCGACGGAGGAGCCGCACGGCGCTCTCTCCCCTCTGCAACGAAGTCTTGGGTCCCCCTTGTGGAAAACCAAACCTCAAGACCCTATCGACGCCTTGCCGAAGTCGGGGTCTTCGATGAAGACTTCTATGTCCACGATGTTTCGTCACCACCGTGATGTGTTGGATGAATGTATGAATGTCAAATGTTGTCTGTTAAGGGGGTTTTCATCTGTGGTGAGGCGCTGACAATGGATGAGGACCGTGGAAGGTGTTTTAGTTTGGAAGAAAGCGTCAATTAAAGGAAGGAGAGAGAGAGAGAGAGAGAGGGAATCAAATTTGGCCACTATCAAATGTTTGAGAGGGTTGGTGACATTTTAGAGTTAGTTTTTAGAATCTCTGAGCTTAGATTCTTTTATTTTTTTGTGCTTCATTGGATTAATAATTTTATAGCAATTGAGTAAATATTGTTGTTTTTGTTTGGTAAATTTATTTTGATATATATCTGGTTCCAACAAAACTATATACGCATTTTTTCTTTTTTTCATTTTTTAATCTTTATTCTTATAACTCAAGAGATTATTGCATGTTACATTATTTATTAAATTAAAAAGTGTAATATATATATATAATATTTAATATATATAATAAATATATATATTCTATAATATTTAAATTTAAACATAATGATTTGGTTCAATCAAAAAGTTTTATCTCTAATTATTTAATTTATAAGAAAATATTCTATACTGAATTGAATTTAATGAAACTTATACCTGTTGATATATATTTTTACAAAAAAAAATTTTCTATCGTAACAAAAAAACAAAATCTAAAATCACAAATTTGCAGTTAACTCAAGAGAATCTAAATATAAAAAGTGTACTTAATTTCTCAAATACACTTCAAAATAGGCTGTATTGATTAAATTTTGACATAACAATAAAAAAAACCACATGATTATCATTTCTATTAAATTTCAATTTTTTTTCAATTCAAAGTTCAAATTTTTTATTGGTACACTTTTTAGCATATATATATATATATATATATATATATATATTATTACAACCTAAATTTTAGTTTGTAAACATTTTTTCATAAAATTATGTAATATTTTTTATAAAAAACTTTGCTTACATCAGATAGACTTTTAAAATTAGACGAAGTAACAAGTTTTTTTAAAATAATTTCATTATCTTTGATTTCTTCATTTATACTTCTCAAAGCTCTTAATTTGTCTCAAGTTACATAAGCTTCACATCAGTGTAACATACTTTGGTACAATTTGCCACATAGAATATAGCATCAAATCATTCATCTTTTAGAAATTCGGTTTATTCTATTCATATCATCAACTATATACTTTAAATAGAATACAAACACATTGTTGTCGTACCTATCAATAGAAAATACGAATTAAATATACAAAATATAAAACTTATAAATATATATACATATACTTACATACTAAAAAAATTAATTTCCAAAGCCAAAAGTTATAGAGTTCTAATAAGAAAAAATATTTCAAATTAATTAAAAACCTTGTTTCTAATTAAGTTGTTTTAACTAAAACTACATCTATTATTTGTATTTTACAAGAATTTTATGACAAGTTATTATGTCAGGAGTAAGCCTTAATGATTTACAATATTATTTTAATAGCTATATTAGGATAATACAATATTTTGGGCAATCTTCAGTTACTAAAATTTCATATATATATATATATATATATATCCATGTTATGTTTTTTTTAATATTAAATAATTACGAATTCTAAATTAAATTGACACTGTAAACAAACAAGAAATAAAAATAGACACTATGTAACGTTTTGAAAAATGTAATGCTGTAAATTATGTCACACACATGGAGTTTTATTTTGGTAGGAAAATTTTATAATTTTTGTATGTGTTTTGTATATATAAAGTGACACTTTTTTTGTTCTGTGATTTTGTTTTTACTGTTTGGTTAAATGCTTTGTTGCTACATGATTTGTTTTAATTTCTGTTTGAAAATTTTAGTCAAATTTCATCAATTTAATAATAATACTGGTATTTCTATTATTAATTAATTTCGATTGTATGCTTTGAATTGTTATTGAGGTCACTGAAGTATTAGCATATAGTTTCATTATTTATTTATTACTCTGAAATACTGGTTGTCATGTTTTGTGATATTTTTGTCCTAAAATCACTCTTTGAACTTTACAATTTAATTTTAAAATTTTGGTGTTGAACATGGCATCATTTCATTTAATACTCTTTGCTAACTATGAAAATTGCAATTAATATGAAAATGTCAAGCATATTTTCATTTACTGATTATAAAGTATATTAATTCTATGCAGACTGTATCTTGTTCTTTCATTTATAAATTCATGATTTACAAGAAATGCATTTATATTACAATGATTAACACTCCTTCTTAATAACAGTAAAAATACAATAATATGAATGTAATACTTTTATTATAATTTCTATAACTGTAATACACAAAGTCTAATAACCATGTTGAGATACAAAAAGGTTTGTAAGCAGCATAATACACAAAATTCAAATATACAATTGATAAAATTACAAGTTATTTTAACCTTGAGTTTATTTACATTACTTGCAAAGCTTTTAATTTTGCCATCCAATATTTTATGAACTTGCTATACAATTCATTATGAGACTTGTTGTTTAACCTGTATTGTAAAATCGTCTAAAATAAGATCATAACAAGACATAATTGCCTAACCTTGTTTATGAAGTCTTAAAAAAACATGTAAATAAATTAGGTCTTAATTTTTTTTGAAAACATCTAGAGCTATATGTTTAAGATAGTTAATTTTACAACTCTTAATAATTGGGCATTCTTTCAACACCACAAAAACAATGTCATTTAGTACGTTAAAGAAAATTTATTAATAATTATTATATAGTAATTACTATTGTAATTACTATATAATAACCACATAAAAATAAATTAGGACAATTCTTTTTTATTTTTATTTTTATTGAAACATATTTCCTCCATTTATTTATTTTTGTTTTGACGACACTAGTAATCTTTCAGACGAGTTTCATTTAAAGAGTTCATTTTCATAACAACTGATACAACAAAATAACAGCAGACCACAAAGATGACTTGTTTGGGCCCTCATTTATCTCTGCATTGAGCGTCTGATGTGAAATCCATGTTTCATCCACAATCCAAAAATTCATCCAATTACATCCTGACGTCTTTTCTATCCAAGGAACCTTTCATCCATCAACAAGCGAGTAGAGTTCTTCGTTAGTTAGTAGGCAGAAAGGGAGAAAGCACTGAGTGCGAGGGAAAGAACAGATGGAAAGGAAAAAGCGAGAAGCAGAATGACAAAGGGAGCAGGAGCCAGCACACTCTCACACACACACAAGGAGAGGGGGGGAGCGCGCTAAGGCGGAGAAAAGGGGGATAGACGCCAATAGGGATGGAGGACCGGTCACCGGGGAACGGGACGGAAATGGGACCAAGGGCACACCACCAGCCACTCGTTCATGTGGCCCCTAAACCCATAAAGACACCAAAAAGGGTGCCCTATCCTCACCCTACAAACCCCCCGCCCGTGCCCTACTTTTCCCTGCCAGGCCCGGCCCGTCTCCCCCTGCCTGCACATCCCACGCCGCGACGACCCGACCTCTCGCGCGAGCATTCCTGCCTGGTCCGGTGTGGTGTGGTGCTGCCTCGCTCGCATCAACACCCTCTCTCCTCCCTCGCCTGCTAAGCCTTTTAACCCTGCCTCTCCCTCCCTGTTCCCTCCTTAGCTCCGTCACCTGCGTCGGGACCAGCTCACGGTTCCTTCTTACCTCGCCATTCTCTCAGATTAGGTTCTCTTCTTTGCTTACATCGTGGGTTTAGGAGCACAGGGAATCATGGCAGCGGCGAGGTGTAATGTGGCTGCGGTCGCAGGCGCTGTGGCGCCCGCTTCTGTGCGCGGAACGGCCCAGGTTGAGCGTCTGGGAGCATCCATGCAGGGGTTGGGGATGAGCAAGTTTGCTGGATTGAGGATCGCTGCTAAGGGCGTGAGCAGCGACGCTCCTGTGCCTGCTCGGAATGCACGCAGGGGGAAGAAAGTGTCCGTGCGCGCGACCGCCGCTGTGGAGATTGCCCAGAAGACTGATGACGCCTTGGTGGAGAAGTCGGTGAACACCATCCGATTTTTGGCTATTGATGCTGTGGAGAAGGCGAATTCGGGTCACCCTGGTCTGCCTATGGGATGTGCTCCCATGGGGCACATTTTGTACGACGAGGTGATGAAGTATAACCCGAAGAACCCGTACTGGTTCAACAGAGACCGCTTCGTATTGTCTGCTGGCCACGGTGAGTAGTTCCGGTTAGAATCGCTGTATTCGCGATCTGAGCTCTGAGTTATTTAGCGTTATTCTAATTTAAACTTTGGCTAGCCGCTTATGAAATCTGAAAGGATCCAATTGGAACTCACCGTTCATTGAATTGATTACTGACTGTTAATCCGTGTTGGCCCTGCAGGATGCATGCTCCAGTACGCGCTTCTCCACCTCGCCGGGTACGACAGCGTTCAGGTATGATGCCCAAACTGTAACAATCGATTAGTCTACTGTAGCTGGCGTAAGGGCGTTTCAGTTTCTAGTACGCACGTGCAGTCACTCCCTGAGTGTCATCTTTTGGACGTGGTATTGCACAAACCTGGGAACGTAACAGCTCGTCAGTGCCGAATTCTTTGCTGTTTGCAGTCTACTGAGACAGGGTAATTGAGAGTTCTTGAGGCTACACTATTCTTAACTTAGGACCAGAGCTCTGCCCCAGAAGGAGAAAAGGCGGAAGTTCTGACGGAACTAGTCTTAGAAATATTGTATTTAAACGGCCAAGTGTAATTGTTCTTGACAGTGGGTAACTGTATTGATTGGTGCCGTGTATTGTGTTCTCAGCAAGAGGACTTGAAGCAGTTTAGGCAGTGGGGAAGCAGAACCCCTGGGCACCCGGAGAACTTCGAGACTCCCGGAGTGGAGGTGACCACTGGTCCCCTCGGCCAGGGTTTCGCGAATGCCGTTGGTTTGGCCTTGGCCGAAGCTCATTTGGCTGCCCGTTTCAACAAGCCTGACGCCAAGGTCGTGGACCACTACACGTAAGTGCTACATTGCATTGCTTGTTGTGTTAGCTGCAGTGTGAGGGGCTGGATAATCTGGGTATCTCCTGAATTGGTATGCCGTAATTTCTATTTTCCGCTCAGATAATGCAGGAAGCTGATTGGTGTTGCAGAGCTCAAGAGGATTGCTGAATTGTACGATGACCAATGTGGACTGTTTTCTCAATGCAGGTACTGTATTCTGGGAGATGGTTGCAACATGGAGGGTATCTCCAACGAGGCCGCTTCGCTGGCAGGTCACTGGGGGCTTGGCAAGTTGATTTGTCTGTACGACGACAACCACATCTCGATCGACGGAGACACCGAGATTGCTTTCACGGAGAGCGTGGATGCCCGGTTTGAGGCCCTGGGATGGCACACAATCTGGGTGAAGAACGGCAACACCGGGTACGACGAGATTCGTGCCGCAATCGAAGAGGCCAAGTCCGTGACGGACAGGCCGACGATGATTAAGGTGACAACCACCATCGGTTTCGGGTCGCCGAACAAGGCGAACTCGTACGCTGTGCACGGTTCGGCGTTGGGAGGCAAGGAGGTGGAAGCGACTCGCCAGAACCTGGGGTGGCCATATGAGCCCTTCCACGTGCCCGATGAGGTCAAGAGGTGAGCACAATTGCGGGTGTTCTTCCCGAGCGCGTGGTTGTAACGTGGTTTTGTGGATGATGACTGAAGGGGGTGGGCTGTTCTAGTGTGTGACCGTAAATCGTGGATTATGGATCCGTTGGAGTTAGTTTCTCGTGCGGATGTGGCAATGTGTCAAAGGTGTAGCATTAGAACGCAGGGTGTCTCACATGTCTGCATTTTTTTTTGTGGCAGCCACTGGAGCAAGCACACCGACCTGGGAACCAAGTACCAGAGCGAGTGGGAAGCTGCTGTGGAGGAGTACGTACAGAAGTATCCTGAGGAGGGTGCCGAGTTCAAGCAGTTGATCAGCGGTGAATTGCCGGATGGCTGGGACAAGGCTCTTCCTGTAAGTAAATCAGACTCCTTGGTAGTACGAAGTTTCAACAATTGTGGTCTGTTAAGTCTCAATCATCTGCGACAATGGGTAGGTCTGCGAGGTAGGGGAGTTTATCTATATGTGCAATGTGAGTGGAAGTGGAAATGCAATTGGTCTCAGAAAAGGCTGTTGATGGTACTATATCGAGGGAATGATGGAATTGGTGGGTATGATGCAGTCATTCACCCCCGAGGACGCTGGTGACGCCACCCGCAACTTGTCCCAGAGGTGTTTGAACGCCTTGGCTAGGACCCTTCCAGGACTGATCGGTGGCAGTGCCGATTTGGCGTCGTCGAACATGACCCTGATGAAGATGTTCGGAGATTTCCAGAAGAGCACCCCGGCTGAGCGCAACGTGAGGTTTGGAGTGAGGGAGCACGCCATGGGAGCCATCTGCAACGGAATGCTGCAGCACTTGAGCGGTCTGATTCCGTACTGCGCCACATTCTTCATTTTCACTGACTACTTGAGGGCGGCGATGAGGATTTCCGCCTTGGCTGAGGCCGGTGTGATCTACGTGATGACCCACGACTCGATCGGTTTGGGAGAGGATGGTCCTACCCATCAGCCCATTGAGCATTTGGCCAGCTTTAGGGCCATGCCCAACATGTTGATGCTGAGGCCCGCGGACGGAAACGAGACCTCGGGAGCGTACAAGGTGGCAGTGCTGAACAGGAAGAGGCCGTCGACCTTGGCCTTGTCGCGACAAAAACTGCCCAACTTGCCCGGTACCTCCATCGACAATGTCCTGCTCGGCGCATACGCGATCTCGGATGATTCCAAGGACAACAAGCCCGACCTGATCCTGATGGCTTCGGGTTCGGAGCTGGAGATCGCCGCCAAGGCCGCGGACGTGATCAGGGGCGAGGGCAAGACCGTGAAGGTGGTCTCGTTCGTGTGCTGGGAGCTGTTCGAGGAGCAGAGCGCGGAGTACAAGGAATCTTTGTTGCCTTCTGATGTGACGGCCCGTGTGTCGGTGGAGGCAGGCTCCACGTTCGGTTGGGAGAGGTATATCGGCCTGGAGGGCAGGGCGATCGGAGTGGACCATTTCGGTGCCAGTGCCCCAGCCAACATTCTGTACAAGGAGTTCGGACTTACTGTCGACAACGTGGTGGCGAAGGCGAAGGAAGTGATGGCCTAAATGATGAACGAGAGCAATAGTCCTCACCCGTTGATAGAGTCGCTAAATGTCGAGAGTTTCAGTATAGTCTAACCTAGCAGTCGACCTTTGTATGCAGAGGGGGATCCCTATTTTTCTGGAGCAACCAAGCTTGTTAGATTACAACTGACAGCTTTTGTTGCGTTATGCGGTTCGGGCTTGCAACATGTAGACGACTTCCTTCTCTCTGATCAGTCTTGGCAAAGGGAGAGATGGGTTCGCTTGGTAGCTATCGCCACAGCGGCTATGGAGTGACAACATAAACATGATTTTCCGCAGTGGACACGGCCTCCTCACCCACTTGGAAGCAGACCCATCCTGGGTTTCAACGAGTGGGCTTCTATTAGCATACAGCTTTGCATAGTTTAGATTCCTAAAGCATGTTCATTTTGCAGTAAAAATGTGACATACATAATTTTCACCAGGTGCCCATCTACTGTCGATTGAATTGAATTGAATTGCTGTCCTCGTGATTTCCTATCCATTAATTCATTTTGGTTCGAATAGATAACATGCCAGTTCACCTGGTCAAATTGTACCTCACACATCTCCGATTGCTACTGTGCTTGTCTGTACCTCAGACACGAGAAGCTGTCAATGTGCAGATCCGCAATCATCCAGAAGTGTCTAGATTGCTAGAACAGTGTTTAATTGGAGTGTCCATTGCCGTTGACAGCCTACATTGCCGTTGACAGCCGTTGACTCCTTCAAAGCCCTGGCTGTGTGCAGATTGAATACAGTTTCTGATTATTTCAAAGATAGAAGGGGGACTGTGACTAATAGTTTATCTATCATCTTGTTTTGAGAAAGTGTCAAAGGAGGAGACCGGATCCAAGAAAAATGCTCAAAAACGCTACAAAGTAGTGAAGATCGCTGTGCAAAATAATTGTAGTAAAGTATATTCTTTGAAGAATTTTCAGATTTCATTATTTAGAAATGATTGTTGCTAAAGGTGTGTAATGGTTTTTTTTTAGATCCTCAATTTTAGGAAATTCGAAAGTGTCAAAAGAACAATTTATTGGAAAGGGATTGGGCCATATGTATTCTAAAAGGAATTTTTGTTTGGTCACTTGAGCTTGACTCTCTAGAGAACCACATCTGTGGCTTGAAAATGCAACTACATGATTGGGTGAAGTCCGGGGTTGTCTTCACGGTAGCTTTGCTTTTTGTCCTTTTTTGTCACATTGGTTTCTTTTATCAGGTGGTGTTGTGTTAATAATATTTTTGATGAGTTTTCTTTTTACATCATTGATCTTTTTGCAACTTTTTCAAAGAGGTTCCTTGATCACCAAGAATATAATATTGTTTATTAAACAATTATACCACTTTTAATGAGAGAATTTAGGTAACTCTATTGATGTGCATGCAAAGATCATTTAATCCATAGGCTACAATTATAAGCATTTTAAAATATTATATTGGCCAAACCATAAAGTATTAATTTTTTTTAAAAAAATACAATTAAAAAATATATATATATATATATATATATTAAAAGACATGTATTCTTTTGATACTTAATGCACTAGAATATATTTTTATTTTTTAAATTATTAATGTAATTATTGATTCTATTACTTGTTACTTAAATAAAAAGTAAGTATATAGGCAAAAGATAAAGATTATTTTGCAACAAGATACAAGCTTATGTTTTTAATTAAATAAATTAAAATAAACAAACTCTATCAAAATAAAAACTATTTCAATAGACCAAATTAATATTGAGAAATTAAGCATAAACTTGTAGAGATGTAGAGAAATGAATACACACATATATTCACATCTAAACTCACAATTAGGTTGCTTTATTAAAATTTTAAAAATGCAAGTACATTTGTAATTCTCTGAACTTGTAGACTAGACAAAGTACATAATTATCTAAATATAAACTTTACTATAGAGGCATTGCCCTTATTAAGGAAAAGCTAGAGTGATCTCCCTTTCTTGGAATTCTATGAAAATCCTAACATGTGGCCTTGCCCATTATATTGTATCTATGCTTAATAGGACAAGGTACAATATATAACTATAACATTTAGGAGCCAAAATATCATGAAGATATTGTACATAAACACTTATATACTTAAAAAGAAATGCTTGCAACACCAAAAATTAAAGACTCAAAACTTGTGAAGCCTTGATAGAGCTATGTGCATAGAAAAACTTCTATTCTTGCAATAATGAAATCCTAAAAAAACATTATATAAAAATATAAGTAAAAAAATTGAGTTTTTGCTTGCAGTGAATCCATATCTTATTGCTATCAATTTATATACTTTGATTAATCTTATTGAATTCATTAATTTGATGATGCATGCCAGCTGTATTTAGATTCCACTTTTGTACAACAGTATGACAAAAGTCTCTGAACTATAGAAAATCTAAAAACAAGCATGTATTATTATTGATTAATCATAAAGAAAAAAATCTTTCTCATAAACACTAATTGTTTACCGCTCAATTTTGTTTTGTTTTTTTCTCAGAATTGGAAAGAAGTGCATTCTGTAGGTGTCACAAAAACAACAAGAGACGATTAAAAGTTGTGTTTGCCTTAACTCAACAATCCTTGAGAGAATGCCAGGATATCCCTTGACAACAACACAACTCTCCACTTTAAAAATGCAAAAATATGAACAGTCAATCAGGGGCCCGTACCATATTCGCGGCGGATTTTTGAAAATATCTAAATTATAAACAATCACCAGGCTGATGAGGTAGCTCATCCTCGAATAAATTACATCTCACAGAAACACATGTCACCTTAGAGAATAAGAAATCAAGTGTCGCCTACAACGTATACCAACTTCAGATGGGTCTTCCCTGTCACATCTGTATTGAAACCTTTCATCGATGTTGAGAACTATCCAGCTTTAACAATATAAAAAGAGAAAACAGTCTCCAGAAAAATATGAGCCTCCATCTCCTGCCAATCGAATACAGCTCCAGTACTGACAATTCCAAAATGCCTAAAAAAGGAGCACAAAGGTTTTGACTATGCTCCTGTGCTTTAACGAGAAGTTGAATGTCGAGAGATCGTTGACACCCACAATAAAAGGCTAGTATATTAACCAAAGGGATTACCGCCACCAGCCGGACGAACGATGTTTTGCGAGTAAAATTGGTTGCTGGAATAAGGACCCTCCTGACCAAAGATGTGCGTGGACGCGTACCCTCCAGAAACATTAGGCTGCCTGCAAAACATGAATTGCAGAAATAGATCAGAATGATCGAGTTCGAACAATTATCCTCAAGCTTCAAAACTTGCAACCTCCATAGCGCTCGAACACAATTGGTAGAGATAATACATAATAGAGAGTAGAGAAAATATCAATCAAGTAACATGACTTACTCTGGAGACATCTGGAAAGAGGACGTGGACTGATTTGGGCCGAAGTTGAAAGCCCCTGAAGGGGAAAAATTATCATGAAGCTGTGTGAAGGAATATCCAAATTCATTTGAAGCCGCGTTAGTTGGTAAGTTCTGTGGAACAGCACCCGTAGTAGAAACCCCACTGCTCATAGACATTGCTGGGAATAACGCTGCTCGCAGTGAATCCATGTTTGGAAACTGTTACAACAGTTGAATGTAACACCCAACCTCTTAGAAAAGACATAGAGGTAAATGACGCACATTTTCCAGTACCAAGACATGAGCTTGCTCTTCATCAGCTTCGACCTTCGAGCTACCACATAATCCTCAAGTACATTGATTACATTGAAGTGTTGCTAGCACTAAAAGATTAGCTCTACAACAACAAAAAGATAACATCTATATCTATGTGTGTGGGTGTGGCTGCGCGTGTGTCGGTCGTACCTGCATGCTAAAACCAGTAGTGGCACTCGAGGTCACACTTGATGAAGAGTTGTCCTCAAAATCGTCATCGAATGGATTTCGAGACCTTTGTGTGGAAGTTGGTAGCTGCGATCGCATCTGCTGAGATGACTCTACCGGTTGCAGTTGCGTTTGGGGTGAAATCTGAAATTGAGTCAGATCTTGGGTTTGAAATGATGTTGAAGGAGGCTGTTAAACATACAGCAAATATGTTAAAGTTAGGAAACCGACTAGCCGGTCTGGTATTTAAGTTTAGATTTTCAAGAAGAAAAAACCCACAAACATAAGTGCTAACCTATAAATTCACATAAGCACATATTGGAACGAAAAATTTGTCATACCATGAATTTTGTACAAAGAACACCAAAGAAAAAACACGTGCATTAGAAAAACATACCATATTGTAAAAAGACTCAAAGGGAGCATCTAACTGCGGGGGACGGAATGCAGGCTGCATCTGATGGGGTCTATGCATATCCAAGTTGATCTGACGAACATCTTCAAACGAAGGCGCAAAAAAATCCTGCTTGACATAAAAACAATCTCTTTATTAGCTCCTGAAATTTTTATGTTCATCTCACGTACAAAACTGATTACACCGAACAAAGTAAATGTCGACAACTTTGACATACAATTCTCTTGGAATAATGCCTCATAGAAAATACAATCCCGCTAAAAAGTAATAGGAGACATCTGTGTAGACGATCAGGATAGGATTGAGAAGAAACAAAAGCGTCTAGACAGAAGTATTTCTTTCTTTCGCAAAACATGCTGCAAAGAAAGAAAAGCGTGAAAACATTCAAGGGGCAGCAAAAAAAATGTAGAAAAACTGTTGAAACGTGCAGGGAGTGCATAAAAGAAGCAGTACTTTAGGAAGCTCGCGTCGCTGCCTTTGAGGTTGCGCAACACCTGATGTGTTTTGTGATACACTTAAGGGTGTCGCATTAAAATGTTCCTGCTTAGAGGCCGCCTGCCAGTAAGACCAAAATGAAACTTAGGCATAAGTGGAACCTTCAGAACCGCATTTAGCAGTTCTAAGTATCGGGCGATCTTTCGTACAATCCCTCTCCAGTAAAAAGCAACAGTGAGCCAGTCAAACCGTGCAATAGCTTCATACACAGATATCTTGTCAGAGTTTCAAACCTGTGAAGGACTTGGTGTTCCAAAGCTAGACCAAGAATCCAAGCTGCTTGACTGCTGACCCCATCCAGGGTCAACTGATTGATTACTCTCACTTTTAGAGGCGGGATAACCAGGTCGTGCTGGCGAGGAGGAAGATGTGTTGAACATGGCCCAACTGTCACTGGTCGACGGTGAAACCTGAGAGGTTTCTACAAACAGGTCATCCATTCCACGTGAAACTGCTGTTGCTTCAGTTTCCCCATTCATGTCAATTAAACTAGCTGAGTTTACCCTTTTGTGATCCGGAGCTGGAGTCACCTTATCATTTCCTACAGCTCCAAAACTCTGAGACTGCATTGCATTGCGTGCATCAACCTGAAACGCGAAAGAAACAATCGATTGTTATTACTCGCAGCACAACTAGCACACTTCCTCATACCGGTGGTTTGAAATATTGGCGCATACTTGAGCTACAAGAAACACGAAAGGAAAGTGAATTCTCAAGATTGAGAAAGTAGCAATTGATTCATCCTCAAGGCATCTGAGGGTTGATTACGGTTGTTCATGACATCAAAATATGAAAGCAAAACTATCGATCACTGTTTCTAACCTAGGCAGAATACTTACTGCAGATCCCTTGGAATGATCGGGTGAGTGCTCCCCTTTGGGAGCTTTATAAACTTCAATTCGTAATCCTGGAATGTCTCCAAGAATGTCTGTAATAGACTGAGCAGGAGGAGGTGTTATGTCAAAATCTCTTAAGCTGAATGGTCGAGACGAGTTGCGCCTATCTCGACTACCGTTACTTTTTGGAGACTTTTCTTCACTCTCATCATAACTGAGACGAGTTGGCCGTGGAACTGCTTGAGGACTACCTACATACTTGGGACTGCTCCTACTATCAACGGAATTTCGGCTGGTGTCTGATTTCAGTCTGTTGACTGATTCCTTGGCAGCCACATGGTCATTCAAAGAAAGGCTTCGAAAATCAGGTTGCCGTTCCACCTTTATATCAGGCCGGCGCAGTTCCACGGCAGTTTCCTCCTGTCAAGACGTAGCTATATTTAATGTCGCAGAAACTTTCACTTCCCCACACGGTGATCAATCGATGTAACACACAATAAAATTTTAGATTGCTTTCTATCAACTGAGCAAATTGGAACACACTAAAATCCTGTCTATATTCAGTTTATGCATTTTAAGACAGATTTGGCTTCTGGCCATATAAGATCTGTGTGTCTCGACTGAAATTGCATGTTTAACAAAGTAACCTGCTGAACAGCACGAGGCCTATCCCCTGTGTAAAGCCTCTTCTCGTATACTCGATTGATGAAATCCCGCAGCTTATCTAGGCTCCTGAAAGCACAAAATTTGATCAGCTAAGAAATCTTCTAACAAGATTGCCATAATAAAATACATGGCTGTGCATCGCTTATGCTGCAAAATTAAAAAATTCGAAAACGAAACCAAGACTGGTAAGACTTGCCCACTATCAGGATGATACATCCGATCTGGATCCATACTCCGGAAGAAAATTTGCTTAGCTCGCTGTCAAGGGATCCAAAAAAGAACACCAAAAAAGAATATTAGCAAAGCACTCATTGAATGCGGAATTTTTTTCATAAAAATAAAAATAAATAAATAATCAAGTATCATTTGAAGGTAAAAACCAGTACACTTAGAGCAAGCAAGTTTAGAATTTCTACATATAAACTTCTACTTCCCCATTGAACCCAATGACAATTCAACATGAAATGGTAAAAATACTTGAACTGCTACAATTCTCCTCTTGGATTTTACCTCATTACCACCAGCTTGCAGAGCGGCAACTTCTGCTGCAGTAAACTTTGCCATAGAAATTGACTTAATACGATGTGAAAATTCTCGACTGCACATACCAGAGCATTCTCAGTCGAATCGTTTTGGCACTGACTCACTTGCAAATGTGAGTCATCTGCTGCTTCCTCAAGTGTCATATCGTTTTACATCAAACAAATTCTCAACTACTACACCAGTTCAGTGACTCTAAAGATCCATGTGTGAATAGACTAATCTTGAACAAACAAGGCCCAAACGTCATCCTATTTCAACAGGTAACTATGGCCAACACTGCTGCCCACTTTAAGCCATCAATGCTTCATTCCTGAATTCAACCCTAATGAACAAGTGCACACTACGATGAAGAGATTTGATGCAACCAACATGGAGAACGTGGAGAGGATATAGAACCCTGTATGAAAATTTGAACTAAAGCAAGGTGCTCTGACTTTGCACTCAACTTGAGATTAGATGCATAAAACAAAAGTCTGGAATTAAAAACTTACTGGATACCACTACATTGTGTGCAGACGAAGGTAACAAAAGTTGTACATATATATTGAGGACCCTGCAAAATTAGTGAAGGAAAAAAATAAACAGCAAAATTTTGACAAAATTCAAGAAGATGGTACACGGTTATAAATTTAAATGAATACCATTACTAACTACGTTTAAACTGTTTCCCAAAAAAATACTTTCTGAAAAATTATGGTAAACAGAAATAAAATTAGGTTTTGTGTTTGGCTGCACCAATTAACATTCTCATCTTAACCAGCTCTTCAAATTAACAGGAGCTAAACATGTGATATCAATCCCCCCAAGAAAGATAAGTAAGAAAAATATTCAAATTTGACGATTCAACCAACAAAACGTTGAGGAAGAGAAACTGACCAAACTGTTGCAATTGATACACCTTTTATTCTCTGGGAGCTTGAGCAAACGTCGGATGGTGGCTTCATTTTTCTCATCTTCTCTCCGACTACCCATTTTGTGTAATACTTGTTCTCAACACTACACAGCTAATAGCTGCACATCAAAATTGAATCAATAAAAATTTAGGAAAAAGCTCTACAAATGCATACGAGAATGATGATTACGGCAATCGTAGGCTCGAATGAAAACAGCAGATTAAAGAATTAGACTGCAGATACATCTATAGCTTTACACTCCCACACTGCCTTTTTCAAACCCCTAGAAGTACCGGACGTTTAACAAACTCCCAACAAATTTGCTACCCGGAGCACGACTTAGCGCAATCCGAGCACCCAAGGACTACAAATTCGAGATTCGACTCTGCCATATAATAACTTCAAGTGTTCGAATTCGTAAGGAAATCCGATCACAACTAAGTCAAATCTCTTCATCAGTATGGGAGACAGAAATCAGCGACCTGCCCGGCCATCCTCGACTTCACTCATGCCTGCTACAAAATGTGCTCTCGAAAACTGTGAAACCACCTCACAATTCCATACTCTTCCTAACGAGCGCACACACCGTGTGGCCTAATCCCAGAAAGCAATTGGTGAATATATAATCGACATCAAAAGTGCCCCCAAGATAGAAGATAATCATAGTTTTAACATATAACTGTCTTTATAACCTTCAAAAGAATCCTTTCTCAGGTTAAATTGCTATGTTACCAACTTGTGTACACACTGCTAAGACTAAAGGATGAAGAGGAAAATATTAACCTGTTTGTGTCTCAAAAACCACGTCTCAATACTGAGGGTTTAAATTCATGGATCGCAAGAGCTCTCAAAGACATACGCTCGAAATCAAAACAAAATTAATTATGACCTGTGCTGTAACCAAAAGACTGCGTCTATCCGCGTATTATTACTGCAAAACAAGGATCCTCACATTTGTCTAAGGGATGATCGAAACACTGTCCCACGAACACTAACCCTCGCTTGATAGAAACTTGATAGCTGCGGTTGCTTTCCTACTCTGCTTGCACAAAACACTGGAAGGAGCTAGGAGCCACAAGAATGGGCCTCTACCGTACCGCGTTGAACAATTCAAACACGCATTTCTCGCTCATGCCTTCATCACAAGCGCACACTCTCCTATAGTAAAAGCAATCCACCTACTCCAAGAGACCGAAAACGAAACCGAAGGCTCCTGTTGCAGCACAAACTCGCTGCCTGAACTCAATTTCGATTAACCTGCCTCGAAACCGTGCCATAGAAAACCTCTAAACCCGTACCCGAGTACTGATAACAGAGACACCCACAAAGCCCAATTACCTTGTCGTTCACTCTTCCTGCTCGAGGACACCACCAACACCATCAGCAAGCTCCACAAACCCGAAAGAACCTCAGAAGGGGGCCGTGGCGCTGCTCTCACGCGTGTGGGGGGTGCAGGTGAATTGCAACGCAACAGACCTACAGACGTCACCGCACCAGACGATGAACGCAATTTCCCGACTATATCGGCCCATGTCTTTATGAGAAGCAGTCAATGCTGCCACAGCAAGACTCACAGTCGCCACTAAAAGCGATCCTCGAAAAAAACAACCACATAACACATAACACACTCCAAAAACTCAGAAAATTTACCAAAAAAAACCTTAAGATAAAAAGAAAAAAACCAGCGTACGTGCATGCATGAAATTCAGGCTTGAGGTCAGACCGTGTCAATGCACTCAGCGTGTGCCAGCCAAGCCCCTCTACTCCATTTTTCCTGTGGAATTGGGTGGTGGGTGCTGCTGCATTTTGATGGGAAAACCCCTGGGAGTGTGAATTTGCGAGTGGGTGTGCGGCGAGGGTCGGATTTGCGCGTTGTCGTGGTCGATTTGTCAAATTCGGCATGAAAATCCTTCGACCGGTGATTTTCTCCCTTTCGAATACCGTTCCCTTTCTTGGGAACCGCGAAGGGCAACTTTGGGAACAACGCTCGCAACCTGGTTGCGAACTTGGGACTCGGCCCTTGTCTTCCTCTGTTTCCAATTGAAGACGAATAATAGACTGACATCTGTTTATTGCTATTGTTTGTGTTTTTTATTCTTTGTTCTTTTATTATTATTTTTTCTCTAACCAGATTAATTTATAGATAGATAGTCTAATTTTTTAGTGATTTTAATTTTAGTGTATTTGGATTAAATAATATAGGTTTTATATGATCAGTATTTACTTTTTGAAGAAATTCGGCTCGTTATTTAGTGTTAAATATTTAGAATGTTTTGTAAATCATAAATTATAATTTATTTACATTCTTAAGCCCTTGAAGTAAACTAGAATTTTGCTTTTCATAAATTTTAGAGTTTACTAAGTTTTAATTGAATGATAATGATTAGAAATTAGTTCTATACATGAATCAAATTATACACTGAATTAATGATGTATTTTTTATGCAACACCCATGGTGGTAAAAAATGAAAGAAAAGTAAAATAAAATTCAGTCTTTTCAACTCAAGATTTGGAGCATTCTAATTATGTGTCTTGAACTTACAATAGAGCTAAAAATTTTAATTTTAATTTAATTTTATATAAATTTATTATGTAAGCATCTGTTTTTTCTTTTTTCTTTTATAGTAAATCTCAATAGAAGTCTTGAAACCTCTAACATGCGAATTCAACAAGGAAAATTAGTAAATCATGAGTTGCACAAGGAAGAAATTCAAGAATAAAGTCTACATCTTGAAAATGGTTCCAAGAAAAACACAACCAAGTGCAATTTAAATCAGTAAAATGGTAGTTCTTCATGGTAGCTTTGAAAATCATCTAGTTTTTTCTTCCAATTTAAAATATCTTATGTGTGTGTGTGTATATATATTTATATATATATATTTAATAATATGAAACATTAATATAAAATTTTCAAAACAGAATAGAAAAACAAAAAAAAAACAAAAAAAAAGAGAGAGATAAGAAATAGATAGGAGTGCACTTCCACTCTTGGCTGCTAAGGTTACCACAATCTTTGGCAGAAAATAAAAATTTAATTGAATTCGATAAATTTATGACACTTATGTATATACATACATACGTACATACGTAATTATTTTATTTTTATTTATTATTATGTATGTGTGTGTGTATATATATATATATATATATATATACATTTCTTTGATTCAATCCTTTTGAAAATCTTGGATTTTTCATATTAACTGTATTGTAATTACTATGAAACTCAAAAAAATAAGTATAAATTTTCACTTATCCTTCTTTAATCACTATCTGAATTTTATGAATAAAAAATAAAAAAACAAAAACATACATAAAAACAAACCTCAAACATGAGACGTTTGCATGGATATTTCATGTACAAATCCCAGCTTTATTGGACCAAGCAAAAGCATAGAATAAGGGAGCACTGTAGAAGTGACTGAGAACTTCTGGAACAAACCAATTCCTCTTCATAGTTAGATAAAACAGATAAATAGATAAATAGACATTGAGCACGTGTGCTTTGGAAAGCGCACCTACTTTTCCTCTTCTCCACATCAGCATTCATCCTTATGTTCATCCAGCTAGAATTCATTCATCCCTGAAACTGTTGAAGAGGAGTGTGCACAGAAAGAACAATGAACCAATGTACTATGCGTGTGTTCAATTCCAATTAAGCTTTCATGCTCAACCAAATAAATATCTTTTTCATTTTATCTTTTCATGTATATATTTTAAAATATGTACAAAGAATGTTGGATACATGAAGAGATACATTTGGATTCGCAAAGATTGAATATGCAACATCTTCATGCGTATTAAAAACAAAAAAATTACAAATATTACTAAAAACAAAAAACCCAATTTGAATAGAAACCTGAAGAGTTTGAGTCAACAGGGATTTTGTTATTTGATAGCATGGATTCTATGTAATATAGTTTCTTCTTTAGTCTAATTCACATACATAGGTTCAATACAATTGTGCAGTTAATGATACAAGTTGAATTTAAGCAAAGGACACATTTCATGTAGAACAAAGGCATCGTTTTTGAACTTGACGTCACAGAGCTCACATCAGATACCATCTACCAAAATCTGTTTACCATGTGTTGCACTTAACAAGCTCCCACAGCTTCAATTGTTTAGTTTTTAAAAGTTTTTATACATATTCTCATTCACTATGAATTTCCTATTCAGTTTAAAGAAAAAGAACGAAGCAACGGCATCATGGTTGTTACCATGTCTCTGAACTAAGAAGCATTCTTCTGGAGTGATGACTTCAGGGCAAATTGTGGGTGAAGCAAATGGCGTTCATTCATGATAATTTTGTTTTTTTGCTGCGCCTGGATCGTTTTTGTATGGAGCTGTTGTAGCTCCGATTGTGAAGCTTTTAGGGTAGGAAGCATTGGCGCTGGCAAGAAGCAAACGTGCTTGAGCAAGGGCAATGAAGCTACTTTCCATGTGGGTACCAAGTCATGTGAATTCATTGCCCACAGCGTAGAGAGAGAGAGAGAGAGCGAGAGCGCGCGAGCGAAAGCGAGGGTTTAGTCTGCAATGAGACTTTTGTTTCCATCTGCAATCGTTGCTTTCTTTGTTCTGACCAAGTTTGAGGGTCTTGCAGGGTGTTTCTTCCTTCTGATCGACACGGTGGTTAGTCCGATCATGGCCATGATTTTGGCAGTGGCAGGTGCCTTTGCACAAATCGTAGCACAGTTCTTCGAGGAGAGGAAGAATAATGCACACCACAAGTTCATACTACAGGTTGTGATACACCACTTCGACAACCTCAAATACCCTATTAGTTGTAGTAGTTGTGTAAGTGACATCGTGTTCGATCTGAGCATCTGGGTTGCATACTTTTCAACTTTGTATGAATAATCCTCACTATGCATGGATTGGTCATACCGACCAGACCTAACTTCGTGTGAAGAACGCATTCTTCAGCTCAAATGTTTTGCTCTTTTGTTGAACCTCGTGGATTTCCGGTCATTGAATCTGCTGTGCAGAGACTTCTGGATTAGATGAAGCTTTGCTGAGAAGTTTTGCTGGTGCTGGAGGTAAGCGTTGTACCATACTACAGTTTCCACTAAAATCATGTAAGTTACATTTGCAAATCTCGTAAACAATATGAGATCACAGTGAATGTTCACATAATTTCCAGATATGCAGCTTATTCTCTCCAACGTGTGCTTTCTTTCTTATCAGAAGTAGTTACTTCATTTGCCTGTAATCTGCTGTTATTCTAGGTTCTTTGCCCACATTAGCATGTGTTTGCTTCTTGTCCTGTGATTATGTTCTCATACTTGAATGGGTCCTTACGTTTTGAGTGTCACAGTTGTGTGTATTTGTTGAGTTGTGTATCAATACTAATGTCCATTATGATGCAGGGAGGAGCACTGCCACTGGGTGTTGAAGTCATTCCATTTAGCAATTCTGTTCAATTCCTCAATTGGAGTGTAGAATGGGCGTTTTGTTGGTACAGAATCATGCCTTTGTTCCAAGGCTTCTAGATTGCATTAACATAAATTGTTCTTTTGCTCTCTAGAATTAAGTGATGTTGAACTGGTTGCCAAATTGGGTAGCTATTAGTGTACTGCAACATTGTGATGTTGTGTGTTAATGTGTTTCTTTTTGTTATTTTCAAATGTATATATATATATATATATATATATATGAAGATGAAAGAAATGTAGTTGTGACACAATAAGTCTAACAAAAAAATTAGGATAATAATAATGAATTTATTAAAAATAAAATTATATTTGTTTGATTTTTTAAATAACAAATTGTCCAAATTAATTCTTGCATACATATTTGTAAATGGTATAAATAAGGTTAGATTTTTTATAAATATTTGTAATTTTAATCTAGATTATTAGATTATAAATAACGATTATAATAGATAATCATTTTTATAAGATTAATAGATTATAACTTATCAAGTTATTATTAATAACTTGATAAAAAATCTTAACAAAGAATTTTTTAAGAAGTTTATTATATAGCTTAGATAATAAGTTTTGTTTCAAAAGTTCTATAAAAAGTTTTATCTAATAATCTAGATTGCAAATTTGAAACCACAAGTCTTTAGTCTTAAAAATATTATGTTTAGAAATAAGACTAAAGCCATCTTCAATCTTGTCATTTCTATCCTTGAGTCTTCTTTTTCTTAATGTTTATAAGTTTTTTTTTTCTTTGTATATGATTTTTTTTTAAAACTTATTCTATTTGATACAAATTCTATTGTTGCTTGTAAATCTTGTCTTTTTTTTTGTATTAAAATATTTATGTGTAATTAAAGCTCCAAGTTATTTATATAACATCTTTGTCAATTTAATAATTTGACAATTTCCAAAAGAAACATAAACATGATTTTTTTGTTTTTAATATGCTACATGATATTATAATATATTTTGACTAAAATGCTAAATAATTTTTAGTATTATAATATCACACAATGTATTAAAAAAATTATGTTTGAACAATTATGATATATAATGTTGGTATATAATATAACATAATATACTTAAGATTTTAATCAAAGTAATTAATTATAAGGAATAATTAAATTAATTATATATAAATATATTAATTTTTTTATATAATAATTGAGAATTTTTAAATAAATAAATAAATAAAATTTTATATTATTTATCTAGAAATAAGTATAAACTTTTAAATGTTATATTTTTATTCTCTTCAATTTTAGTTGATTAATATAAATATCTTGAAGTTGCACAACTTTTAAAAATCATATTAATAGCTTATCTTGCATTAATAATAATGGATATAGAACATTGAATCAATTCATTAAAGAATTATTAGTACAATGCACAAGATTTATAAGTACAGCTATAAAATACCAAAGATTACATCCACACAATATTATAGATAAAAATATATAATATTCTATATAATATATTATTAAATATTGATTTAAACAACCCTTGAAATGATATCAATGATTTTATTACAAATATTAGTCACAACATCATAGTGTGGTTGTTGTGTGATTAGTGTCATACAGTAAGATGATTAGCATATTTAAAAAATATATGAATTTTTAAAAAATAACTATAGAATATTATAGTTATATATAATTAAGAAATAAATTTTTATACATCTTTTTATTATTATTGGCATAGATATCATAATTTTATGCAATGATTTTTGATTAATGGTTTTTTAATTTATGATTTACATAACTTGAAAATTTTATTTTGATTCAATAGATAAACATCAATATTTGAAATATTAACTTTTACATCATTGTAAAAAATTTATGATGTATAATTAAATTTTATTTATAAATTAAATTAGAATTTTTCTGTAATAATATAAAAAATGATAGAAAAGTCACTTTATGTAATAGAATAAGTACAATGGAAGAAAAAAATTTGAAACATTCAAAAAATAGGAATTAGAAGTATTTTTGTCATAGGCATATAATAGAAGAAGGTTCTAGAAGATTCTTGATGGTTCCAAGAAGGTCCTAATAGCTTCCAAAAATATTTCAAAAGATCCTAGAAGGTTCTAGGGATTTTATATGGTTGTAGAAGATCCTTGGATACTTAGATATTTTAGGAAGTTGCCTAAGAAGGATCTTAGACTTGCTTTACATCCAAGCATCAAAGGAACTCTTTAAAGAGCCTCCTTGCAATTAATATATATATATATATATATATGAGTCAAGGTTGAGAGGATCCTCAATCTCGACAATGTAACCCTTATGGCTTAGATTGGACCTTCTAGTCTTATTCTTGTGCCTTGTTATAACTCCTTGCTTGTAATATAAAGTGAACTTCTTCTATTTTAATTCTTAAAACTTTTGGAGTCTCGTTCTACTTGAGTAGTGTGTTTGTAATAATTTCAACAACACAAATAAAAGTAATAGCAAATACTTTTTGTTTTGTAATTAGAAACAATAGTTATTTTTTTATAAGGACAATATTCAAATATGCAAGGATCAAAATCATGTAATTTAAAGAAATATAATTTTTTTTCTTTATTATAATAAAAATAATTATATATATATTTATCTTGGTTCTAAAATTTTAAGTTAAAATATATTTCTTAAAACTAAAAAAATATCAATTTTTATTATTTTAATATTTTAAAATAATCAATTTAATTTTTTTTATAAATCTATTAATCTTAATAGATTTTTTTTATTTGTATTAAGTATTTTTTATTTATTAAAAAAATAAATTAAGATATTAAAGAAGTTATTATTTCTATAAAAATTATAAGTTTAAATATCTATGAATAGTTTTAAAATAATTATATCTTTATGTATATATATATATATGAAATAAAAATTTATCATTTAGAATTGATTTTTTTAAACCTTTTTAGTAAGAATTTTTTCTTTGATTATTAAAAGTAAATTTAATAAAAATATATAAACACATGTATATTTAATTACTAATTTAGATTTATAAATGAAACATGCATTGAACTTATGCAATAATGATTCTATTGAACCTATACTAACTTAATATTTATACAAAATTTAAAGAGACAAAAATAATACAAATCATATGTATTCAAACTATTCTTATACTAACCACTTCTTTAATGTCATCTTCTATCTATTCGGTAATCTAATTAAATAATCATTATTTAAATGATAAAATTCTTTAATAAGTTCTCACATAAAAAACTCTTAATAACTTAAACTTTTTTAAAACTCTATCCACCATATTATCATCATCATCATGATTTGATGCTCCTAATTCAAAACCTACACATGAAATTTTTTTTATTCATAAATTATATTTTATAAAATCAATTAAAAAAAAATTACATATTATCAAATAGGTATACAATCTATAATCATGCATTTAAGAAGTTGTAGTTTGGACACCATGGAGGCAAATCACACCCCCAACACCATGGAGGCAAATCACACCCCCAACACCATGGAGGCAAATCACACCCCCAACACCATGGAGGCAAATCACACCCCCAAAAAGAACGGACTTACAAAGACATCCTAAACCTTTCTACAACTAAGAAAAGAAAAGAAAACCATGTAAGAAGCTACAAGTGGTGATGGAGTAGTAATGGTACCACCATACAACAATACACTCTCACTCATCATCAAAGAAAAAAACTACCACAACCAAAACCCAACAAAAATGACTCACACATGTGCACACACTCACTCTCTCTCACACACACACACAACAACAACAAGAAGCCACAATGTAGTGGTAGCGGAATGGGAGAAGAGAGAGAGAGAGGTGAAGCTCCGGGCGACGTGAGCGAGAGACGCATAGCTTCATGGCAGCTTCATCTTCTTCTTCACCCTCTTCACTGATCCATCCCTTGATTCTCGCCGATTTTCATTGCATTCTAATCGTCATTCTAATCCAGCCAAGCCAAGCCAAAGAGTGCTGATATTATGGATGCTGCGACGTCTGTCTCTGATACCCCCGTGGTACAAGCGTGGACGACGCGGACATCGACACGGACATGGACAGGACGAAGAAGGGAAAATGACAAGGATAAGGTCTTCAGGGCAGGGTCTTGTGAGGTGGCTGCGACGGCATCCACTTCCTCTGCTCACGCGCCACTCATTCCGTGCGAACGCATTCCGGTACGTCATTCTGCCTATTTGCCTTCTTTTTCCTTCCCCTTTTTGTTTTTTTTTTTTTTTTTGTTTTGCTTTGTTTTGTTTTGTTTTGTTTTTTTTGCTCCAGTTGGAGGGTTGTGCGGGACTTGGGAGTGGATTCACCGTAACCCAACTCGTAGGTCGATGGCTTGGAGCTTTGAGTTGAGATGTATGGCAATTTTCAGAGGATTGTTTACGGTGTAGTGACACACCCCCCCCCCCCCTAGATCTTCAGGTTCTGCCGAGCTGGTCTTTGGTAAGTGACTCAGAGCTTGTGTGTGTCGAATCCACAGGATGGGGGTGCTGGATCTGAATTCGGCTTCATATTGTGTGATGTGCTCGAGTGGGGGCTGACGAGTTCTTGTTTTGGCAATTTGTGGGTGAAGTTGGAGGTTTATAGAAGAAAAAAAAATGGTATGGATGGTGACGAGTAGTGGAATTGACGTGTGGTTTGAGTTCGGGAAATAATCAAAGCTGATTTTGGTAGTATGATCGTGTTTTATTGTTTGGGATAGTGGTGTGGGTGTGATAGAGGAAGTGGGTGTTGAAGCATAGTTTCGTGCATGTTATGTTGTCGAGACGGTGTCAGGGCTATTGGTGATGAATCTCGGAGGTTTGTGACATAGGCGGCAGTTTGTAAGCAGTTTCGGTCGTGTTGATCCTACTAGCGGGAAATGAGCGCATTGCGTCCGAAGAAAAGACGGAAAGGGCGGAATGAGTTGGGAGCTATGGCTGGACCCAAGGGGGAGGAAATTGGAGAGGACACGGCCATAACCAATTCTCTGGGCGATGACACGCTGCTAAATATTCTGCAACGAATTCAGTCTCGGGTGCTTCTCAGCGTGGTGTCACTCGTGTGCCGACGTTGGAGACGTCTCTGTCAGGAAAATTTGGTACTTGCATTTGAATTTACCTCCCCTTTCTTAGCCAAGGGCTTGCAAAATTTGAGCATCCTTCGGGTTAGGTTTGCATTTCTTCGAGTAGGCAAGTGGTTGCGGCACATGGCTCGTTATAATCTTTGCATAGTTATGGCTGTGATGTGAGTAATTAATCTTTTCACCCCCACAGGTTTGAGTCAGAATCCTTCTGCTCGTTTTTACCTGGGTTATAGTAGGATGAGGATTTTCAGGATTATGTTGTTCTGAAAATAACTGAATCTTGGAGTTGCAGGTGCATGACTTGACGCCTCCACTCTTCAGCGTCCATGACAAACCCTGGGGTTCCGTGGTGAGTCAAAGATCTTTTTCCCTGTATGTTTTCCTGCCTCAGATTCACTAAGTTGTGGTATACGTAGGTGTAATATATTAATTTGCATGAAGGTGTGGATTGTGGACTATTATTTTATTACTATTATTACAAGTCATCCTCGCATCCTTGCTGTTATATGTGAATGGTGTTTATCTCTGTTTAAAATGGAGGCGGTCATGAACAGTCTTACTCCGGAAGTTGACAAATCATCTCAAAATTATTCACTTTGTAGACAGATTTGCAGCTTATGGAGTTGGCGAAGAAGCATGCTTCCACTCTTGAGTCGATTGAATTACGGGGGTGAGCTTTCATTATACTGATTTTTGCACCTGATGGCTGGTCCAGGTAGTCTTGTATGATGCTAAGCAGGAACCCATGGTGTGTTAAAGTTGAAGGCACTCGTAAATATGGGTTGGTATTGTTATTTGCATGCAAATGAGGTTTCAGTTAAATTTTAATTACGTCCTTCTGTCTTAAATTGATTTAAGCTTGTGTGATCAGTTTGAAGCAGCTAACTGGTGATGACATTCAAGACATGTTTTCCAAATTGACATGGTTGCAACATTTGACAATCGCATCAGATCCTCCTCTAATCAGTAGCAATTTACAGAACCTTGTGCATCACCTGCCCGGTAACTTGGTAACCTTGGACCTACATACGACTGGCTGCAGCACTGCTGTATACTCCACTCCCAGTAGCCGGACCTTACCACCGTCCATCACAGATGATTTTGTGGGTACTGTGTGTCACCGCTGTCCCAAACTTGAGCAGTTGATTCTAGATGCAGATTCCCTTATCAGTGAAACCTGTTTTGATAAACTGCTGCACAGTTGGCCATCTCTTACCTTATTGCATATCAGTAGTGCTGCGCTGGGCTGGAGTTCAGTTCTCCATTTGTTCCAGTCATGTCAACGTTTGCAAGACCTATCTTTGTGCTCCTCCAATCTCGCAGTCCCCCCAAAAATTGCAGCAGACAAAGCGGGTTACAGTATTGGGGTAGAGGTGGCTGAGATGTATTCAAAACAAACTCTATCAGCTTTGATGCCCCCGTCCTTAGTTTCTTTTCGCCTCTACTTAAGTCTGCATGCCTCAGTGCACTGGGATCTATTGCCCGCCCAAGATCTGATGAAGTATAAGGGACACCAAATCCGGCATCTACACGCTCAAACTTCTTTTCAAGGCAGCTGGCACTATATTTCTGTGTGGTGCATCAATCTCAAATCGCTGGACTTGTCACATGGGCACCAGCACAATTACAAGCTCTCTGAGGTAAGCATGTACTTATTTGAAAGTCATGCCGTTTGTCGGTGCACTCGTTTTGATGGATTTACTTGGTTTAGCATCTGTATCAATTATAGACATTTAACTTACTCTTCAATGATGTTTGGCAGAGGGAAGAAATAGTTCTCTGCAGATTAGTGAAGCATTTGGAGCAGCTTGAACAGCTTGCGCTGCCTGCAGCAAACGATCGCATTTTTGCAGAAATCGGCCGTCACTGCTCTAAGCTTGTGAGGTTGTTTTTCCAGGTACTGATTTTCTCAATGATTCAAGACATCGAGAATAGTATTATTCACACATGTCCACACGCCTTCGATGGAATTTAATCTTTTCAGAAAACCTGAATTCTAGTAACAGTAATGTGAATTCAAGTCTGCTAAACAGATTGAACAGTGCAAGAAACGTGCATGGATTGGTCAATACCTAAACAGCTACTAGAGTTTGTTACCATTACAAACTACTCTTATTTATGTGAGGTGGAGCTTTTTCAGGATCATATCAAGTTGGTGTAACTTCAACATGCTTTTTAGATAGTAGCAATCATTTCCAATCATGATTTACAATGACAGTGTATGAGTAGCAGGGTACTGAAACTGATCAATTCCATATTTCGTATTATATCCACTGTGGACTAGGGCTGGAGGATGCGAAGAGCAGGACCGTTGTCGAAGCAGTTGGGCGTGACTGACCGGGGTGTTATAGCCTTAGCAGAAGGTTGTCCGGAACTCCGTGTATTGAGTCTTGGGGGTTGCTGCAAAATCACAATTTCCTCCATCAGGTACGTCTTATCAATACGGTTCGCTTTAAAATTTTAATTTATTCTGCTTTAGGGGGAGTGCTGTGATACTCGAACCCTGATTAGGTTGGCTCCGTCGAAATTTGTTTAAACCTGGAATGTAGATGTTGAAGAAGATGCCTCGTTTTTTGGCAGGGTACTCATATTCCATTGTATAAAGATTGAGGTGTTGGAGCTTAATGGATGCACAGCCTTGACAGATAATGCAATTGTATCATTATTCCAGCGACTTGGTTCGTCACTGTTATTTTTAGACCTACTTGCCTGCTCGAAATTGACTTCTGGTGTAATGCAGTCGGTTTTTCAACATGTCCAGGTTGGTTTTACATTTTCATCCCAGATGCAAACTTAACACTCCACACAAACACACACACACACACACACATATATATATATATATATATATATACATGTCGAGAGAGAGATCGAAGCCACATGATTATTGCTCTATGAATAGTGATTGCGTATCAGGCACTGATGGGTAGAAGCCAGAAGTTTTATCAATATCTGGTAGTTTCACATGCCTCATCCTCATCTGTGTGGTCGGCGAAATACAGGCTCATGGGACAAGCTTGCGCGTGCTAACCATTCCGAATTCAGTCAAGGGCCAGAGTGCCAGTAAATCAGCGATATCGCAGTTGAATAAGGTGGTTCCCACATTGAGTATCAGAGGAAACAACAATGGATTACACTGGGACGGCTTCTATCACTGCCCACCTTGGAGTTATTGTAGCTAGATATTATTTGATGCAAGTAACTCCCATCTGAATTGTAGACCGTGCTACGGACAGCAGTGAGCAATCCTGATTACATTCTTTCAAACCTCTATAAATTCGTGTTCTTATCATATCCACAGTAGAACTGACATCTTGGATACAGTAGAACACAGATGTTCAGACATTTGTGGAACACAAAGCAAAGACAGAAATTTTTGTATTTGCAAGACAATACTCTTCGACATGCACCAGTCGAACAAAAGTCTTGCAAGTTAATTTGTGTTGTCTTACAATTTACATCATCTCATGTATGCTGGGATTTTTAATTTCATTTTGTCCCGCCCATTTTGTGCAGCCCTCGCCATGTAATTAGATACAAATATTGATTGTATGATTTGACACAATAATAGTAATTGTAAATTAAGGTGATCATCAAATTATCCTGAGCATTTCCTTAGTGAATAAGGAATTTAAAGACATGATAATACCAAGAATCGAGTTTTTAAAATGGTATTCACTGTTATGGGTAATGTAAATAATAAAAATAAAATGTGCTTTTAGATGTATATACTTTTTAAACTAAGTGATATCTTTTAGATGCAATTTCCAAGTTGGATAATAACATCACAGTAATTTTCAATTTATCAAAATATTTTTAGGTATTCTGATTTCAGAATTTCCAAATAGGTATGTGCATGTGTGTGTATATGTATATAATAATAATAATAATAATGTATATTTTTTTACTTAAACTTATGATTCTACCAATCCAAAACAATTCTAAAACAAATAATCAATTCTAAAACAAATATTAATAAATACTTGAAAATTCTAAAATGAATAATCCTGTTCAAAATATCTTAAATTGATCTTCAAATATTTATATCCAAAGCTTGTCACAAATCAAAAACAAACAAACAAACAAAACAAATAAATAAATAATAAATAAATATTTGATCATGTCTCTTTGTTCTTGTTATGTTAAAATATCATCTCATTTGTAATTCTTCATTTTTATCTTATCTTATTTATTTATATACTAGATTATTTGTTTTTGGGTATGTATATAAGATATGAAGTTGAATTTTGTAAAAAACGATCTAGCTTCAATGTCTAAAAAGACATTATTGACGTCTGAAAATCAATTTATCTCTTATTTACTACATTGAAGTTTTTTATTTTATTTTTTTAATTCTTAGGAGGTTACTAACAAGTAATGTGATTATATTCTATATTGTCATGGTACTCTTTAAGCTATATATGTATATGTAAAAAGATTGTCCCTTGTTTTTGTCTATCCCAAACATATTAATTTATTATTGTTATTATTATTTTCACAAATGCACAACAATCCCTATTATTCTGGTCTTATATAATTTTTTTTACAGAATGCATGTTAATAATTTGCTTAACTTTTGCAACGAAATGCTTATTTTAGAAGAAATTTAAAAAGCATAGTAAGATAAACTTAAGTTTTGATGTTTCTTTTCTAATTTCTATATTTTTATATTTTTATACTTTTATTATAATAATTTTTATTTTAAATACACTAGCTTAGCTATGATGTATCATCAAAAATAAAACGAAATAAATAAAATATGATAAAATTTAAATATACAAATAAATAAATAACTAAACAAAAATTTGTATTTCTAAAGATATATTTTAATCTAAAGAAATAAATAATCAAATTTATACATAAAAAATTTAGCATTAATATTGTTGTAGTAAATTTTATTAAATTACTACTTATGAAATTTTCTAATTTAAACATATACAAAATATCAACAAGATTTTGAATAAAAAGATAAATTCAATTAAAGATGTTAATTAAATATGTCAAAAAAAAAGTTAATTTATAAGCAAGTAAATAAATTAGATAAAAAAATAAAAATTAATAAGTCTAAAAATAATCTTATATTTAGATATATTTGTATTGCTTACAAAACTAGAAGTTAAAGAAATAAATTTCTAGTATTTTATTGCTCATAGTATCAGAAGAAAGTAATAAGACACATCATTTAAGTTTTCACAATAAGCTTCTAAAATTTTCTAAAAATTCTTATGCATGTAAAAGCATCTTGAATAATATAGAACTTTTCAAAAATACATTTAAAATTGCATATCTACAACATCTAGGATTATATAATATTATACTTGTATATTCAAGATAAAATTTTAAATAATTTTGGTAATTTCAAAGAAAAATAGTATTATTTATTAGCTTTTAAAAAGTTAAATATTCAACAATGTTTAAGAAATAGTTTGATTGTTGTAAAAGTTTGTATGTGAAGGACAATTGTCAATTTTGATTTGATTTCCAAAAAAAGATAACATATTTACATGCAGAACTCTTATCCTTTCAATCCATATAATTACTAATTTTACATCTATATATACTTTTTATATTTAAATAGGATGTTTAAAAAATATTATATAAAAATAATTCTAAAAATTAAGATAGATTTTTATGTTTATCATGTACGAAGATGTTATATGTCTAAGCTAATCTGTGTCAATAACCTTAATCTATCAAACTTTGTTGTTAAAACACACTTGTCAATATAAATATATGTTATTTATTCATATATTTATTTATTTATACTATTATTATTAAATACTAATATATATATATTATTAAATATATATGTATTATTAAAATAATAAAATAATATATATGTATTATTAAAATAATAAAATAATATATATGTATTATTAAAATAATAAAATAATATACAAAAATATATGAATGTTGTATATATTATAGAAATTTAATAATATGGCAATTCCTTTGCATAGTTAAATTTCATTCAATTGAAATAATACTATATATATATTTATATATATGTATAAACTTAGGTGAGAACTTGGAAAATGAGAAAGCTTTTTAATCATGTGAAGTAAGAATACACATGGAAGTCATTATTATTTAATATAGACAAAAAATTTACAGATTTGATTAGGATGTTTTACATTTAATCAACTCATATGTAAACTCCAATTACATAATAAAAACTATCTTTTAGTAGTAAAAGATACATGATATTAATTATAAAGTTAATCAAGGAGAATAACAATAAATACAAATTTTAAATATTTTTCAATAGATGTATATAAAATATTATTGATTGATAAAAAGATAATAAAATATTATTTATAGTATATAAATTTATAAATCTATAAATTATCTTTTTTTGAAATCTTGTTACATTAATGATATGATTCCTAGGATAATTTTTGTTTATTTTCATGTTTTTTGTTGGTTTATTTCAAATATTTTTCTAGTTAGAAGCATTTGTATGAAATAAATAAATTCTATAATAAAAATAATTTTATATTTATTTTCAAAAAATAGTTGTATTTTAAACTATCTATTCACTTCATAGTTTAAATTTTGTTCATAAATAATATTATTTTATATCTTTGATAATGAGAATAGAAAATAAAAAAATAGTTAGAGATATGCAATTATAATAAACAATTTCTAACAAAGAAATAAGTTTTTTGTGAAATTTGAAGGAAAAAAAAAAAAAAAAAAAAAAAAAAAAAACTAATGTACAAAAAAAAAAAATTATGTTTTTGTTAATTTTAAACTTTAAATTTAAAAAAATTAGATATATAACATCCTTCAATTTTTTAAAAATATTCTCAATTCATTATTCACAACAATATTTATTATAAATTTGAATTGCTAATACAATTTTTTTCATGTGAAGTATTTTTTTAAAATAATATTAAAATAATAAGATTTTTTTATATAACTTATAAATAGATATGTATATATGTGTACATATGTATATATTTTATAAATTCAAATACATAAAATATGTTAAATTAGACATATAATAATGCACAAAACAAGTTGGAAAGACTAAGCATTGTTACAATTATGCTACTATACATTGATAGTATTTATGGAAGTTTGATAATTTTGTTAGAATTTAATATATTGTTCATGTAGATGGACATATATGGTGATAAAATTCAATATCTTATTTAAAGATATCACTCAATAAATTTTAAACCAAGTTCTATTTTTATTTTTTGAGTGAAATCTTAAAAATCACGCCTTGAATTAATTTGTGCAGTTTAATTTATGATATATGTATTGTTTATTTATTTATTTTCAATTTTTTTATAAATAAAAATAGTTTTTAAAAAATATTGTTTCTTTAATCATTGATGAAAATCTTATAATATAATTTAAGCATAGTACTCAACCATCATTTATCTTATCACCAATGACCATCAACAAGCATGATATTTGAGATCATAATACCATAATAAATATAAGTTCCAAACTGATTTGATGTTAATGATTTTATTACTTTTATAAATTTTTAATGAAATATAAAAAATTTGATTATATATATATATATATATAGATATAGATATCAAAACAAATATTTTTGAAGTTGCTTTGACTAATTATACATATATATATATATATATATATATACACACACACATCTCACATTATGATGAAAATGGCTTTTAATTTAATTTAATTTTTTGACACAAAAATAAGATATACCTAATACATTAATATAGTATTGAAAATACTTCAAACTATTTAATTCCTTATAACTAGAGGGTGGAGCTAAGAGTACTAAGAAGAAGAAATAACTACTTTAGCTAACTTATGTATACTTTTGTGTAAAATCACATCACACTAAGAAATTCTAAAGTTCCATTTAATTTGTCATATGTAGATCCTAATATGTGTTTTGCCATCCATAAGTTATTTCTTGTCTTGAGTAGAATAGTCTCATGTTCTAGATGTTTTGTCAATTTTTTGTTGACAAATTTCCAACAAATTTGTCCATATTCAATTAGACCATGTCATATTATACTTTTAGTATGGAATTTATTCAATATTTTATTTTTAAGAACAAATTTGTTTCTTTGAATTTAAATAGTCCATAGACAAAGTCCCCTCAATAAGGACTAGATCTTCCAAAAACCTTTGAATTGAGAGGATAAGGTTTCAACAAAAATGACCTGCTTCCAATTGAAGGCTTTTTAAGGATTTCATTTTTAAAAGTTTGATGTTAATTTATATAGAATAGATGTGGCCCAATCCTAGATGTTATAGGCTTGGTGATATTTCCAAAACATATAGAGAATAAATTTTGGCTTTTGTAAGTAATACAAAGCATAATGAATATCAATATGAGGATTGATTTTTCTCCTCCAGGTGTTAATTGCAACATCTTTGTGCTATATAAGCTAAATGAACATAGCTTCTTTAGGGGAGCAAGGATTAGACCAAATATTATTTGGATTAAACATAAAGTCTTCAACTAATAGTAAATTCTATTTGTGTGCTATTAAATTAGTATTGAAGGTATGACTTTGAAATAACTTCTTGCCAAGTTTGGTAGAATATGTCATGAGATCTTTACTATTGATCCACAAATATGATAGAGGATCAAAAGTCAATTCATTGACTAGACCATAGAAGAAATCAATATTGAATGTTCATTTTCTTATTGGCTTTGTTTTTGATACAACTATAACAATTTTCAAACTTGCCACTTGATTCTCATTATCTATTGAGTTGTGCACAAGCAATAGTTTTTCATCAAAATAAAAAGTTTTAATTTGAACGCAAACATGGAAATTTTTTATATCAATAGGTTTAGATAAAACAAACCAATTTTTTTCTACGAGACCAATGTATTTAGAAAGAAATTAGAATACCACTTCTAATAGAAGATATGTACTCAATTCATATAATCCAATCTAATCTTGGAATTTAAGTAGAGCATTATCATAATGAAGTAAGTATTTCTAAAAATTAGAAAAATAAATATGACAAAAATTTCAGATAGTAGGGTGGAATTTGGTATATAGATATAGCTTCTTTTGTAGAAAAGGAATCATTGGAGTCTTGAAGAGATTTTTGATACAATGGAGATCGTTTGAATGTAAGATAGCTACTTGATGGGATTGTAAATGAATGTCAATTAATGGAAATTGGAGATTCCAGCATAAGAAACAATTCTAAACATTATGAAAGGAAGTAGGAGGATTAAGTCAAATGAACTTATACATTTGTATCCATATTTTTTCTATTTTATTCTAAGTTTTTGATCATGTACTCTATTTGTGATTTAGAATAAGTGACCAAACTAGATCTAGTATCCAAGTCCGATAAGTAGTTGGTTTAGCATTCATTATTCTAAATCAAAAAAATTGTTGAATGTTTGCTTGATTAGATTGAAGGGCCCCTACCACCTACTTGGATAATAGTGCTTTGGTGGCTTCTTCTAGGTCAACAAACTTTTTATTTAATTTTCATAAATATTAATATTAGAAACTAATATTAATTATAATATTCCATCATTGTCTTATTTTTTTAATTTAAAATCCCTTTGTATTTTAAAACCTTAAAATATAAAAAATTAATGTAAGTTTTTTATTAATATATTATTTATATGTGTTGGTTTTAAATTTGTAACAATTTAATGATTTATTATAGAAGATAGTAATATTTTGTTTATTAGAAGTTAAAAAAGACGCCCTTATAAATGTAGTTGATTCAACAAATATATATATATATATATATATATATTAGTCTCTACTAAAATCATCAAATAAAATTCATGAATCAAAATTATCTGAAAAGATAAATTGTATTGCATTGGATCCTACATTAAAAATAAATACTTGTATAAAATATGGAATCATTCTATTGTATGTATACAAAGTAATATTTGTTTACTCAAAAAGTAGTCTCAAAATTTAAAAAATGATAAGATCATTGCAATATTACAATGACCCTTTATTTGTAGGCAACTACAATTAGTTGAAGCTCTTAGATTTTTAGTAACCACCTTCATTCTTCTTATCGAAATCAGGCATAAATACCGTAATTTATTTCCCAAATAAGTTAGTTACAACACCTATCCTATCCTTTACAAATTTGCGAAATTCCTTCGGTTCCTTGTCTGAGATGTTTACAATCCCGAGAGGATGACAAACCCTTCCATCCATCACAGATTTTTCCGTGCCACGTCACATGTCCGAGCTTACGTGTCCATGATTTACGACTCCCAAGACAGCGCCTACTACAGCGGAATGATTCCGCGTGCCTCGGTGGAAAAACCCTGTCGCCAATGAGTCGACTCCGGCAGCAGCTCCCCCGTGCGGACCTTATCTTAGCTGCAGGGGAAGGCTAAGGCACATGGGTCCACGTGGGAGGAAGCTTCCTGGGCATCACCCTGCCGCGTCACCCACGTCTAAAACACACCTCGCCCTCGAAGTGACTCAGAAATGTTTAGAACGTGGAAATGCCGTGCCGAAATGCGCATGACCCCCGAGACGGCGACCAGTGGTAGGCAGCCGTTTGAACTGAAGAAGAGGAAGGAGACGGCGTAGGTAGGTTCCAATTAAAGTCAGTGCTCTCTGAATTCGGTCGTCGAGCCGAATTACTGCAGTGGGAGAAAGCGTAGTGGGAGACAGTGTGGTCGGAGGTGAAACCTGGAGGATTGGTTGGTGAGGGCGAGGTAAACAAACAGAGAGAGAGAGAGAGAGAGAGAGAGAGAGAAGTTGTGGTATTTATCCCGATGCTGCTATAGCAGTGTTTTGTCGTTTGGATCCAGTGCGAAGGTGCGTTGCTGTTCAGGAACGGGATTGTGAGGTAGCATGTGTGGCGCCGCGTATCGATGTGGTTCTGACAAGTAGGCTAGGGGTAGATGACCGGAAGAGAACAGGCAACTTTGTTGTCCTCTGCCTTTGGTTTGTGTTAATGGCCATTGTATTAGCACTTTCTCAGTGTGGATGTGTGCTTCCGAAGTTGTCGGCTGTTCATTGCAATCGGCGATTGGATGCAGTTAAATTTGGACAATATTGGTGAAGGTCCGAAATGTGTTATTCCCAGGGGATAGGTGGTACTTATAAATGAACGAGAGGGGAGTGGATGTAGGAGGAGCGTTTGCGTCTTACATTGGTTGGTGAGTTGTCAGGGCAGTAGAGGAGAACGACGTTTCTGTTTCGTGAATTGGCGGTAGAGCATCTATATGAGATAGATGTTTTCTACATCTTTTTTTGGTTTTTGATTTTGGAATTGCGGTGTGTAGGAGAAGAAAAAAGTCATCGGCGGGAGACAAAAGCAACTGCTAGTGCGGTGAGCGGTGGAAGAAATGCAGAGTGGAGTGGATACGTCGGCGCCAGTTTACTCGAAGAATGGAGCAGCAGCAAGTGAACAGACCGTAAGCTCTGGGCAGAATCAGAGCAACGGAGCCTCAATGCCAAACAAAAACCCAGTTTCCATTCAAAGCATCAATCCCAAGGTGTGATTCTTTCAATCATTTCTCATGGCGCTCGACATCTGTTTCATAATTCTGCATTTTAAACCTTTGTTACGAGTCTGTTGAATTGGCGATCATCTGTGCACGACGCATCTGAATTTGCGGTGGGATCGCTGACTTCAAGATGAAAGAGAAAAAGTAGGGCTACAGTGTTAACCGACTTCTGCACTTCGTTCCAACCATAGTTTCAACAAGGCCTCAGACCTTGCCAATATTTTCCCGGAAGGTTTTCTTTGAGAGTGTTGGATTCAAGAAGACAAACCGTGTAAATTACCAATGGAGAACGGCTGGAAGCTGCATGTTTGTTTGGCTACCTTCGTATCTTCAGAGAAACCAACTTTAAGCTTAATTTTTTTTCCGCCTCTATTTCAAACGAAACAAGAATGTTCATCACCTTTGTGACTTCGTACATGTAATTGCAGGTCCTTAAGGCAGAGTATGCCGTGCGTGGAGAGATTGTAATTCGTGCTCAGGTGCTTTTTTTCTACTATCTCTATGTACCTTAGAAGTTTCTGTGGGTCTTGACAAATACTTCGGAGATAAAAAGATCAGTGAAATTTGACATTTGTTTTGTCGTGATGTTGTAAGCTCTATTTGGAATCTAAAATAGTGTTTTTCATGTGGGATTTCTGCAATATCGTCTTTTTTTCTATATTCAGGCCCTTGTTGAAGAGTTGAAATCAAACCCAGGATCTCATCCGTTTGACGAGGTATGTGAGCCGTTTTTATTGGGGTCGAATTTACATACATCACTTGTGCACGAATATTATACAATTTTCTTATGGACTTGTGTGGAGGCGTGTGATTAATGGTCGAAAGTATATTTGAAACAGCTACATCTGACTGTCTTTGCAGATTATTTACTGCAACATTGGCAATCCTCAATCCCTCGGTCAAAAACCGATCACCTTTTTCCGAGAGGTAAGACATTTATGGAAAATCGACACGTACATTCTTACGTGGTTAATGTTATATTTTGTTGAAGAGGGTGCAGTTTGATTCACTAGTAAATCTTCTCTTAGATTTCATGACCTTTGTTGGTTTAGTTCCCTCATTTGAAGGTTTTGTGTTGAAAATCGTTGGCACATTTGTAATCAAGACTAGTTATTGTTCAGGTTGTTGCACTTTGTGATCATCCGAGCCTGCTTGATAAGCCAGAGACGCACGCTCTTTTCAGGTACTGTTTTACTTCATTCCAGGTCCTTTCTTCTGAACAGTGTGTGCAAGTGTTGTGTGGGATATAGTTGGAAGAAACCTGAATTTTAGCCCTCATGGATTCTGAGACTTTGTCGATATTTGTGTAATTGTTGACTTTATGCCAATAACGCCGGTTTTCATGATACATACGTTATGGCGTATATGACTCATGTGCGCTAAGAAGCTATCTTTTTTGCTTGTTAGTTCGGATGCAATCTCTAGAGCATCCGGGATAATCAATAAAATTCCTGGGCGGACTACAGGGGCATATAGCCATAGTCAGGTATAGTTATTTATCCTTGCCAATACTAACATTCCTTGAGAGTGGCCTTTATCTCTTCATCAGTTTAGGAGTGGCATAAAAATTGGAAATTTTGTTTTTTTTTGTTTTGTTTTGTATTTTGTATTTTGTATTTTTTTTTTTTTCATTATAAGCCTTTTCATACAAAAACCAGTGAGGAGGTTGAATGTAGAAGTTATGGTTTTTCTTGAGAAGAATTTATGCGGAGTATTATTGCGTGTTAAAGTTGTATTATGCCATATGTGTTCCTGGATCGGATCAAACAACTTTCAAGCAGATTGTTTTGTCTCTAACATTAAATTGGATTCATTTACGTCCCACTTCTTGCAACTTTATCTTTGTCGTGTAATTGCCTTTCAAAGCTTCCAAGGGGAAATTCAATTGTCTGAGATGTGCATGTTCTTTGCAGGGTGTCAAGGTTTGCCGAGATGACATTGCAGCAGGTATTGCAGCCCGTGATGGGTATCCCGCAAATCCTGAAGATATCTTTATTACAGACGGAGCTAGTCCTGGAGTAAGTTTCTAACCATACATTTCAAAAAATGCTTTGAATGGTCGTAATTTTAAACTCTCCCGTCGCTTCATCAATCTAACGATATAAAATATACGACAGGTTCACATGATGATGCAGTTGCTTTTGAGCTCAGAAAAAGATGGAATTTTGTGCCCTATTCCACAATATCCTTTGTATTCTGCATCCATAGCGTTGCATGGGGGTACCTTGGTAATGTTTCTTCCTCCAAACTCTTTCATTACTAGTCAACCACATCAGTGAGCTCCCACAATGGCAAAACTAGTACATTTAGATTTATCAATTTTGTAACCAGAAAATAAGCTATTATTATTATTATTAGCATTATTAGCATTATTTGTAAATCATCATACCTTGTCTTACGTCTGTTCTCTTCTGGCATGACACATGATTCTCATGATTATTCTGTGATTGTTTGTGCTTGAATTTTTTTATTGCTCATGCTTAATGTTCGGACTCATAGCATTATGGTTTCTGAAAATTGAGATATTTCTGATTATTAACAGGTGCCATATTATTTGGATGAGAGTTCCGGATGGGGTCTGGAATTAAATGAGCTGAAGAAACGGCTTCAAGAGGCCCGTGATGCAGGCACTACTGTGCGGGCTCTTGTTGTTATTAACCCTGGAAATCCAACCGGTCAGGTTAGTTCCAGCAGGTTTTTCAGAGCGTGTTACAAACCAATTACATTACTGTATTCACTTAACAAGATGAAATGGGAGTTTCATAGTTGCTAGAGTTTGCAGTATTGAAATTGACAACTTGAATTGATTCATGAAGCCTTTAGTACGGTCACGAGTACTATTGCGCTCTTTCATATCGGCTGCTGTCGTTTTACTCATATGCTTTTGATCATTCGCTACACTGAAATTGTGCCTCTCTGTAATGCTCAAGTTTTAACATGAATATTCATTGGACATAATCAGGTTCTTTCTGAGGAGAACCAGCAGGACATTGTGAACTTTTGTAAGGACGAAGGTCTTGTTCTTCTGGCAGATGAGGTATTGTAAAATTTTGTTTATATTCGTTGTTGATAAGCCTTGTAAGATGATAATGCGGAGACCGAGTTTGGATGAGTTCATTTTGCGATTGGAAAGTTCATTCTTGTCCAATACATTACTGGTATGCTTTCAAAAACAGGTTTATCAAGAAAACATATATGCTGAGGGCAAAACTTTCAATTCATTCAAGAAAGTTGCACGGAGTATGGGCTTGGAAGACAAGGACATTGTTATCGTTTCGTATCAATCGGTCTCTAAAGGTAAGGGATCTTTTGTCGATAATTGTTTTCGGCTGGCGAGGAGAAAGGTTTGTGGCTCTTTCAATTGATGCAGATTTTTCATTCAAGCGGTTACGAAGGAAGGATTTTGAGACTATAGTATCATTTGTTAAATATTGGGTGCACTGTGTGCAGGTTACTACGGTGAATGTGGGCGACGGGGGGGCTACATGGAGGTGACAGGTTTGCCCAAAGATGTTAAGGATCAGCTGTACAAGCTAGCGTCAGTAAACTTGTGTTCCAATGTCTCCGGTCAAATTCTCGTGAGCTTGGTTATGAATCCGCCTAAGGTTTGTATCGTTATCGAAGTTAATGCTAGTTATTCGTAATATATTAGTGTCACTAGTCTAAGGACATCCGGTGCACTTTTGCAGTGTAGGCTGAAGTAGTGCAGCATGAGGTGTAATAACGGTGCTATGAGCAAGAGCCATTTCTTTAGAGTTCCCTGGTCATTTGATTTGTAACGTGTTATTCATGTAATGATGCGCTTGCAGCCTGGAGATTCATCTTACGAACAATTTGCTCGTGAGAGGGATTCTATTTTGTCGTCACTGGCTAGACGTGCAAAGGTACAGTTGGTTTGCTGCAGCAAGTACCAGTTTAAATAGTTCAGACTTCTTTTGTCTTTAGTGATGCATATTTTCTCTCTAATGATGCATATTTTTTTACTCTAATCTGTCGGCAATGTTCAGGTTTTGACAGAGGCAATGAATAAGTTGGAAGGTGTATCCTGTAATGCCGCAGAGGGTGCAATGTATGTGTTCCCTCGTTTGTATTTGCCAAAGAAGGCTCAAATAGCGGCAGGAGAAGCTGGTATGAAAGCTGATGTTTTCTATACACGAAAGTTACTCGATTCTACTGGCATCGTCATGGTGCCTGGCTCAGGCTTTGGTCAGGTATGCGCCACTTCGCTTAAAAAATTGGCAATATCTCACGTTGAATGAAGAGCTCATCTAGGTCCCATTATGTCAGTTGCTACGCTGGAAAGCTCCAGGGAGAGGTGAGACACACCTGAAATACAGTATTGGTACAGCCTCTGGATTGGAAACACTCTTCTTAAGTCAGTGTTTACATTTATATCCTGAGACAGTAATCATGCACTACACAACCATAGAGTTATTTGTCATTCATCTAAAAGCTTCTGTTGTCGTCATGATTGATAAATCTTAATGTCTCACGATGTGAGGTTGGTGTATTTTCAGGTACCTGGTACATGGCACGTTCGTTGCACGATTTTGCCATCTGAAGAGAATTTTGGAGCGATTATTGACCGTCTGACAAGTTTCCATAAGAAATTCATGGATGAGTTTAGGGACTGAATGTAATTTTCTGTTTCGTACCACATTCTTTGTCGCATGCTGCAGATAGTCGGTGATTATTTCTCCAATACGATCGTGCACACAAGCAGCTCATTGTTATTGCACCTTTTTCCCAAATGCCATCGGAGTAATAACGTAAATGTTGAGCCGCTTATAGCAGTTTCAATAAGACAGCGAAGATGTTGATCATGGATTTACTGTAGACAGGCGGTGTAGAGTGTTCTGACGGACTAGAAGTATAACTACTTAGCTTTTGTGTTGCAGATTTTGCTAGGTGAGGACTTCCAAACTTAAATTCTTCCGTTTGCCTGGGTCAGTCTCGACTGTAGCTCGCACATCTGAACGTGACATTTCTCTCTTGCTAAATAAGTTAATTTAAAATTCTATCAAAAAATAAGTGATAATTCTTGTGTGGTTGTGGAGTAAGGTTGGCTTTACTGCTGCTCGCTGGATGTGAAGTGATTCTAGAGCCCAAAGAGTCTCCATGCAACTCGTTTGTATTAATGGTATCGACAGAACACAGGGTGATTTCTCTAATGAACGGTCGGTTGTATATATTCTTAGTTGGGCAACATTGATTTATTATCTGTTCAATCATGTTCTCGCAATTATCATGTTTTACAAATCTTTTGTAACTATATATCTTGGATCGTATTGCAACACATTTTCACAATTTAACATCACATCTCACCTTTAAAAGTTTCGTCTACATCTCTATGTCCTAAGAGAGCAACAATGCATACACTTCAACTCAGAAACTAGCTTATCAACTTCATCTACAAGTCTACAATCTCAGATCTGGAAAACTTCCATAGTAAGCAAGGTTGTATACTGGGTGTCAAAATAGTGACAGTTGCAATTAAACGAAAGGGGTTTGCAAGCAGCATTATTTATTCCCAAAAATTTTGAAGCAAGCGCTGACAAGGTTGAGTTGCACTCACTCGCAACACAACATAAATTGTTGTCAATATTGTCTCTGTGCAAACAATTGGACTTTGGGTGAGAATAATACAAAGAACAACCTTGAATCCCAAACGTTGCCTACTTATTTACTCTCACCACTATCTCATCTTCTCAGTTATTCTTAAGGGAGAACACAGTTTAACTCGAGAAAACACGCACAACATGGGTTACATGAACTCACAACACTCATGGGAAAATTTCTTGCATGTATTGGGCTGGTACACAAAAAATTGCTCATGAATTTAAGGGTCCGTTGCTGAAAAGTGGACATGGAGGGATTGTAGGGGGAGCAAGCTCCAGGCGAAAGCAGATGGATAGACTGGGATGAGTCAGCGGCTGCCAATCAACGGCATCGCGGTTGTCCATTTGGCAATAATATTCGGATATTTTGCCTCTGGCAAATACCCGCCTGATACCTGGCTGAGGCGGGGCGAGCTTGCCAAGGAGGCTTGACGAGAGTGAATGGCTTGGCTATGGTGGAACCTGACGATGATGCAACGCGAGCAGCAGCAAGGGTGTGAGAGTTTGAGGGAGGGAGGAGGGGGTGTAGCAAGGGCGACGATTAGGATGGCTATGGCTGGAGGCTGACGGTGCGGAATTGCGAACCCTGCCGAAGGAAAGGGCAGCATGAATGGCGATAGTGACGGGAGACCGATACCTGGAGCTACTGGCTCGTTTCATCGAGCAGCAGGCCGGGAATCTCCTCGACGGGACTTTGGTGCTCAAGCTCAACCCCGTGGGGTTGCACTACCTGCAGACGCGCCTGGAGGCTCTTCAAGAGCTGGAGCAGCTGCGCAGCGGCGCGCCCGTAGATTACCTGCGCGCTTATGTGGCCGATTTGGGCGACCATCGCGCGCTAGAGAAGCTCAGGCGCGTGCTGCGTCTGCTAGGAACCTTGCAAGTGGTGGCTGTCCTGCGGTCGCCCGCTCGCGACCCTACCCCGATTACTTTGCTCCCGTTCACGAGGCTGAAGAGCCTGGAGCTTCGGGGATGTGATTTGTCCACCTCGGCCGCGCGAGGGTTGCTCCAATTGCGGCCTATTCTGGAGAAGCTCGTTTGCTACAATTCTGCTGTAAGTTGAATCTTCTATTGTCAAATTGATAACCTAAGGATTGGTTTTGTGCTAATAGAGGGTTTCATGAATGTCGTGCTGAAGCCATTTATTGCCGCCGATGAATCTGCACATGGGATTCTTGAACTGTGGGATTTCGTTTTACCTTTTAAAATATTTTTTTTGTTCTTTTACATTTTTAATTCTCTCCTTCTTCCAGGGTAACTCTTGGTTGACGGGTTCCTGAGAACTGAGTATAAGATGATTAGTACCTCCAGTTGCTTGAGCTTCTGGGATTGGATTTGCTCGAGGATGTTCCTAGAACATTAGGTCTATTTATTGGTTGGTGAAACCTCATATGTTGGAGAGAAATACTTGCTGCTAGCGTCTGTTCCTCTGGAACAAGATTTTTTATTTATGCCATTCCTGTGAGTAGCTGGATCCTTTCACTGGTTCGAGTGTTTGGGCTACAGTATGGTCGGAGTTTTGTGATCTAGAGGTTTTGATGTTTAAAGTAGCTGTATCACGAGTAAATAGCATGCTGGTCTCAGCATTACCTGCAACTCTTAGTGCAGATTAGGTTTAGAACAGTGGCTTTGAGTGCACTAGGTTGAAGAAATTGCTTAATTTTTTTGAGTAGAGTGCCCTACCTTGTCAATTCTTGTATCTGTCAGTCTAATAATGATGAGAGTATACGAGAATGCAATTTTAGATGGGACAAGGCCTTATTCCTCCAGCATTCTACCTCTTCATCCTGTCTCTGAAGGGCTGTGGACATCGTGGCATGCAGAATGCGTTGAGGCACATTTTTGCGGAGCCAACTGTGGAGGTAAATGTCGCGATGAAATGGAGCAGACTAACAGCTGTAGCATGTGCTTGCAATGGATTGGCCCTGATGGATGAGTCCCTCCAGCTTCTTCCTGTTGTGGATACTATGGATCTTAGTAGAAACAACTTTGCGAAAGTAGCCAATCTTCAAAAGTGCACCAGGCTTAAGTTCCTTGACCTTGGGTTCAACCACATTTCATCTGTGGCTTCTTTAAGTCAGGTGTGTTGGACTTTGTTCTCGATTTTTTGTCCCCTAATATAATTACTTCATTTTCTATAATGATTTGTTAATATCCCCTGGAGATTTCACAAAGGATGTTGTTCCTCTTAATCGCCTCACCTTGCCCCGCACAACGGATAGCACCTAAAACTCATGTATCAGTTCATATATCGCATCACGTGTCTGACAGTAAAAGCTATGCTGTTTATCTAATGGATTATTTGAAGTGGACTTCACCTACCGACGTCTTTGTTCCTAAGTTGGGGATTGTAATTCATGCAGGTAGTGGGTCCCATTACTAAGCTAGTCTTGAGGAACAATGCGCTAGTCTCAACACAAGGAATAGAGACGCTTCATTCTCTTGAAGCCCTCGACCTTTCTTATAATATAATTTCCAATTTTCATGAAGTGGAGACTCTTGGCTTTCTGCCAAGTCTTCAGTCCTTGTGGTTGAATGGCAACCCTATTAGTGTCAGCTCACGCTATCGTGAAGAGGTTTTCAGCTACTTTGAAGATGCAAGTAAGGTATGTCATTTTTCTATTTTTCCTCTCTCTACAGTATGAATACGTTTGCGTCATTGCATCTCTGATGTACCAGCTTATTTAAATGCTTAATCTGGTTTATTGCTTTCCGCACGGATAGAGTTAAATCTTTTCTTTTTCTTTCTCAAATTTTATTTGTTCATTTTTCAGTTCCATTTAACGAAAGAAATTAATGTGCAGTTGTGTGACCTGCATTTCCTTGTTTCTGTGTAGCTTGGCTAGAACTTACTAGTTCTTGGTTACCAAAGGCGCCAGTGTCATTCTGATTCTAGCTTATCGAGGATTTTGCGACTTAACTTAGCTCCTTATCTCTTACTTTTGGCAGCTGGAAGTGGATGGAAAATTGATGACGAAGCTGGAGAGTTGGTTAAGGAGCAGAATGGTCTCTCAGCGGGCCAAGCGCCGAGCCAGTTACGGTGTCTACGCACCTGCGAAGGCTTCCGATGTGTCTCTTTACAATGCAAGAGACTCTTCAGAACCTCCGCTTTCTCAACCTCGACAATCACACAAGGTACGCTTTTGTTTGATACACCCTTTGTTTGTTTCGCACATGCAGCAGTTGACTTCAACCCTACACTCTTGACAATTATTTATGAAATTTTCTTGTATTGCACATTAACTTAAGCAATTATAGCTGTATTAAATAATATTTTCATGAACAAAAGCCTTCGTGTCAACCCTATATATGCATTGCGTCGGATGTGTGCTATTTTTGTTTTATGCATTTTGAATAATCTTTAGGTCACTGCTGTGTGTTGAATGACAGAAAAAGGCTATACGAGTGGCTTCAATTGATGATCGCACAGTTGGCTCTAAGCTAGCTGGAGCAGTCGACAGTGTTCAACAGGATGTACCTGAAACCGAAACTGCTCCGCTACGGTCAGAAGCGAAGGAGGTAGATCCTGAGGTAGCCCAGCTTATAGAACAGATTGAAAACATGAAAAGGGACGGCTCGAGTACCTGGCTGAATGATCTGATTGGATTCTGGGAGAACGAAGCTCACAGTCCAAGTAGTGGTAACAAAATCATGGGCAACAGTGATAGTGGAAGTTGGTCGCAACGAAGGAGGCAAGGCAAAGAAAAGATTAGAAGAAGGTTAGAGGATTTAACTGTTCCTACAGACCTTCGAGAAGCTGAACATGTTCTTGAGTCCGTGGCTAAGTCTTGTATTGAGGATAAGCCCCTCAGCAGTGAGGGTATTATGAGTTCGTGGCAATCTAGAGAGGATGGGAACAATGGACTACCAGTATCACCTCCGCATTATGACAGTGATCTTATGCATAGACGTCAAAGCTTAGTGAATGAGATGCTACGGTTGCCACCAGATTTGTCTGCCACAAGTGATAGTGACAGTGATTCCCTCGATGAACATCAACCAGATTCCGTATCAGACAGGACTAATAATGATTCAAATAGCTCATTGTCGGTAGTTGATAAGCAAGTTATTTTTCAAGAGCTGAAGAGCAAATCTCCTGAAGATGTCGGAATTGATGTGGAAAATGCCGTCAAGGGCAGTGGCGGAGGCGCTGGAACCAGCTCTCCTTTGCACTCAGACACTAGCGAGCTTGAAACAGGAAGAAACGAGAAGGGGATTCGAGGGACTGTCGGTGTGACTGAGGAATTATCTTCAGCAGAACCCTCCCCATCAAAGAAGTACGGTGCAGAGGGAAGTCCTGGAAATGTTTTTCGCAAGCGGAAACAGAAAAAAACGCGCCGCATTGTGATTTTAGAACCAGAAAAGGACGAAGAATTATCTGTGGATTCAAGGAGTCTTTTGCGTAGTGCAAAAGGTTATCAAACAGACATGGCACCCCAACTCGCGGCTCCTCCACCATCTCTTGCAAGAAATTTATCACACCAATTTATGAGCAGCGGATCGAGCTCTCCCAATGTGAGACGGTCCTCTTCTGCTGTTGCTGGGTTGGTGAGGCGAGCGTCTTCTTCACTAGCTAACACTAAAAATTGCTAGCGACCTCGGTAATGTCAAATTCTCACAGAGAAGCAGTAATATTTAGTGTAGATCTTTTTGCAAATTAGAAGCGGGAAATGTGTATAGCTTTGAAGATTATTTGGTGAATGAAGTTCTGTTAAATATTCTTTTTCGAACAGTTCGGATGCTCATGCTCAATTCTTTGGTAGATCTCATATTTTGTGCGTTCATGTAATTTAGAATCCTCCTGTAGTGAAATTTCATTGTCCAATGCTCAGATGCCTTGGGTTCAGTAGCTGCCTCTTTGGCTACTTTCATATGAACTCCAGAGTTGAAGGATTCTCTTGAACACTTTCGGAGTCCAAAAGTGTCTTATACAAGTTCACGACTGAGTAGGAGAGTCAACACATTTCTCGTTTCTGTTCAACGTAGATATTGGATTTGAATCTTATATCTCAGCAAGCCTGCAGCTACACCATATAGAACGCTTCACTGCAGTTCGTGCATCAACCGCTTTCAACAATCCACCAGATAATCTAGCTTGTGCCTCCTCACCCTTCCCTTCTCACTTCCAGAAAGATAACAGCAGCACGTGAAGGATACTGAACACCGCAACTTAAAAGCGTCACGTGAAACCAGTCGTACATTCACGCCAGCACGCAACGAACGTGTCGGGAAAGGAGAAAGGAATGTGTCGAAGTAATTAGTCTCATCATGTCCTCATTGTACGCCAATCTATGAGCTTGATAACACATAGGAATCAAGTATGAACCAATAATTAGCAGATCAGTTGCAACCAAGTTGATATCTTTATTCCACAGGGGAAATAAAAAAATAAAAAAATAAAAAAACAAAAAAACTGCATCGAGGTCTACATATCATTTGAAATCTTTGGAGAGCAACCAAAAGCTTCCTAACTTGCGGCAATGTGCCACCGGCCCTCATTACCTAATCTCCACTCTGCTAGGAGGCTTCCTTGAGAAGAAGGAAACTTCACGTCCATTGCTGTGGGGTAGCAAATATTGTACAGATTGTTGGGCCGGGTGAGCCACAACAGAAATTGATCACCAGCACCACCTGCTGAAGCATTCGAAATTCGACGTCTAAAGGCTCATTCACACATTGACGATTCTGAGTAGCTGCAAAAGGTGAAGGTCACTTGATTTGCAGTGGGTAGAATTTGTCATTTGGATTCCCATCGACCAGCAGTCCGGTCTGCTCTTCGGCAATGGAAACAATAGAGCTGAGCTCCAACCTGAATGCTGAGAGCTCGTCGCCGTCCGCACCCAGGATTGAGACAACCTTGTGGTTCACGGGTTTGCTCATCTCACTAGCGGAATCAACTTCTGAGCCTGTGAGCTTGTTCGCTCTGGCGCATTCCTCAATCCAGTTAACGCGCAGGGTGATGAACAATATGGCACATGCGCAGCAGATCTGTGCTGCGAGAAGGCCATACCAAAGCCCCTGGAATCCGATCCTTAGCCAAAAAGCAGAAATCACAGCCACAGGCGTGCCGACTAGGTAAAACGAACCGAACATGATTGTGGCGGTGATGGTAGGGCGAGCGCTGCCGCGGAGAATCCCGCACCCTGCCGTTTGCGGGCAATTTCCAAGCTCACAGAGGCCAATTAAGGGCAAGGCAGCGGCGGTCAGGGCGAGCACACTTGCGTCGGCGGTGTAGAGAGTGCCCCATTGCTTTCGGAAAACCGCTGTCCAAATCACACTCACTATCGCAACAAGAAATGCAACTCCCAGGGAAACAAGGCTCGCATTTCTTGCTCTCTCTGGTCGGTTGGCCCCAAGCTCGTTGCCCACTCGGGTAGAGACCGCCGACCCCAATGACATGGGAATAGTGTACATGAGAGCGGTAGTTTGAATCAGAATCGCCGTCGCTGCAACTGCCACTTGTGGATTAGGGAGATACCCAGCCAAGATGGTCATGATCTCGTACCACCACCATTCTAAGCAAATCTGCAGGCAGCTTGGTAGGGCGAGGGACAGAACAGGCCACCACTCGCGCACACAACCGGGCGAGACCCCTCCCCAGGTTTTCTTAAACGATCCCGAAAATTTCACGTAAAGGAGCATGAAGATGACCACATTGATATTCGTCATAGAAGCTGCAATCGCCACTCCGGGCACGCCGAGACGGAACACGAACGTGTAGACAATGCTGAGGGGGATGTGGAGCACCACTCCGAGCGCGGCGCAGTACATCATCGGATACTGAAATCCCTGGCACCGGTAGTAATTCCGCAGCGGCTGCAGCAAGCAATTCGCCACGAGGTCCGGTAGCGAGTACCAGCAGTAGACGCTGGCGACCGAAGTGATGGCGGGGTCTTGGCCGAGGAAGAGCATGATAGGCCCCAGGTTCGTCCACAACATACCGATAGGGAGACAGGCTGCGAGCAGGATGAGCACCGTGCGCTGGAGGGTTAGCCCCACAACGTGCCAGTTCTTCGAGCCCACCGCTTGACTGCAAATCGGGTCCATTCCGGACGCGAGCCCATAGAGAACAGAGTAACCCGTGATGTTGGTGAAGCCGATTGAAAGCGCGCCGCCCGCGAGCTCTAACCCGCCCAGTCGACCCAGACAGAGCACAGATACCATTAACCTTGCGTAAGCGATCCCATTTGCCACTGCGAGTGGGCCGGCAATTCTCATCGACTCTTTCAATTCCTCCACAACCTGCAAGCACAACAAGTGTTACGGTATTGATCACTGCATCCTCAATTCATAATTTCACGATTAAAACAGCTTGAATGTCCTCTTTGACAGACACCAACTGAGATTTTGTGAGGAGTCTACCTGCTGTGGAGCAGGCCACGACTGGAGCGGACACTCCCGCGTGTCGAGATTCGACTCATCGTCTGAATTCAACGCTGGGTGCACCTGCAAGGTTGTATTGGCGACACACATGGTGCTCCCTAGAAACTCTCCCCGCACACTTATTGATCCGACCAATCAACTTCGAGGTGGATTCTTTGAGACTGGTAATTCAGACTCAACTTGCAGTGAAGCTAGTGTTGATTCAATCCGCGATTGCACGCGGCCACTAGATGAATGAACCCACTCACAAGCTATTTGTGTTATACGGCAACTGGCAATTTAAACACGGAACTGGAGGCGGGAGCACGCGAGTGCACCCTCCGGTGTTGGACAGACGCCGAGCAACAACGATCATACTGAACAGACCCGTTGCGGTGAAGGGAAGCCCCGCTCACTGAAGAATCTCAAAGGCAGCCTAGAAGAGCGCTCCAGTGTACGCGTCACGAGCTGAAAATTAACAAACTGAGCCCCGCTTCTACAGCACCGCAGGGATGCTCTAAAGTACTAAACCTAGCGACGACAAGCTCGCTTCCCACAGTCCTCCGCAACCTCCACCCACCGCAAATAAACTCCTACACCCACTTCGAACGCAACAAAAGGGAAATTGAATATGTGACCAGTAGGGAGCAAGCAGGGACTGAATCCAAAGCTCGCGGGCCAACGTAACTTACATACAAGTGGACATCAGTTTATCACACAATCAACAAGAAAGTAGTTCGTTGATGCCTTATAGCGCCGCCACAGGTGGACTGGAGGCAGCACGATCCCGAACCAGGGCCCCACTGCGACGATACCAGTCGGTCCTTCCGATCGATCGATCATCCGATCTAACGAGATTAGCAAACGAGGTCCGTCTGCCTGTCTGCGAGAAGCAAGAGCCCAAATTCCTGACGAAAAGTTGACTCCGAGTCTCATAGAAAGCCGCCGCAGTGTATAAATACCACCAGTAGCGCCTGCCTCTCCTTCATCCTTCCCCGTCGATGAACCCAGGGAATCGACACTGTTCCACTAGCGGCCCTTCTCTCGTGGACGAAATCCACCTGGTTCAGACCGTGAGCCTATTCACTAGGTTTCAATTCTATCCGGCGGATCACTGGCGTGGTGGTACACCTCACTCAAGCCCCTTCACTAGCATGTCGATCCAAATCCTACACACACCGGATGCGTTTCCATGACCCACATGGCGCTGTGCATCCTGAGCTGGAGCTACTGCAGGTGGGTCTTGAGCTTTGAGCTGGATCTCCGTCTGCAGTTAATGTGGTGAATCTCCCTCTCTGCGGAACTATTATTTTCCATCCACTGCAACTAGCAACACTTCACCATCATAACAACAGTTAATATTAGAATGTGCACAGTCACTCCTACTCCGGTGAAGCACAGCAATAGGGCCGCAGAAAGAGAGAGGGAGAGTCTGTTTCCGTGTTCGTGCAGGCACAGTCACGGTGGATAGAATTTCCAGAGCCTGTCGGTTATCTGCGTCCCCCAGAATCACGTGTTAAATGGATGGATCCCAGTTTAATCCCAGTTTGTTTTGTTTCCGGAAGAGGAGTTTGCTTTTGCCCTGTTTTTCAACGAGTCACTGTAGAGAATTTTCAGGCGTGTGAGTTTCCTTTGGCTGTGTATCATTGCTTGATGTGTCTGACTGAATGGAACTGTCCGTAGTTGATTCTACTTCTTTTAAAAGCTTACTTCAACAAACTTTGTCCTGTCTTATTTTGTATCTCATTTCTCTTTTTTCTTTTAAATGCTAAAAATCAAAATGCTCTGATGTGCACTTATTTTGTGAAGTGGTTTGAAATATTTAATAAAGTGAATAAAAATGATATGTAAATATTATAAGCTTGAACTCAATGGTTGTATTGTGTTGTATACATAAGTGATACCTATACCTCTTACTCTTAAAATTCCCATCATTCAAAAAGATTTTGTGTCGTTGAAACTAATCTCATGTATGTATGTATGAATATGCACACACATACACACTGTAACCAAATTCAATTACAATTAAAATTCAAGACTCACTCATGTGTTTATCAGAAATAATTTGAAAGTAAATTTCAAGTTTTTTTTTACATGCATCATAATTTATGTAATTTTACGAAGATTCAGTAATTAACATCAATGAGTTAAGCGATGTTAATGACACAGAAATTGGATTGTCAATTTCAATCAACTCCAATAAATGCTGAAATTTGTAGAATATGTATACGGTTACTTCAAACCTTGGCACACTGTCTTACTTTAGTTAATAACGTTAATGATAATTATAATAAAAATAGTAAAATCATTAAACAGCGTACGCCCATTCACAAAATCATATCTCTACATTCCTTTTAAAAAATTGCCTCATGGATATAATTCAAAACTGAAACTCCAAAACTCGTCTCTAATATCCAACGTCAAAGAATCTACATGAAAAACATACTCCAGCGCATAATGAAGACAACAAAAACCATCTACCTTTCCAACATTAAATATAGCGCCAGAAAAGCAGAGTTTACTCATAACCCGCTAATCGATTCATAAAGCTGACATGGTGGTTAACCTTTTCCGTCAAGACCTGTTCATCTAAAAACTCGACAAACTAATCCATGATGAAATTGTTTCTCATCCATTCTGGCAATGAACCGCGACACATTGCAGCAGGCACACGAGAGAGAGAGAGAGAGAGAGAGAGAGAGAGAAAGAGAGAGAGCGCGAGCAGCGCAGAGTCGCCGAGCTCGGCTGCACTCACCTACAATTGCACGGGTTAGGTCTGCAAGGAGGCAGAAGATTCATGGGTTCTCCCGGCGGCGCTTTCTAATCTCAATCTGCGGCAGCTCCTCCCCAGTCGCATGCGGCGTTGGAGCGTGACAGGCGAGCCCCCTGCGGCGATGACGATCCGTCCCGATTCGTCAGCGTCGGCCGCCCAGCCTCTTACCATCTCCCACCTGGTGATGCGGCAGAGCACACTCCCGCTGAAGCTGCTCCTGCGTCTGCCAGGCGCTGGCTGGTCCGATCGGGTCTGGCCTGGCCAGGTCTGTCCGTCGTATCTGGATTCCACTCATGAACGCCGGATCGTTCGATGTGAGATTTCCCCGAGTGCTAAATTTGGCCCCCAAGTACTTGGGCCCTGCGGCGCAGACGATTCACGGGTGCGGTTGGGGTGGTGGATCGGTGATGGTATCGACGCCGCCTCGGCATGCCCGATCCCTGTTGACATCGCTTGTGGTAGTTGCAGTGGCAGTTGGGGCGGCACCTCTAAATGTGGCCGTGCCTCTAAATGTGGATGCTCCTTACATTCTGGTTGCATCACCGCTACTTTTCCCGCTACCAATTGCGCGAATATATGACTTGGAAATCAAGTTTCCTACTTCTTCTTTTTTCTTTTTTCTTTTTCTGTGTGTGTGTTTGTATAAATATGTGTTATCGTAGGTATGAATGATGAGAAATTGTTACCATTATAGCCAAAGCATGGTGCATTCTAGAAGTTTCGATTTGATCAATGTTGTTGTTAAGATTAAACTGCTTTTTGAACTATTTTTGTTGAATTGGTACATGTTTCTTTCATTTCATGATGTTGTTAAATTTCACATTATTTTGAATTATCCTAGAGCTCACAGAAATTCTACATGAAGGTGAAAAAACATCTTTAACAAGTACAATTGCAAAACAATGTTATCAATTATTAATGAACATAATAAATATTCTAAATATTACTTAAATTTAATTTATTTTAATTTTGATATTTTGTTGGAACCTTATATATTTATACTTAATTTTTCCTAATTTATAAAAGAATACTTTGCCATTATGGTAAAGATTAAGCAAGTGATCTTTACAACACCTGGAGTTTATTCGATTATTTGAGATAAATAAAAGTTGATTCATAATTGAATCAATAGAGAAATTTTAGTGCAGGATTAGTTCAAATAAAATAAAATAAAATAAAATAAAAAAAGCCATGTCAAATAATGCTTAAAACCATGACATTTAACAAAGCATTTTTTAATTTTTAATTTTATTGTAAAATATGCATTAGAACACGTATATATATATATATATATATATATACACACACACATTTTGTTTTCTTTAGATAACACACTGAATTTAGGTACACGTTCCACAAATCAATTTGGTTACATTAACACTATTTAAATTGGATAAGTAGATTCTAACTAAATTTTCAGATTTTGTATTTTATCTATTATAGTATGTTAAAATCTTTGATTACTAATTCAAGACTTCAACCACATGTAGAATAAATTACTTTTTCTAAAACTATATTATTTTAATGAGTTTTAGTATTTTATTTAGTGTCCAACCAATATTATCTATTACATATATATATATATACATATATATATATATCTAAAATTTAAGTCTAGCAATAAGAATATTTATATATTTTCTTAAAAAACATCAATATTTACTTTTATTTAAATATGTAGATTCAAAAACACTTGAGGCTATGAAAATTATTCATTAGTTTATTCCTTTTGAGTTTGTTCTTGTTCTTTAATTTACAAATGGCATGTTTCTTTAAATTTAGTAATCATTAGAATATGATCTACTTTTACAATTATAAATTATATATATTCATGCATATGTTTGTTTTTTTTGTTTTTGTTTTTTCTTGCTGATTTCTTTTGATTTTAAAATGTAAGTTTACATTGATTTAATTAGATCTTTATTTTTATTTATTAAGAAGAATAATATTAATTTTAGATTAAGATTAAATAAGATTATTATAAATAAAAATATATTTTTATAAAAAATCTCTTTATCAAGATGAAAATTAATACATTAAATTAAAGAAAAGAAATTATCAAATTTCTATTCTTATTGCTTAATTTAATAATATATTCTAATCAAACTAAGTAACTTGTAACTTGGTGATAAATGAAATATAGGAATAAAGTGGCAGCACGAATAGATGAATGAAATGAGAGTTCCATCCAATCATAAAAAAAGATGAAATCTTTTGCTTGGTGAAGGAGAGAGTGGGATTGGAGGACACACCCTATTCTACAAGGGCCACAAAGTGATTGAAAGTGCTAAGTGGGGTAATGCACATGGCTTCTTGGTTCCTTCCAATCCATGCATGAACCACCATGTGATTAAAGTCCATTTAATGCTCCTTTTGCTTTCCGGATTGGTGAGTCCAATTTCTAAGCATTGGAATTTGAGTCTGTCACACACACATGTCCATCAATGAACAACTGACACCTGGAGACTGTCCAACATACAGTCACTTCTAAAATGGCATATGTGTCTGTGATGTGGGAACTTGTGAACTTCTAAGTTGTATTTGCAAAGGAAATACTTTAGACACATTTAGGTAATACAAATCCAAAATTCAACCCAAAAAAGTATTTTTTGCTACCTAATTAAAGAAATAATGATCTAAAGGCCAATTCCTTCTAGTGGGGGAGAGAAACCAATTGGTGAATTTTTATTCTTTTAATGTTGTTTTCTCCTCATAATGATTTCCTTCTATTCAACCATGTTCACACTCTAGATTGACAATGTCTTTAATTATATCACCATGCATTAGGAGCATAACATTCACAATATACAAGTTTAAGGTGCATGGGAGGAACATAAAACCCCACTACTATTCCACCATTGAAGTCACTTACTGCATGCCATAGTGTAAAGTAAATTGTAACCATGCATGTGGAATTATTATACACCATGGTTAATTTCTTTTCTTCCTCCCACATTCATTCCTACTATCTTTCTTTCTCTCTCTCTCTCCACAAATTTATAAGAATTAGAACAAGTGAATGAATGAAAAGTTGGAAAGGGTTGAAATAAACCCAATGCACATGGGTCTTGGAAGCAAGCCCAGTCACACACACTAAGGGGGTGTTGGCACTCCCATAGATCCACTGCATAAGGGCGGTGCTGTGCATGGGCATTATCTGGAACCTTCTTCTTCTTCTTCTTCTTCTTAATAGGGTGTGGGCCTTGGCCTCCAATGTGCCAGCTGGACAAGCACCTTTGGTAGACTTAGTATGTGTGCTTTGGGATTTGAGTTGGAGTCCTCCATGCTAACATGAATGCCACCCTTTAAAATATCTCTATCAATTAGGACAAAATCATACCCAATAGTGCTTAATGCACAAGAGAAATATCCTATTTGTGTTATTGAATAGCTGCATGGTTAAATTATATATATATATATATATATATATATTAGAAAAAGTGGAAGTAAACTCCAAACACATACAATGATGTTTTTTTGCCTCATGCGGTTAGTACCACATAACTATTATTGTGTTATTGAAAATAGGAGCATTGGTGGAACAATTGATCAAAATAAAGCAATACAAAATAATAGAGATAAAAAGAAAAAAGAAAACTAGTTGATATTATTACATGAATTGAAACAGCTTGCAAGGTCATCAAGGTTTATATTTGTTTCTATTTTTAAATATAAAAAATTAATTAACTCATCTTCTTAAACATTAGAAGATATTTTATTTTTAATTTTGACTTATTTTCATAAAATGAATATATATATATATATATATATACAACTTTCAATCCATTGCCTTATGTTTATGAGTATGTGTGTATATATATATATATATATATATATAGGATGTTGCTAATGCCACCACAATTTTTGCTATAGCCACCACAACTTATTCTTATTATTTTTTAAATTTTTTAAATTTAAATTAAATTAATTTTCTATATAATTTTAAAAAATATATTAAACATATTTAAAAAATTATTGGAAATAAAATAAAATAAAAAAATAAAGAAATATGTCAAGTGGGTGGCAAGTTGTGGTGGTAGTAGCAAAAACTATGGTGATATGTGATGGATGGTAGATTGTGGTGGCATTAACAATACCTTATATATATATATATATATATATATGAAATAAAAGAATTCAGATTATTTTTTTTAATAAACATATTCATACTCATTTGAAGCTCTTCACTTTGCACTTCCCATCACAAGCAACAATTGCATTATATATATATATATATATATATATATAGCAAGAGGGGAGTTTGGGAAATAAATTTCAAATTTCAAATTATGAACAAGGCAATTACAAAATTGCAAGAAGTTACTTTGCTAATCTGAAATTTTATGATTAATTATCTTTGTTTTAAAATAGATACTAAATAAACTAAATAAATCAAATATCTATGTATGAGTGTGTATATATATATATATATATATATCCAGAAGATGTGAACAACATTAAAATATTTATATGATAAAGAATTTTTGACATTGTTTAATTGAAAATACTTGTAAACTGATGCAACATTAATTTGCTTAATATTAATTTAAATTATTTTATTTTTAAATATAGATAAAAATGGAAATTTGATATCCTATTGCAAAACACAAATTTTAGTGCATATTCTTTTGATGTCAAATATAAGAATAAACATCTAAGAATTACAATTAGAACTTCATATATACATATATATATATATATATATATATAATCTTACTTAGACAAATAATAAGCATATAAAAGGTGCAACCATACTGCTTATAACAATAATAAAATTTACAAGATTTTTTGTTTTAATAATTCAAAAATATATTTTTAATTTGTTGATATATATTATAAACATAGAAAGAATTTTTTAAAAAAAAATTAAAATTAAATCAATTATGATGTTTTTGCCTAAATTATTTTATATTCAACAAGGCACATATGTTAAGCTGCCTAAAAATCACACATAAGAATCTTTTCTAGAGACAAAATATTGATTTGTACTATCTATTTGAATATTTTCTTTCCCTAAAATCCAATTTGTGTTTTAAATCTTGCATTTCAAAAAAAATTATATAGAAAAATGCAGCTTAATTATACATAAATCACTTTGTTTTTTGTGGTAGCCACTTTTAAACACTTAAAAATATTCTTTTAAGTGCTATTACTTTTTACAATAAATGCCATATATTACAACCAAGTACTTAATCAAACTAATATGTTTTAATTTTATTTCTCTGTCTATATATATATATATGGTTGTAACATATATTATAATTGATTTTGGATAAGAATAATAAAGTATTACTTTTGTACACACTCTTCAAAAAGACATAAGAAACTTCTCATGCAAGAAAGTTCTTCAAATCATATCTTTGACATATTCTTAGCAATCTCTTTGATTTTAAAATTTTAAATATTTTTGACATAAATAGACCTATTTTATCTAATTTAAGTAAAATAGGTTAGAAATAACTTTGTAAAGTTAATAAAGAAATATTTTTCTTTCATCCTTTCATCTCATTCTGATACAAAGAGATTGCTTGCAATTATACATATATATGTATATATATATATATATATTAAATGATAAGATGAAAAAAATTATCAACAAAAATTAGTATTAATTTATCCTAAAAACTGTTTTTCACATATCATCCTCAATAGTGTAGAAACATATCTTAATAGTGAATTTGAAAAAACTTTGGGTGCTTAAAATTCTATAATCCTAAAAATGCTCAAGAAGTTTACATTTGGACAAATGCACTATTGATTTTATATTCAAACTCTTCATTTAAACCTGTATTGCTCATAATGTATTAAAACAAAGAAAATAAGTTGTCTAGGGAGATTTTTACAAAAGCATTAATGTGTACAAGTTCCTCCCTTTTGTAATTTTAAATAGTACTTAGCTGAATATGACCTAAAACAAGTCATTTGTTATTTTAGCTATAATAAGGAATTGTATATTAATATACATATTCATTTATAAATAATAAATGCATAAATAGTTATTTAAATAATAGATTATTGAGTTTCTCAGATAATATTATACATAATGATCGTGTTTTTATTTGTAAACATCTTACATTAAAGCAAATCTTGCAAGGAACTTAATACCCTCAATCCTAAAATAAAATTGTATAAATGCTATGCTGGAAGTTTTAAAATCATTGTACATTTCAAATATGTCATGGCAAGGTCTAGCTTTGCAGGAAAAGGAGCAATTCCAAAGTGGTGCTGGAGTGGCTCTCAAGCCTTGTGGCTATATTTTTTTAATGATTGACAGAAAATTTGCCTGAGATTTTTTATTACTAATTTAATTATGCTTTAGGGATATTGTAATAAATTTATAAAAGAAAATGGTACTACTGTATCAGAATATTAAGATTGTAAAATGGTAGTGTTTTTGTGGGACCCTAAACAAGTATAAGATCAGTGGCTTGCGTTAGACAATCCATTAAAAATAATGTTAAATAACGTAAAATAATAAGATCTGTATATGTTGACATATAAAAAGACTTGTAAGATTCAGTACAATAATTAGAAACATTAAAAGTAACTGCATGCATGTGTGTATGTATATATATATAGGTAGAGATTAATTAAGATTCTAAATTCCTGATCAAAAAGCTTACACATAAAGACTTGTGTTAGAAATCCAAAAAGTTTGAGATTTCTTAACACATAATTTTATTTGGTAAGGTATTAACAAACATAGAAAAGTAAATAATGATTGGTTAGTTATTTGATTTAATCTTTATAAGATTTAAACTCAATAAATTATGAAGAACTTCTAGATAAAAATAAAAAATAATCCCAAAAAATTACAAAAGAACCAAAAGAACCAAAAGAACAACATTTGTAACAATGTTTTGAGGTAAGAAGACAATTTTTTTATATATAATCTATTGAAGTTCTTCAGAATTGTATTTTAATAAACAAAAATTAATAAATAAATTCAAATACTAGAATAAAAAACAAAATATATGTACATATATATATATATATATATATATAGGATATTCTGAAAGAGAATTTCATGCATTTAAAAAATCATTAATATATGTAAGTGCATATATATATATATATATATATATATATTTATAGGATATTCTGAAAGAGAATTTCATGCATTTAAAAAATCATTAATATATGTAAGTGCATATATATATATATATATATATATATGTTAGAAAATTAAAAGTGGTTGCATGTGACATATTGTCAAAATTTTAATTACAAAGAAATTATTTAAATGTCCAACTTACATTCATATCAAGCTTGTGTTATATTTTAAAAATATTAAAACTGAAATGTAATATATTTACTATTTTTTAGTTTCTTATTTGTTCAAAATGTAATGCTATATATATTAAAAAAATTCTGTAACAAAGTATACAAACCAAGTATCTCAAAACAAAGAAGTACAAAAGGTTTGTAGTTTATATGTTTAAAAGATCCATATGAGGATCAAGAAAATCATGCAGCAATAATAAATTAAACTTCAAAATATGTTTATACAAAAATGAGGTAAAATTATTTTTCTTGAATTATTACAAATTTATAAATTGAAATTATGTGTAGTAAGTTGTGTGCAATTCTGTATATATATATATATATATATATATATTTTACACACATATATATTCACATACTCAAAAACATATATGTGTGTGAATATTTTGTTGTCAAGCACAACAGAGAAGATTCCTCAACTGTGGAGGGCACTGACCAACGCACGACCCCTGCTCGCCAGCTCAGCACAGTGGATAAGAATCTCCTCTGCCACGTAGGTAACACAAACATTCCAGCATCAAAACCAGGGCCCACAACCGCCCACTCTCAGCGCAGCGTGCCCCCTCCCCACCAACCAGAGGCGGTTCCTTTTCCTTTCGACTCTCACTTTTCTATCTTGTTTTCCCTTCTCCCTCTGGTTTTTAGTGAGTAGGAGCGCCACCTTAGGGATTGTCAGCAAGTTCCCAGTCACTACTAGCACATGTGATTATAAGCCCATCATAATGGCATGAGAGTCTGTATGTTGTGCACCAATGATTGGGTCCTGCTGACTCCTCCATGCTGACTCAGCTTCAGGTGGGGAGTTCTATGGCACCACTCTCATCCCCTCCAAATGGACATTTAGTCTCTGTGGGCTCACTGCTTGTTTTGGAAGGCACACACACACACCCCCCCCCTCCTCTTTTGAGCCTAAATGCCCAATGCCACTTGATGCTGTGCTTCCATTAAAGAACAGAACAAATATGAGTTGAAAGTGGGGTTGTGTTGCACAGTTATAAATGGTACAAGAGCTGGGAGAGGAGATTGTAGGAGCTGGCTTTAGTTCTTGAATTGGGTCATGGGCAGGGGAATACAAATGGAGGCATGGTCAAAGCATGGGTAAGCACACAATGAGACTGGTTAAAAAATGCTACAGCCTCTCCTGCATGATAAGCATTTGCTGACTGGTTCTGTGACCTTGTTTTGTAATTGTGTGTGTAGGTGAGTTTGTATGTATATATATATATATATATATACACACACACATACATCAGTCCTTTCTGCATGACAAGGAAGGTGACACTCTGCCATTGGCAATGAATTGTTGTGGTCATGTTCTAGAAACATCTTAGAAACATGCAGGCCTTGAGCCCTTACAAGGGCAGCCAATTTTGACACAGCATTGATAAAAGTATGACAAGTGGGTAGATTTCAGCAGAGCAAATGGTTTTGTGACCCCACTTTGCTTCTTTATCTTTCCTCCTTTTTAAGTGATCAAGCCTTATTAAAGAGATAGAAGACACATGAAGAGATATTTTACTTCTATCTCTATTTTTCTTCTCGGTAAGGTTCAACATAGGATTGGTCAATAAAAGCATGACACATGTTAGTTTACAATTGAATGTAATTCTAAATCCTAATCAACATAAAGTGACTATTTTACAAAAAAAATTATGAGTCATTTTATTATTGAATAAGTTTGAGTATTGTTTTCTTTCATCTTAGCTCATGTAGATGGTTGGCCCTATGTTATCAAATCACAACTATCATATTCTCAAGTGATGAATATGTTAACATTTATTAGGTTATTAATGTAATATGATAAGTGTCTATTTCCACTCAATATCTCATTACATCAAACCATATATAAACAATATAGAACACAACAATTAGTAGTTGATGTTTTGAGCATGGCTAAAAATAAAAATATATTAAGTGCTAATCTATTAGGTTGATGAAGCAATTTTTTATAAGAAAAATAATAGAAACAATATATTAAGATTTACTTAAGTTCTATAACTATAACAACATATGAAAACATGATTCATGCAAGTCTCAATAGAATTATCATTATCTTTGTAGCACAATCAAGAGATGTAGAACTATGCTTAATAAAGACTTCATATGATAGATGTAACAACCTAAAGATTTTGAAAGTCTGAAATGTCTACAAGGAGATAGGACTCAATTCTACCAAAATAAGTTTTTGTCAATTTATTCTATAGAGTTTATTATAAAGTTATACAAAATTTTAAAAATATATTTTGTCATGTATAATAGAAGTTGATAATGAAGTTGTTAAAGTAGAAATAGAAATTTTAGCCAATCATGTGATTATTGTTTGTTTTGTTGGAACTAAATCTTTTTTTAAATAATTTAAATGACTTTTTTAACTTACACTTTAAGTACAATACTTCAGTAGTTTTATCCAAATATATTAGAAATTACTCTTTTATATTAAAATAGATACAAAGAAATCTTATAAAAATGATTTAATTTTTTTTCTTCATAAAAGATAATAATAAAATAATAAATATTTTAATCAAAGTATCTTAACTTTGATTCTACATTAAAATATAATAATAAATATTTAAAGACTTCGAGACATTAAACTATCCACCTATATTAAAATGTCTCTTAGATAAATTCATTAAGATTGCTTTATAAATAGTTAAAAGATTAAAATAAATTTTGAGAGAAAGAAAAGATAATGCTTGATCTAATTAATAAAAAAAAAAATTATCTTTGTGTTTGACAGACTATAAAAGTTGAATATATAAATAACCAATTTAGTCAAAATAAAAAATAAAAAATCCTAATGTAGTAAAATATTTTTTGAATAAAACTAAAATACTAAAAATGATAAGAGATTAAATAATATAAAAAATAGATAAGAGAATACATATTTGAAATAAGACAAAACAATGATTTATAATGCAAGACTAAATTAGATTTACACATGGCATAAAGATCTTAACAATGTAGAATATTGCAACATGTATCTAATAGATAGATTGGAACCATACAACAAAATAATAGATAATAATGGATTTATCAAAGTTTTGCTTAGAATCTAACAGATGCATATAAAAAAAGAGTGAACTTTACAAAATAGTTACTTAAAGGTGGTATAATTTGACAATCTTGCCAAAATAATTCAATTAAATTTAATCCAACTTTTGGTGTTGGAAGTAGAAAATACATTGCATATCTAAAAAAGTGCAAACATAGACACAAATAATATTCAAGTTTTTATATTAATATCACTTAGGATTAGACAATATATAAGAGTGTTGCCTCCAAGTATGCTAGTCAATGGTACTTCACTAGTAACCTCTTATGCACCTTATTGCATACAATTTAGAAAAAATAATCATAATATATCCAACAATATTTATTTAATGATTCCATTGTCATTACTTACAACAAAATTTTCTTATAACCAATAGTAAAAATTGCTAGAAATAATTTGTCTACTTTTGATTAAAAATAGAAAGGTAATATTAAATATACATTTAAAAAACCAACAAAGCAAATTCAATATGTTTTCATATAACTATTTTGTAAGTGTGATAGACTAAAAAATAATAGCAATTATAAAGAATAATTTACATTGGTGTGAAGGTGAAAAATATAAACTTACAAAAGAAATAACAACTATTATAATTATAAATATAAAGGAATAAAATCTATTGCAATACTGTTGCCAAGAAAACTTACCTCAATAATTTAGGACTTAATATTAACATGGAAAAAAGAGATATTTTTAAACAAAGAAATAAATCAAAATAATATAGATATAAACAATATTAGAATAGAAGATGATTACATAGATTGTCTTATATTCTATAATCTAAACAACTCTACTTAAGCAACTATCTTCTTTGAAAGTCTAATTAATAAGACATGTGTACTAGTCCTATATAACACTTTATTACCAATAGATTCTATATTGTAAAAGCTAGGCACACAAGTAGACTCAAGCAACAAGCACAAAGATAGATTGTGCTAATGGGTCACAATATGCTAGTTTGTAAGGTTTTTATAATCTCACTTAATAATATTACTTGGATGTCAATAGAACCTCTAATCTCACTTAGTTTGGTCCATTTGGAGAATAATTAATGTACCATTATAATATGATAAGAAAAATATAAAAAAATGAATAGATTAGTGCAATAACTTACAATAGAGATGTATACTAAATCAAAAGGCTACTTATAACTACATAATTATATATTCAATTCAAATACTATTTGTAATAATTGAGATGCATTTAACTTCTTTTACAATCTAAATTTTCTTATGATTATAATAGCCTTAAGAAATATTATTCAAAAATAAATAGAAAAATATTATTTGACAATTAGCTTCAATTATTAGAAAAATGGTAGAAAATTGAATAATTTCTTAGAAAGAAAATTGAGTAGATCTTTTAGATAATGATAATCAATTAACCAATTTAGATAAATTATATATGTGTATATATATATATATATATATATATATATATTTCATAGCTATAAAATATTTTATAATTAAAATGTGATATTTTAATATTATAAGAATAAAATTTTCTTAAGAATAGAGTCTAAGAGTTAGATACAAATTTGTGACTTGATGCAAAGTTATAAATTTTAGAAGTTAAGTCAAGCTATACTAATATCCCAGATTAGATTAAGGCCAATGGAATGTGTCTGTTTATTCCCCTTTATATAAAATATATTGTGACTACTTTTAATTTGTGTATAGATATATGAATATTATGATTTATTCTCAAACACATTTTTAACAAGGCACTTGGTAATTTTATAACTCATAATTTAAATAACCACCATAAAGATAATCAATTTTGAGCTAATTTGATAAATCATCTTTAAATTTAAATTTTAGAAGTATTTGAAGATAATAAATATATAAAATATAATATATCATATGCATAATTTTTATTTCATAAAAAAACCAAAATATAAAAAAAATGTCTTTATTTAAATCAATCTATCAAATTATTATTTAAAAAAATTATATAGAAACATGAAGGCTAGAGTCTTAAGACATCATTTTGATAGAAGCTAAATAGATATAATAAATTAAAACTATTTCTTGCAATATTAAAGATTTTTTTTTTTAAATTTATATAATAAAATAGGAAGATAAATAATAAAAGAAATTAGAATAAAATATAAAAATAATTATACTTATTTCTTTATATTAATCCTAATCTATCTAAAGTTTCTACAAAAGCAAAGTATTGTGCATTGAAGTATATTATTAATAAGATTTTAAAGAAGATATATTTCAAATTTATTTATTTTTATTTTTATGGATGGATAAAATAACTTATTATTAAATATATTATTAAAAAATATAGAGTTCTTTAAGAAAATTTGTAATGTAATTGGTAGATGTTATTTAGATATGATTACTTTGATAATTACAAAGAAATATTTTATCTATTCTACCATTAAGGTTAATATCATTTTATTTCATAATAGAGGTGGGATGATTGTTTTAGACAACTAAAGTTCAATCATTATTTTTTATATTGCATAAAATATCTTTAATAAAATATTACAATAGCAATAATATCCTAATTTTATAAAAGTATTATATATATATATATATACATATATATATACATATTTAGGATTATTTTAGATAATATTTTGGTTTATTTAGGAATTATTTTATTAGGTAAAAAAAATTCAAATAATATTTTATATCATTAAAATTAAAAATTTTAAAAATATATGATAAATATTTTTTGAATTAAAAAAATAAAAAAATAAAAAATAGAATTTTACTTAATATTTCATTTTAAAAATTAAAATATTATTTATAAGAGAATAAATATCAATATATTAATGGATCTCAAATATTTTATTTTTTTAAATAAAAAAGATATAAGACAAAGTTATCTTTTGGCATTATATTTACTTTTTATTGTAGCAAAGTTTTTTAATATATATTCTCATAAATTTATAGCAATATACATACATTAAAAATCAAACTTCTAAGTAGCAAAGCTTAATGTCTTGTAAATCAATAAGCCAATATTTTTATATCCACAACTATAAGAAATAAAGTATTAATTATCAATACAATTAGAATTTCAAACAAATTTGGTATGGCTTTTAATATGGAAATTAATTAGGATAAATCTTTAATGTATTAGCAATAGATTTTTAAAAATTGGTCTTATAATTTTAAATATAATTAGGCTATAGAAACCAAGTTTGAAAAATTATTCACCAATCTATTTAGAATCTTGTTAGAAATTTTTTAAAATAAAAATAGAGACCAATTATTTATAGGTTTTTAAATTAATAAAATAAAAATAATTAATAACCAAAATATTGGTGTTCTACCAAATAAAATGTAGTTGATAGAATGACAATTATAAACAATATTCTAGTATCATTTCTTTACTTTTTCACTTCCATTTAATTTAGAACATTTAGGGCTATCAAAAAGTTTGAATGAATGATTTTAAATTTTTAATATAATAGGATTTAATAATTGGTATGATTTAAAGTTGCATGGAATTAAAGTTGCATTGATTATGCAAAAGGAATATTAGAATTAATGAACCCAAAAGGCACTTTGGTAGCATTGTTAGAAAAATAAGTTATCAATGTATAGTAACTAAGTAAATCCAACATCCAAAACTTTATAAGGTTTAGATTGATGCTTGGAAAAAAATATATAAATAAAAAATAAAAAAATTGATTGTTTTTATTTTTAGGATATTAAGTATAAATGATAAATAGTATCTTGGTTCCAAAATTTGAAAAGCAATTAGATTAATTAAGCATTAAAATAATTATAAAGCTTCAATTAAAATTCCAAATTTATTTTATATAATGTGGAATAAGACAAGGTAATGTAATCTTGACTTTTTTATGACTAATTCACATATTTAAACTAATAATGCTGCCAAACTATATTTAAATGGTTCTTAGAGGATAAAAGACTTTTTCAATATCAATGAACATATATTTGCCATTTTAAAACAAGCAAGCATAAATTTCAGCATAATTATTGAACATTTGGATTTTTAGAAGCACTTGGTATCTTTATATCTTAAAAGTTGGATTCAAATTTTATATAATTAAATTCTTTTTTTAAGAAAAAATGGATTGGATTATGAAATTTGTAGAATGATGCACCACCTTCTATAATAATTCAATTTATTATAATTATATTTTTGATTTAAGGAAATAAAGTCTTCCAAATGCCATCAAAATATAAAGTGAATATATCATATGTAGAAGTATAGTCTCATATTTTTGTATAAGAATAGGAAAGTATTTAAAAAATATTAAAACAAAACAACTTCATATAAGAAATATTAATATATCTAGTTATATATAGACTAACTTTGATAGTTTAGATTCTCAATATTGTCAAAAAATAAGAAAAAAGAAGAATAAAGCAATAACAATAACAAAAAAAACAAGTTTTTTTTAAACTTATAGATTTTTTATAGTATGGTGGTAAAATTATTATTAGAAAATTTAGTATATATATAGTAATCTAATAAGTAAATAATATATTTATCTAAAATTAGAAAAAACTATTAAAACCTTTACATTGAACATGAAATTTAAAACTTAAAAGCATTCTTGTAGAAATAAACACTATTTGTTAAAAACATCCTATAAAGAATAAGAAGATTCAAAGTTATATGGTGACTTTTGAGAGCCAAATATTTATAGATAATTTAGATTTTTTTAAAATTATAGTTTTTAAAGGAAAAATTTAAATTTATAAGTGTATTATATAATTTACATGCACAAATTTTAATAAATATGGAAGTATAGTAGGAAAATATATATATTTTAAATCAAAAGAAGTCAAAGAATGAAACTATTTTTATAGTGGAATTTTTCTTATATGGTATAAAATATAATAGACAAAAAATACAAAAGTAAAATTAGATGATACAATAAAGTCCTACATAGTGGCTTAATTGTGTATACATAAGAGAGAGATTTGTTAGGTAGATAAGCAATACAATGTTTTTGATGGTCTAGTCATCTTATATCCATTCTTTGAAAAACATTATCAAGATATAAGATAGATGTCATCTCTTTCTTTTCAAATCATGGCAACCAATTTATCTTATATATGTTTTAAAAAAAATAAAAAAATAAAAAAAACTTTTATGATAAAAGAATCTTATATTGAGAGTTTATTTATAATTTTTTTTCTTTTTTCTTTTTTCTTTTTCTTTTAAAAATTTTTGGTTCTTATTAAGGAACCACAATACATTTGCATCATTAAAAAATTTCCACCATTACAATGCAATTCAATATACTTTTACTTCTATTTGTATATTCATATAGTTTTTATTAATAATAAATCTTCTTTTCTTTCATCAACAAATGCATGGAGAGTCTTTTAACTTTAGCAATAGATGTATCCATCAATTACAATATTAGATAAGAATCTACAAAAAGGCATAGAGAGAATGAACAATGACTATACCATTGTTGTGTTACATGTCATCTTGTTTGGAAATGCATCAAGCACTTGATTATGGGAGGTAAAATTATATTTTACAATTAACCAAGAATCTAAGTAGATTTTGGCCAATAAAGAATAATATAATCTAATTCCAATCTCAAAATATTTAATGCCAATATAAAGTACTTAAAAACACTCTTTTTAATAATCTCAAGCATATACAAACATTAATTCCCTTGTTACTTCTATTCTTTTACAATTTTAAATTTTTCTTATAATCCTAATTCTAATTACCTAGCTTTATCAAGCTCTAACTTCTAATTTTACCATCCAATTGGTACAAAAGTTTTCACAATAATGCCATTATAAGTTTTTTATATGCTCAAAAAAATTCAATCTAATTCAACTTACAAATTATAAAAAAAACACCAAAAAACCATAGATGTCTCTCAATCGCCAACTTAAAAGTTAATAGAGCACTTCCAGTAGCAACCTCTCCTTCTTCAACAATTAACTTCCACTCAAAATTAGTATGTAGTTTGATTTTCAAGTCTTCTAACTTTATACTAAATTTCACCTTCTTACAATCAATCAATCTCCAAATATCACAAATATTACAATCAATCAATCTCCAAATATCACAAATATTACAATCAATCAATCTCCAAATCTCTAATCAATACCAAATTGCAAACTTCTATTACTCTCTTACATATATGATCAAATATCTTTTATTCTTATTGTCACAATTATATGAAATTTCACACACTTTTATTACACATAATATTTCACACACTCACAAATTTTCAACTATGGATGTTTTACACATTACATAAACCAGCCAAGAATATTAGTCCTAATTTTATTGTATAAATTCTAGATTGCCAATTCAAACCTTGACTTTGAATAGCTCTCTCAAGGTTATCCCAAAACCAATAGAAACAAGCCTTATGCTTCTTAAATAAGTTTAAAATTTGGTTGTGAATCCTACTTGCCAATCTCCAAATATTCCCTTATCTTGTCCTAGATAGTTGTTTTAGTGGTTGAGGATTTGATTTTGATCTTAACTCACAAGTGGTCATCTCTTGAGTATCAATCCAACATATCCTATAGATTTTTTAGCATGATTCTATCATCAACTTTATCCTAGAGTCAATCATATCAATTATTTATCTAATCCATTTCATTTTTACCAATCTATGGTCTTTTTACAATGGTAGAACTATTTTTGTAACCTAGAAGGAAAATTTGCTAACCAATTTTATTCTATTAGCTATTAAGACAACAAAAAATAAACTAAGAGACTTTCAAAAAAATCTTTCTTAGATGTTTTGAGTTCTTGTTGAACCAAGATGATGAAACACCAATGTGCTGGACAAGCATTGTTAGCAAGTAAAGGTGCATGCTTCACAGGGAGGTATCAAATGTTGCTTTGTCTTTCAGCACATGTGTAGAGGCTTGCAATTCAACAACAGCCCATTTCCAAGATTCTATGGATTGACAATGGATAGATGATGGATGGGTCTTTCACAAGCTTTTGCTTTGTGGTGTCTCGGCAAAATTAGGATTTAAGGGATAATAATAGACCTAGTTACATTTCTATACCTGGTTTGTTTCATATCAGCCTCCATCATGAAAATGCTGTCTCCCTTAGAAGTAGTTTAACTTCTGTCTAAAACAAAGTGAACCCAATCTTGCAATCTATTTTTGTATAATTCATTGACTAGTTTATGATCACTTTTACTAAGCTGATTGTAATATTGGTTACACATAGGGTTCAAATTGGTGAAAGTTTGGGAGTTTTGTTGTGGTGTTGATAGTTGGGTAAGTTTGATGTTTGATACCATTTATAGTTTGATAGTTGTGAATGTAATCACTGCATGTGCATAATATAGGCTGGAAGGTGATACACAATTTCTTACACAATTTCCTATACCTTCCTGAACACAATGAATCTGATTATGATCATGAAACTTATGGTTTTTATATATACATAAACTGTTGAACAAGCAATAATTTTCTTCACAATGAAATTATCTGTGGGTGTGGTTTGAAATTACCATAAACTATTATTAGAATGAAACTAGTATAAAGAAGGGTTACAATATGCATTCCAAAACATTGACAATTTGAATCCCAACTATAAAATCTCTGCCATTTTATAATGAAAATTAGTATAAATAAGACTCGCATATTGTTATCAACAAATCATTGTAGTAAAGGAAACTCTGATATGATTTTATGATAACAACAACAGTGCTCTGATTATGGTGATTTTTATTTTTATTTATTTATTTATTTTAAAGTCATGAATGAATTGGGTGAGTGGGTTTTGTGGGCACTAATGGGTTGATGCTGGGAATCTTGAATGGAATCCAACTACCTCTAAAGCTAACCACTTTGGAATAGATGCTTTACTAACATGATACTGCTTTATAATATTCTTGCTTATTATTCTGTTTAGTTTTGCCACAGTCACATTGTGACCTCACAGATTCCTTTGGCATTTCAAGGATTGGGTCATTCAGCTACAGAGAGATCAACATCTTGTACAGCCAGGTATTAGTAGAGGCAGTCACCAGGCTGGCCATTTTAAGCAAGTGGGCTATTCAATGCCCCAATCTGAACAGAAGCTTGGCCAAGCCTTTTATGTCAAACTCTTACCAACCTCTTATCCCTCAGTATTGCATCACCTCCACATTACCTGCTGTGGGCTATGTAGAGGTTAGGTTCCCTACTTTCCATCTCACCAAACTTTTTTTTTACTTTTTCAAGGTAGAAAAAAGAAAAGAAAAGAAAAGAATTTCAATCATATATTTGTTTGTAGGTTTTGGTTGCATGTGTGTTTACAAAGGATGGAAATATGGAAGACAATTCTCAAAAATTGACCTTGTCAACATTTTATTATAAAATTGGAATGTAAAATTTATTCAATTATTTTACAAGGTACCTCAATATCACTTACAATCAAGTGGATATCCAAGTTTATTGTTTGTTTTTACTTGTGTCCACATTCAATTTGGCTGATAATCACAGAAGCAAAGCTGAACTAAAGAGTGATTATTGAAACTTACAATGAACATATTCAACAATCAGCATTTTAAAAAAAAATTAAAAATAGAAAAATGGAATTGGCCAATATGTTGGTGCAGAGGTTCCCACTTTGGTCAAGGATAAATGGGGAGTTGGCCAGTCAAAGCCATCCTCATTGCAAGTATATATTGTTATTCCTTTTCCATTTTTAAATATGTTAACTGTTTTTATTAGATTTAAAAATTGAATTAATGAATTCCAGTACATCTGCAATGGTACGGATTGCATGTTTTTATAAAGGTTTATACAATATGGAATGTGCCACAAGGAATAGTTTCCGTCGTATTTAATTATAAACAAAAAATGGTTGAGATGACATGGTTATTTTAGCAATGGCATATTTTATGGGTTTTAGAGTGAATCATTCGGAAGTTTTCTTGGAATGGCAATCTGAAGGCCTATCCGCATAACAAACCCTATTTTTGATTTTTTGAAAAATAATTCAAACCACATGTTTAGTCTATATTTGGCCATGTATTCCGATAAAGAGACCCCCTTCATGATTTGCAAGTGCTGCAGTCCGTGCCTTGAGAATGTCCCTTGTTTCGGATGTACAGACAAGAACACATTCGTCATCTAGATCACACTGGGGCCAAGCACACACGCAGGCATCCATCCAATGAACCCAGATTCCGTTCACGTATTTCATCCATTACATAACTATACATCCATCCCTCCCTCCCTCCCTCTCCCAATGCTTACTCTTGAACAGAGCCTTTAAACCCTTACGAAGGAATCCTGGAAATTGTCTTTGGCCATTGGAAGACCCAAAATCGCAATAGCGGATTTGATGCTGATTTGGTTGAAGTGGGGAACTATTCAGAAAGATATATTTTAATTTTCAAATTGTTTCGAATTTAAAATTTAACAGTAACTTGAATCCATGAAACAACGCAATTGAAGATAGATGGAGAGGTGACTGAAAATCTTTTTGTAATAACAATAATTGTAATACAAATACCGGTAAAGATATGCATATTATAGGTAAACTAATATTGGCCCAGCACCCCAACATGAACAGCATAAGACGAAGGCAAAGCCATGCACAAGAGCAAGAGCCTTTCCTTGGTTCCATGAAACTATTTTCGTAGTTTCCTCGCACCATTTGCTACAGCGTCGCCACAGCAGCTTCATCGTGCTGCTACCACAAGATCGATTGCAATGTGGGGGAGACAATGCATGTAGCGAGTCAATAAAACGTCGGAGGGATGGATCCGCCGAGGGGAATGAGAATCCTATATCTGTCTGTGCTGTGCCCTCACAAACTCGCAATCCGCCTTGGTTGGTGGCATGGCCCTCTTCACGTCTGCAGAAAGCATAACCTGACACGAGCCCCTCCCTGCCTCCCCCTCGCTAGATTCACCAGAGCCAGTCGTCGTTGGATTTTCTACGCCACGAATCATGTTTGCCAGTTGTAGTTTCTGTTACAAACCCCACCAGGAGCTCAGTCAAATCGAGGCGGTGTGCCACCACGAGAGAATCCTTTGGCGTTGCCGTGCTCTCCTGAAACTTTGTCACTGTTCTTTGTTTACCTATTATATGCTGTAGAGCCCCAACGGTTCAAGGCACAAATAGGGCCCCTGGTTGACTCAAACCTTGATGGTGAGACGACCCCAGAGGGTGGGTATATTGGAAGTGGCAGCATGTGGTACAAGTACCCACGAGCTCAAGGGTGCATGAGTCTCTGTGAGGATCAATCGATCTAACTGGAGGCTCATTTTTTTTGCTTACCATTACTGTTCCTAAATAACTACCGAAGTTGCTTAGAATCCGCAGAACTTCTGGAGAACAGAAATCTACTTCAAAAGAGCAAAGACTACGAAGTTACTGTGAGTTGATATCCAAGGTCGTAAGAAATTTTACATGCTCCACATGAGCTGTGCATGTGATATTAATGGATTTGTGTTTAATGTTTCAGTGCATACTTTAGACGAGGCATTCTCCTGTGCTGTACAGTCTTTCTTGCTGTTGGAATTAGCACACAATGGAATGGTACAGTGTGTATATTCTACGGAAGACCCAGAGATCGTGGTTAGGTGCTCTCTGGTTTGTGACCTCGGGTGGTTTTGGGCTAAGTGCCTGGCTCTGTGCTGGCCAGAACATTCTGCTAGAAGTGGAGAGTACAATGCCGAAGTGCTAGTCAACCTGCAAGCGGTTGAAACAAATACCTTTACAAATATGAACATAAAGGTCAAGGTCATCTGAGCTTCAAAAGCACTAAAAACATATTGTAGAATAACTAAGGTTCATGGAATGAAGGGTGTGTGATAATACTCCGGCTTCAATCCAGGTCAGCGAAGAACACTTGAGAACCTTGATCGAGTGCAATAACCTGCATCCAGGTAAATCAAGTAAGTTGACAGTTGCAACATACATAATTAACAAATTGCAAATGAGTGACGGATCAATAATAGCATATGCCAACACCTTTTAGATGCCTTAAAAGCAACCCAAGAGCACGTAATAGTAGAGTGTACACCTGTAGCATGAAACTGAACTGGATTAGCCATTCAATTCCAACATTCAGGAAGCAGAAGAGGAAAAGAGACGAAATTGACAGGGTGAGATACATACATTCCCTCTTAGAATCCCTTCATCTGGAATTGGCTTCAGTGGATTTTAGTAACTACTATGCTGCACATATTTCTCCCGACAATTCCGTGACAGCAACTATGTTATCAACTACGTTGATAACAAAATGTTTTTTTGACTTGCTTTTGCTAACCCCGTAAAAAACCTGTTCCTGCCATTGAAGATGAGTTAAGGTGAGCTAAGACCAGCTACGACTAGCTAAGATGAGATAAGACTAAAATGGGCTTCAAGCTTCTTGAGGTTCATGATCTCCAACTCCATGACAGATTTGGAGCATGGAGTCCTTTCTGTGGTGTTTTTTCACAAAACTTTTCCAGATTGCTTCGATATCTCCAGTTGTGACGAACTCACGGCCTGCTCCTTCTGAATACCAGCCATCAAAGGAAAACTTATCTCCTTCACGATTGCGGCGGGCCATGAACAACGCAAAGTAGGTGTTTTCTAAGTCTAGCATAGTGAGATCTGTGAGCTTGTCAAATGCGCCTTTCTTTCTCCTTTGCCATGCCTTCAACAATCATGTTGCAAAAACGCACAGGTAAAATTAAAAATATGTGTCAGCTGACAACCTTCTTGACAAGGGAGTCGAAGCAATTTTTGGTACTCACAATGCCACACTTTCATTCATAAGCTATTACTATGCTCCCAGGTCATAACTTCAAAGACAACAGAACGCAACATCAACGTAAAAAGATGAAATCAACATACACCTCTAAAAGACTACAATATCTGCAAGCTTCGGTCGTGATTAATTTTCAGTTATTTGATGATGAGTGCAGCTCAATTACCTTGTCGCCCAGCCTGCCGTCTCGTCTTGCCTTCTCCCTTAGCATGGCCCATCGTTGTGCTACTCGAGCTCTAATCTGCTCCCTCAATTGGGCTCCACAATTAGCGCACAGAAGTTTGGCTGCTGGGTTTTTGCTGTGACCACACTTGATACATTTTATGTGTCCTCTTGACGCCTTTTCTTGGTCAAGATAGGAAGTATTTCCCTCAAAGTCATCCTCGCTCTCCTCATGTAGAGGGCTGTCATCTCTTGATAAACCAGATCCTGCAGTTGACAAAAATATCTCTCAGGGTTGTGCTGCCAACAAGAATGGGCATACCCTAAGAACCAAGAATTCTCAATTGAAGGCGTATGGATAGGTGCTTGTATTGCATCAATATTAGAAGGACTAACAATCTTGATGCACCTACTTGAATGAAATCATCCATCACACGGAATTGCAACATGTGACAGCACGGCAACAACACATCTCTCAGTACACGGGTGACCCTTACCCTGTTCTGAAGGTCCCTCAAGTAAAGCAACCATTTCACCCACTTCTGCCGGATGCTGGTCTTCGTTGTTGTGTTGTTGCAACGTCTCTGCACCTGTGACACGCATGAAGAGAGTAAATTCACACGTTCCCTTAATCATAAAGTAGAACCAAGGGTCCATCCTAATGATGGCTCTAACTTTTGACACTCCCAGTATTATCCTAGAATGAAAACTTGAGCTGCCAAGATAAATATCTAAGGAATCACACTAACGGTTACAAAGTAGCATGCAAGTCCATCACCTATCCCTATGAACATTCGATTGAGACTTGCAATGGTTTTGGGCCACGATTATGGCAGCCTAAAGACAACAAAAAGCAGGATCAGGTGCAGTTAGAAATACAGCAAGCACTTACCAATCTCCAAAGATCGAGACACTGTCTCCAATCCACCAGTATCGGGAACGGTAATGGGCGGTGGACTGCTTAATCTGGGTTTCTTCAAAGGCAGGTGTTGCCAATCCACGATTGTTCCCACCTCTGCAATAACGTTACTGCAGTTGGTGGGATGGGCTGCTTCTAACACAAAATTGCATATAAGATGCAGGCTTCTCAATATCTACAATTCTGACGCGAATATTCTTTGTGATGTGACAAGGTGCACGGCAATTATGATTAACCTAGAGCAACGAAGTGAACAGCATACTACAACAGTACATGACTGGCATACTAGCTCTCTTGAGTGCTACTTCCAGATGTTCTGAACAAGCACAGTTCTGTGTTCTTGTTTAATTGCAATTCAGTGACCGGATTGTGTTGCATTATATTCACTGTCGATTAGAGTTGGTTGAAGCATTGCAAATACCTCCATCAGTTGGGACCCAATTTTGGATTGGCTGCGGATGCTCATTCACTGGATGCAACGATTCCTGCATTTTCTCTGTTGTACGTATTTCAAAGACTTCAGTCTCCACCATGGCCTATCTGCATATCTACTGGCGTTTTGTCCTCTAGGTTAAAGAGGTCACAAAAACCAATTTTCAATCCTTCGATTACCTAAGCCTACGCCATGAACGAAATTTTTGAGAAAGGGGAAACACAATGTGCTTAAGACCGTCTATGATCCAATCTGTCTGATTGTATTTTCTCATGCCTGCAATTGTTTTGGAGGTTGAAGACAGACTCTAACCTTGATAAGCTGCAGGAATGACAGTGACAAAGTTCACCGATCCAGGTGAGAAATAGTCCATGCTCAGTCCACTGTCATCAGCTTCCAAAATGCTCCCATCTCCCATGATCACCGTAGACGACTTGAAAACTGCCAGAACATTGCTTACCCTAACTCGATTCTTCTCAGTCCCAAACAAGTTCACCTTAAAACTCTGCGATTCGTTGAGATTGTTCACGAAGGTCACCTTGCCTGCCATTGCTTCTGGACATGTAGCTGCAAGAAGTTTACAAAAGACATGAGCATTACAGTCGGGTCGCAATCAATGCTCAAGGACGGCTCTCACATCTTGTACTGCAGGAACCCATCACATTTTTATTAGAAAAAATCGACAACATCAGTGTTCGCATGCTGCGGCGTCTAATATCCCTAAACCTACGACTGACGTTCATTGAGCCATCAAACTCCGTTTCTTATATTCTTTATGGCCCAAACAACAATGCCAAATGCTCTAAACCTGCCACATGCACACGCGACAAGCAAAGAATTAGAGGGAAACGGTCGTTTTTGTGCGTCAACAGACCTCTGCCAATTGAGTCCCTTGTTACATCGATGTTAATCAGAAGACCATCGTTTCCTTTCTCTTCATCGGCAAGGTCGAACTCACAGCATCCCGGAGCAGGAACACACAAGCGGGATAATCAAGACACTGTTTGCCCGGAACAGAGAGTTGTAATCACTGTCGACATACCCTCAAAACCTACACTCCGAACCCTCTAGATCTCAACACTAAGATAACGATTTCGTAGGTTTTCCAGTGCTCGTCGCGAAGAACGATTGAATTGCATCAGGGTGCACACACATAACGCTCTCTACGGCTGATTCGTCGCTGCGAAGGTTTGCGCAAGGGACATAATGGTAGTGCAGAGCAGAAGATCGAAAGGAGGTGACCCCACAAACACAGTCAGCTTGAACGCACCAGGACTCCATTTACGAGGTGAAGACACTATGGCGTTGAAGCTGTTTCAGCAGGAAAAACATATTCACTTATTTTAGTGCCGTCGATCTCATCCCTGGGGTGCACTGCACCGTTAGATGGCGGTGTTCAGAGGAGACGAAGACCACGACAGGGTAAAATCTGGCTCGGCAATTTAGAAGGGCCTCTTTCAAGTCGGGTCTCGTTCATGACTGAGTGAGATATTGATTGTGTGGAAGTTTAATAGATCACCATAATCAATGCAGAGAACGAGTGTTGGATCTCAAGAAGTTGGGTTCGATCATAGAGACTTATACCTACGTTTGGAGATGATTATTGGGTGAAGACTTCACATATTAGTGCTTGGTATTCATCAAGCGTGATTTTGAGGATTATTGCTTGAAGTTGTTTGTGGGCATCCAAGGGTGCGCAGAGCCAGCCGGATCGAGTTTGGGGCTCTGATGTTCACGTTAAAGTGGGTATTCCGGTATTCTCTGGCTTCTTGCAGACTTTGCTGCTCGCAGAATTTCTCTGCATTTTGTGTTTGCCTGGTGGGAAGTATTTTGAGGAGTTAATGTCAGGGATCTGAAACGTGGGTGATGGCGTTTTTGGGGTAGGTATGTGAGTAAGAGAAGAGGCCATAATGTTGAGGCTACGAGCATTTCGCTCGACACAGGACAAAGTGATGAAATTATTGCTGCACCCGACGCACCCGTGACAATGTTGTGACATGGGACTGGGAGCATCGTCGGGTTCGTCCCGTGCAATCACTTGCAGCTCTAAATTTACGATGTATCTTCGCGAAGAATTGAGGGGGAACAATACCGAAAAAATAATGGCATTGGTTCATTTCTGGGTGGATCCGCCAAAATGATAATAATGTGTCCATGTTTTTCATATGGGCTATGTTGGCTGATTGCAGATACAAAATGGAAATTAGGTCCCCCAGATGCTGAGATCTTATACTGTACTTCAACTGGTCTGTTGCAGTTTGGTGTTTCTGCCATAAGCGGGGGTTGTAGAACGCCCAGTCGCTGCGTTTGGCTGTTGAGATGAGTCATCAGAGTTCATTCCATGACGTTGTGGCAGGTTCTCGCATTTTTCGTCCTGCTATCTACTATAATTTTTTCTCTACTCATTTTTAATCATTGAATTAATCCAGCCCACTTTTGCTACAACAAAGTCATTCAAATTACAATTGTTGTCAGAGTAGATCTGCTATGCCGTGCCTAAACCTTTTGAATTTTTGTGACATATCACACGACGATTTATTAGTGGTCACTAAGACCCTGTTTAGTGCTTACTGACATTTCAGACTTCATCTGGTGAGGAATCTTCTTTCTCTATTTTAAAACTATAAATTTAATATAAAAAATTAAGGTAGTTATTCCTTCTTACTCACTCTAACGTGAAACCTACTATAGATATTTTTGTTGTTGGGAGATATAACTAAGTAAATCAATTGCTTGGGTAGCTCTGCAGAAACATCTGAGATGGGTTTTACTGTGGTTTGCAGACACGGTTGGTTTCTCGATGCAATGACGGAACAATGAGTTTATGGTATATAGATGGTCCCTAAGCAAAGAGGAAGCTTGCGACCAAGCTCTCAAGTAAGGTTGTTGGTATTTGTACATTATTTCCACAATTTGACTTGGTGCCACAACAATGTTTTTTTTTTTTTTTTTTTTTTTTTTTAATTTTTTTATATTGATTTTTTTGTATATTAGTGTATATTTGGCAATCTCATTTAATTGCAAGTTATATCAATTTAGGAAATATACTTAGTAAGTTTGATGCAAGATTTTAATAGCAACTCTACTTGTTATTATGTTCAGTAGTAAAAAAACATTTTATGTTTGCTACCAAGAAGAAAATATATTTTTAATATTTTCATCTCATAGCACCATTTTTACCTATAATCTCAAATACTTTCATTTTGATTGAGTTTAATTGTTGTTTTATTAAAGTAGAATTCTAAAAATCCTATAAATGTAAGTTTAAACCTTTATTTAGGACTTTGATTTAATATATGTATTGATTAGAAATATTTATGATAATTTTTGCATCTCCAAATGCTAATTAAAAATTTAATAAATATTGTGGATTTTTATTTATTAAATAATAGGAAGTACATACATAGATCTAAAATATATATATAATTTAATTTTGAAGTTTTTTTAATTGATATTTTTAGTAAGAATATTGGATCAAATTTTATTTATTTATGTATATATTCTTGATTCTTCATTGTTCAATTATGTCAAAATATATAAATTACTTATGAGAAAAAAAATGTAACAATTGTAGGCCATAGTTTATATCTTTTTAGCTTTAAATTATTCCAAAAATGATGATATATAAATATTTATTTTACTATTTTATTATTTATTATTTATTATATTTAAAAATATATATATTATGTTATATATATATATATATATATATATATATAATTATCTAATATGAGATAAAAACTCCTAATAGAATTAAAGCTAATTAAACTTGTCTTTAATTTGTACATGATAAATACAGCCACTACTACATTATATATTATCTATAAAATCTTTAATTGATACTTTATTGATTTAAATATTTTTATCAATTTAATAAATTTAATGAATAATAATTATTATTATTAGATTCAATTCTAATTTTAAAATATATATTTTTTTTTTATCTACAAGCAATTCTTAAAGAAAAACATATATTTTTTATCATTTCTAAATAATTTCAAGCTATGGCTAATACAACTACTATCAAGCAAATGTACATCATCTTTAATAATAGGAATATAGATATTTTAATCTAATCTATTAATAGTTAATTAACTATAATTATAATTTTAACAATACTAATATTATTAAAATTATAATTATTTTTAATTATTTAACTATTTAATAATTATAATTTTAATAATACTCTTCATATATAATTTTTTTTTTTTAGTATAAAATTAAAATTTCCATCAATTATTATTTGATTCATAACATGCTTAAAACTTTATACATCCATTCAAATACAAATAAGTTAATACAATATAAGATTTAATCTTATTATTAGAATTTAAAATATATTTAGAATATTTCATCTTAATTCAAAACATAATTTTCTACAAGTTTACAAGATTCCAATGAAGTTCTTTGGTAAGGTTTTGTGAAAGGTGCACATCTAGAACTTGGTTTTTTAATTTAAATTATTTTATTTTATTTTAGTATTATGTATAATTTAAAAACTTGATCTATTGATTTATTGGAAGATCTTTTTATTGTTGTATTGAGAAAGATTTAAATTATTCAATTTTTATGGTAAAATCAAAAATTGACTCTATATTTATAATTCACCTTAGTATAAAAACAGCAATTTATTTTTCTATTGGCAGAAGTCAATCTTGCCTAATTAATTAAATAAAATTAAATAAAATTTTAATTAATATATTTTGGATATTAATACAAATCTAAAAGATACTTATATTATTTAAAATAAAAAAAAATAAAAAAATTTGTCATGCCAAAATAAATTCTTTATAAACTACATTTGACTCTGTTTCACTATATATCTTCAACAAGGCATAGTACTATCAATCAAAAAATAAGATGATATCCTTTCATATTACTTCCTTGAGTTTGTGTATTAATTGAGTTAGAATTATACTCTCATTTGTTGTCACTACTAACTAATAATTTTAATTTGTTAACTTTTTTTTAAAAATTCTATAAACTCCAAGGAAACTCTTTCCAACCTCTCAAAGAATAAGAGACTTAAAAATCAAAGAATCTAAGAGTGAAAGAGTTTTAACTTTGATTCTTAGACATAAGTACTTGAATCAAAGCTAGAACCTACTTGGAAAGTTGATACCTATATTATGACAATATTGCCTATTAGGTGCAAGTGGATTTGTCTATGTTTAATATGTCAATAATTAACTTAGAGCTAATATCCTATATTTTGAAGTTGCAATGTATAAAACTTGTATTAATTATTTTTCTTTATATTTTAAATTAGAGTATATGTGTGTGTGTGTATATATATATATATATATATATATATATATATTTTTAATTTTTAATTTTTTAATTTTCTATTTTATAAAAAAATATTAATATTTCTTATTTGATTATATTCATTAAAAATAGTATATCTTTTTGATTACTTAACATGTTTATTTTATAAGTGTGTGATGATTATACTATCTAACTTAGAATAATGAAGAAATATAATTTAATTAGCATTTGAAAAATTTACAAGTATATCATTATAATATCACTATAACAAAAATAAAGTATTTGAAATTAGAGAATAAAAAATTTATACTTATTTATGATCTTTTTTACTTTTTTATTTTACATCCACAACATCAATGAATAAAAGACAAGGTAATTGATTTTACAACAAATAATATACATCATAATTGCCATTTTGTTTTTTCTACATCCAAATAAATAAAATGAATAATTTTTGGTTTTTAATAAGTTTATTTAGAAAATCTTTATATATTTTATTTATTCTTAATTTCTTATGTACCTTATCATATTTTTAATATTTTAATTCTGATTAACTAATTAAATTAAATATTTAAACACTTTTTAATTCTTTTAGGATGTAGATACAAAGTTTTGGAGGCCGCAATAAACTTTTTTTTTTTTTTTTTTAAATGTTATAAAAAATAGAGCTTTAAAATTTTAATTTTAATTTTAATTGTTGTAATTTTATTTTTTAAGATTTTTTATAACTGGAATAAAAATAGGGATATTAAGTTTTTTGAGTTTTGAATTAAATTTTGTAATAGATATATGTAGATACAAGATTAAGTTATCTTGATTTTAAAAATAAAAATAAAAAACAAATCTACGTAAATTTAGGCAAGTATAAAAAATAACAAATTATCACAAGTAAGTGACAATAGAGTCAAGGCAAGAAGTATCATAGATAGAATAACTTTGTATCTTTATATGCTATAATTGATATACTTCTATTAATTAATTAATTAATTTTTTAAAATTTTTATTTCATTGTTTTTGTTTTTTGTTTTTTTATTTTTGTTATTATGAAAAATTTTGCTAAAACTAAAAGTTTTTAAAAGACTAAAAACAAAAGACCTTAGAATTTTAAATATTACCATCAATATTACCATTATAGTAACTATAAATATCGAAAGTTCTTATGCTAGAATAAATTATTTGCAATGAAGTTTTTAGATTTTTTTAAAAAATAGAAAAACTGTTTAATAGGACAATTTTTAGTAATGTTTGTAGATGATGGTATTTGCTGACCAATTGATAGTTATACTACTTTAAATCATGATTTTTTCTATTATATATTTAGATATATTATTCAAATATAAAGAATGTTGTCTTGTAAATTACAATTTTATTCTAGAGATTTTTTTTAATATGTATGTTATTTTTCTTTAAACTATATATATATATATATATATATATATATATTTAAAGTATCAAATAGTTCATGCAATATTTTTAAATTATTCCAAAAATTGGTATAAAATTTAATTGTATGTAATAGTTTTATTAGTATTCTAAAGTGGTAAGTTATCTTTATAATACAAACTTTATAATAAGAACTTTCGATATTTTTATCTTTATAATAAGAACTTTTTATTATAAAGCTAACTTCTTATTATAAAGATAACTTCTTATTATAAAGAAAAAAAAAGCGATTCTCATGGATAAGTGTATTAATATCCATGAGAATCGCTTTTCTTTTCTTTTCTTTTTCTTTTCTTTATAAAAAAAGAAAAGAAAAATTAAATTATAATAAAATTTGCATAAGAAGTTTTTAAATTGATTAACACTTCTATTCCTACTACAAAACTCATCATTTATTGATAAATATTAAACATGCTAATAATTTTTAAAGAAATATTCTTTCTAATGCAACCAAATGAGATTTAAAAACATTTAATATGCTTGTCAATATATAAAAGATAACAAGTTTGATTATCCATTCTTAGAATATATTTTTTTATTATTATGAGTTTATTTTTTATTTTTTTAGCTTTAGTTGTAAAAGATTGAAATATATATATATATAATTGATGTTTGAAACATTAAGTAAAATCTATAATATTTGTTAGATAAGGCTTTAAGATCACTAATGACCATTCTTTTAAACAATCCTACATTAATAGCAAGCATTTTAATAGAATACTCTTATCCTTATTAAATTTGTACTTCATGTTTTTTTAAATCTTTGTAAGTTATAATATTACCAAAATAGTTTTTTTAAAATAATAATAATATCAATAATACTTAGAATAGTTGTGATACAATTAGGTTATATATATATATATATATATATATATATATATGTTATATATGTATAGTTTTTTTTCCAATTTAATAAATATTATATAACTTTAATTAAAAAATTACTATAATAAAAATTTAGTTTTAAAAATTAATTCTTATGTTATCAAATGAAATCCACAATTTATAAATAAAAACATACATCTAATAAGATTTGAATTCTTTCTAAATGCCTACAGAACAAATTTTTAAAAATTACACAAATAGCACCAATTAATCACTAGATAATCTTAGTCTTTGTTGAATCATACCAAAGAGAAATGTACACAACATTTGGCAAGTACTCTACCTAGTCTTTGAAAGTTTTGGAACTTAGTTTTTCAAAGTCTTGTTAAGAACCTTCTTCAGCAAAAGTATTTATTACCATACATGCACTTTTAGACTACCTCTAGTATATTTGGAACTTTACCCAAAGGCTAATTTTTTAATGCACATGTACAGGGGCGAGAGTTGCAATAATGCTGTGGACACAGATATTGATATCTGTGTGAAGAATCTACTTTGTGAAAGGCATAATTTGTGAGAGCGCCGAACAGATGTTGCATAAGACAACGTCACACGTGGTGACAAAGCACTGTACAATATGCAATAAACCTATTAAAAAATTATTGCTTTTACGATCTTCACTCACGTGATGCACCTGAATCAGACCGCCTATAGAGTGAGATTTGTATATTCTAGCAGTTTAAGACATATTAGGACTTTTTTTTGCAAAAAACATGTTCTGTTTTCACTCGACATTCGCAGTAAACAGGCAAGATTAATGTCCGAAAATAATTATGCAAAGTGCATATTATTCAGTCCAAGGCTTCAGATTGATCTTATTACTTCAAGCTCCTTTGAGGATAGCGAATGATCCAAAAACAAACCGATATGAGAACACCCTGGACTACTCAAGATGAGGGGTACAGTATATTCCAGCGGAAAAAATATTGACTGTACATGGGCTTCACAGGCATGCAACTTGCACTCTCAAGGCTGCCGAAACATTCAAGAGTGGAAATCAGGTACAAATACATAGCAACTCTAAATCCTACTTCATCTGACCAACTGAACTCTTCAGCTCGGCTCAAAACTGTAATAACCACCCGCCTAAGTCAAGAATCGTAAACACTGCTGTTACATAGTAAGACTACATTAGTGAATTTCTTAACCTCAGCACTACTACCCAACAAGGTACTGCATACCTTGTCTAATTGTCGACAAGTAACTCCACCCAAGAGTGACCAAGCACTCCAAGTGAAGAAACTCAGGTAGTATGTGAAATTCTTGTGTCACCTCATTGCCTTGATAAGACGATGGGGCGACGGGATAGAATCCATCTACCTGCAAACAAAAACTACACCTTCAGCATAACAGTAAACACGTCGGCACACGTCAGAAAAACGCTTGTATCTTTCTAAGATATCGGGTTTGAATAACTCTTTTCAAGATTTTATTGGGTTAAGAAATTATTCTTGTAGTGATTGAAGGCATACAGAAATTGTTGAGGGGCATAGAACGAACCTAGATGAATCTGCAGTGCAAGAAGAGGTGGTTGCAGCTCAAATGGATTTCGCAGCAGAAGTCTCAACTGGGACTTCTACCTCTGTCTCTGATGTTGAACTTAGAGGTTCAGTAGGCGTGGAACCTATTGAAGAAGTCGAAGAGCCGTTCCTAGATTCTTTCACCTCCTCAACGGCCGGCTCAACAGCCGCAGATACCTCCTCAACTGCTGGTTCAACAGCTGCAGATACCTCCTCAACTGCTGGTTCAACAGCTGCAGATACCTCCTCAACTGCTGGTTCAACAGCTGCAGATGCTTTGGACTCAAGTTCAGATGCAGTGTTCTCGACATCTGACAGCACTTCCTTTGCATCGGATTTTATGTCAGATGCCAATTCCTCTGCTTGCGCCTGATATTTGCTTGCATCCGACTCAAGGTATGAGATGGCCTCGTCAGCATTTGATTGAAGTTCCTTTGCAGCGGACTCGATGTTAGATTTGACTGACTCAGCACTAGACTGAATGTCGGATGCGACTGCACCGAGATCTGGAAGTTCCACTCCGCTTTTCTCTGCTTCCTCCTCGAGTTTCTCTTGGGCTTTCTTTGCCAGTGATTCTGGTGTAACGGAATCTACTCCCAATTCTTTCTCCAACGCTTTTTCCCCAGTCGCAACAGCTGCTTTGACCTCACCCTCGTCAGGTAGAAGAACTCTTCCAATTTCCTGCACCATTTTATGGGATAGAGGTTTGATGATTAGACGGTGGGACTTGTCAAAGTCCGCATCAAAAATATGGAGGCTTTTACTAGGTCGCCTTGTCACTCATAGACGACTATCTCCAGGTTCAATTACCACAGAGTGACTACTGGATCATGTCTCCCACAAGATCAGCCACTTCAACTATTTCATGATCAGGGTATTAAATTATAAGTTTGTTATGATGTCACATTCCACTTGGACAGGAATTTGGTGGCAAAGTCGTGCCAAATTGGAGTGTGGACTGAAGTGAAGAGAGAAGATACCTTGACATCATCAACTAGATCCTTTGGTGCAATCTTAGTATCCAGAAAAGTTTTGAGTTCTTGTATAGTCTTCTTCCTATCCTGCAATTCCATCCCGCAGTCACATCAGAAAAGAAACGAAGACGGAAGGGACACCACTCTAAACTGTACCGTACAAAAGTACCTATCTCGACGAATGGCAAAATAGATCTTACCTCGGCAAAGAGGAATTTCTTCGCAAATAGTTGCAGTGCTGCAACTGTTCCCAGCAGCTGCAAGGTTGTCTCTGCCTGTTCGGTTACAGGCAAAGAACAGCATAAGGGCTCGAGTTGTGAATAATGGGAGAACACCTAAACATGATTAAGGTTCATGATTGTATACTGTATAATCATTGTGTATCGAATAAAGTTTTCAAAGGAGATAAACAAACCTCAGATAACACGACGAAACCAACACCGGCGGCTGCCACCACTCCAAGCGTCTTCGGCAACAAGTAACCTGCGTCCTGCATTTGTTATCACCCAAGGCACATTTGTGAGAAATAGTAAAGGGATTCAGAGGTGTAGAGGCAGCGTCTTCCCAAGCGAGGAAAATTGGTCCGAAAATACATATTGATTCTATCAGCCAATTGAAACGAGTTTTCCATGTCTATCGTAATCACTACAAGTAACTGAGAGCGGAAGGCAGTACCATATCGACTCCTTCACCAGTTCCGACAAGGTTCTTGAGGTTGCCGATATCGAATTTAAAAGCCTTAGCAGGCATCAACCATGGCAATTCCTTTTCCTGTACATTCACTCATAACATCAGCCAATAACTTCGACATTCGAGAAATTCAAGAAATTAAAAAACACATTTACCTCCAAGTTAGTCTCGAGCAGAAGTTCAGGGAGGGAGAGGTTTTGCGATCCTCACGTTCCATCCATTCGGACCCTCAGCACCTCCTTTAATGGCATATGCACTCTTGAATCCACTGTTGGCGAGGAGCTTTGCAACAGTAGCGGAGCCTCCGTCAAATCTATGCACACGAAAGCGCAGATAGCATTAAGTTGCACTCTTACGACATACTGAAAAGAGACAGTATCTTGGTCGGCAGGAAATGTGTTCACAGACAGACGTGTGTAGAATATTACAAATCATTGTGGAGGAAGATGCACTCGCCACTCACAAACAACAACAATAACATCAACAGTAGCCAGTTTTATACTTTCAATCCTGTAGTCCACAGGCGAAGATGTCAGTGTCACTTAGAAGCTTGCCGATTTACTTTGCGTCAGGGTTTGCACTGACTAGAGGGACATACATGCCTTTCTACACAAAGGTACACTCCATTCAAAATCTGAGCATGAGACTCACCTGTCCAAGATATAGAGAGTGGTGTTCTCAGCGTCTTTGCTCTTCGCGATAACCTTATCCACAAAAGTGTCGTTGTCGGCAGCGTAAGGTACTTTCAAAACAGTCTTCTTTAAGGATTTAAGGTTGGGACTTCCCTCGGTTTTTATGTCCTCAGGTGCACGGATATCCAGAAGTTGAGCATTCAGTTCGGGGTTGGAGAGCTTGTCATAAGCTTCGACAGCCGATACAGAACCGAATGCAGCACCGGGAGCCGCAAACGCCCTAGACACAACGAAAGGTACAGTGACAGCCGCAAGCCCAGCAACGAGTACCAGGGGATTTGTACTTATGAAATCGGACGCACCACTAAGGTCGACGGAGGGCAACTCAACGGATGGCAACGAAATTGAAGGCAACTCGGGGAAGGAAAAGTCTTCAGAGGGGGCAGCAGGCGTGGCAACAGAAGTTCTTTTCACGAAATCGTCATAATTCACAGCCAAGGCAGCCGGTGAAGCAGAGGCGACAATGGACGCAGCCAGAGCAGACGCTGGGCGGAGAAAAGGAACAGAGGGCAAACTCACTTGCGAGTTATTTTTGCTGCCAGACTCGCTCGACTCCTTCGGCGCCGATGACGACGCAACCACGACAGGGGAAGTTGCGATAGTGCGGAGAAGAACTTCCATTGCGCTACAGCTGGAGAAATCCAACGATTTCAGCTGCTGTGCGAGAACGTTCACGGCAATGGAGAGGTTGCGAGAAAGAATGAGCAGCTGCAAACCCACAATTCAGCTCTCGTAATCACCCAACTGAGAAGAACCCCACTAATGGGTGGCGAGGAATTTAGTTGTCCAATTGTTTGGTGATGGTGCGAGGGATACAGCTTGCAGCGCGATCTGGAAAGCAGAGGCGGGCCTGAGAGCCAGGCATCCTTTATCCGCTCCCCTATCGTTGCCCTCCCGTTCCACAGCCCCACGTGGCGACTTTCGGCACCCTACATGCTGGCTGCCACTCTCTCTCTCGAGGTTCCCCAAATGCCTTCGTTGCATCACCTCCACCCGATTGCTCTCGACGATCTCCCGTCGAACTCACGAGCCCTACGCCTACATTCAAAGAAAACTAACACAATCGCGGAACTCGTGTGTCTAGGTCCCTCGACTAAGTGCACACAATTGGTTTTGGAGATGGGTAAGAACTGTCAGTGAAGTGAGATGGGGTGCTTTAAGAACCAGAGTAGTATTTTATCGAGGAGCGTCACAGATTACCCATGTTCACTTCCTTTCTGATTCCTACAGTTTTGTTCTCAGGGTTCTGGGTTGTCGGTTCCGGGATTTTCGCCGCTGTATGTATTATTGAGTTCGATGAGCAAAATGACAGTGATGTATGTATGCCATCTGTAACCTGCAATCAAACGACGCTGAAATCACCCGAGCATGCTCACCTTGGCGGAAGCACGGAGACTTGGTGTAGCGCCGCTCAACTGACATTTGCGACAAACTGCAGAAACCAGATATATTCCACCCCCAAAATTTGTTTTTGCAACAAGCAGAAGCCCAGGAGCTTCCCTATCAACTCCGAAGAAACTTTCTACGACTGTGAAACGAGTTGATGAGAGAAAGTAAAGAATGGTTTTGTACGTGAAATAAAGTGCACACTTGGCCACTTAGAGTTCATTCAAGGCATGTACTCAAAACATGGCACAAACCATGACTGCACAGGACGATCACGAGGATCTCATTCAGTCCAACCTTACGGCATTTTACATCACTAGGGTTGCAGCAATTAGCCGATCATGTTATTCTACAGAAACGAGCTCAAACACAAACAATTCATCATCAAAAGCAGTCATACACCGTAGTTTCAAAACGTTCTTCTGCTCTGGAGAAGAGCATTAATCCGTGGAAATGTGGTACAATGTCGGCAGATCACAGTGTGGGTTGTGTGATCTGCCGATGCACAAGCAGGAACCAAGAGTGATCAGTTTGTTGATGAAATTGTGAAGAAATGACAGCTTTCTGAGGTGGTAGGATTGTCATAAAGCTACCACTACACTGTGCAGGGATTGGAGGCAATTGGTTTTGGTGTCCATTATGTTTCTTGTTTTGCTATTTGATTGGTCTCCCTTTTCACATGAGTATGTACTATATGAATGTCAAAATCACTTTTCTTTGTGTATATATAAGAGCATTATTTATTTATAGACTAGTCTTTTTTATAAAGTCTAAAAAATATTTTTTAGTTTATTATTTTTAATTAATAATAAAATTAAATATTTTTATAATTCTACTCATTTGATATCAAAGATAGTTTTTAATTTCTTCTAATGTTACATTTATATCAATGCATTTTTATATACAGCAAATGAATATCTTGTATTTGTTCTTTTATTGCAAATATGTTGCTAAATGTTTCAATTGGATCATTTTAATTATTGTTAAGAGATTAATATTACTTTGTATATTTGGTACTCTTTGTTCTCTTACTATTCCATCACTAGAACCAAATTCCCTGGGTATACATATCAAACTCAGCTACTTCTAAAACAGCAATTGAAACCACTTTAAAATAGCTAAATGGCAAACCATGAAAATACATCAAAAGGTATTCTTTTAGGCAATTTGAGAAATAAGATGAAAAAGTCACATAAGTTATAACTGGAAAAGACAATTTGCTTTGAACAGAAAGGAAAAATAAATAAAACTAATCCTTAATGTATTTGCTCCTCCGCTCCATTCTGGTATTGGATCAAACTCAATATTGAAAAATTCTTCAAAGCAATATACCCATGTACCCAAACAGTATTTCACCAATTCTCCCCCACTCCACTAAATTCTCAGTGACCCAAGTCTCCCCTTCGGTACTTTCTCCACGACCTGCTCCTCCACTGCCATTATAGTATATCCACTAATGTGGTAAATTCTAAACAATATGATATTAAAGATGAACATGTCATGCATCGTGAAGAGCAAAGGATATCTTGAAAATCACTTTATCAGAAAAAAGCACAATCACGCACATTGATGTGCAAAGAATCTGAGGATCATGAACCATTCCATTAGAAACACTAGCTCAATCCGTGAATCAGGTTTAGAGGGTGTTGTTAGCTCTATGTTGGCTGTTGAATCTAGATTGACAGATATGGTTTCGATCCAGAGGAAAATGTCCATTGCTGTGACAATCTCCATGCTCCATTTGTGTTGTGTATTTTGAAATGTGATTCGAGCTACAAAGTGGCCGAATGCGGTGATCAAAATTAAGATTTGTCTAGAGTACGAACCTGAGAGAATGCGTTGAGATAGACCACACAGATTGAAAGAATTAAGATGCTTGAAGGTTTGTCGAAGGCTCGTGCAGTGGACCCGATTCCTCTGGTGATGAGATCACAAGAAGAAATGGGATTCTAGTGCAAGCGCGCAAATGAATGGCATACAGAAGTGGCCGTCCCAATACTGACTTGTTGCGACTCTCACTGTAGATGATGCAGCACTTGGCTGTGGTATGTGGCGATTGAGCTTTGCTCAGATGTGCAAAGTGATTGCGCGATCAGCGTAATTCACAGCACTGCGCTGCTCGAACTCAGCTGCAATAGTGGCGGTGGGGTGTCTGGTGACGTCCAATTTCTCGCCGTCTCCCCACAGCGCGTACGCCTCCTCCCCATGCTCCGCGTCGTCACCGACCAACAAGTGCTCCTCCGACATGCGGAGCGGTGTGACGAGCCCGATGGCGAAGAGGATGAGCGTTGTGAGCACCAAGTTCCAGCCAGCGATAAAAAGAGCGCCAACGATCTGCTTCAGAAGCTGGATGCCGCCGACACCACCGTAGAATGCTCCATTAGTGTGGTCCCTAGCTACATGCATGTATTTGCAGAGTGTGGGATCTGCGAAAAGGCCCACACAGATACCGCCCAAGACCCCGCCGACACCGTGTGTGTGAATTACGCCCAATGTATCGTCCACTTTCTGAAGCACCCACCATCTCTTGTGGAGAACCATCATGGTCCACCAGGGGATGCTTCCAGCTAATATCCCCATAAGTAAGGCGGACCATCCTGGCACCAAACCTGCCCACAGTAGCTAACATGATCAATCGTCCAGACACATCCAAACTCTGCTCCTACAAACCCTCAGGAATATGGTTCTCAATACGTCAGAATGCAGTATCTTATACTACATGGCATCAAAGATGATTGAAGGCTTACCTGCAGCAGGTGTAATAACCACAAGACCTGTCATCACGCCTTGAACGGCACCAATGACAGAAGGCTTTCCGAAGAAGAACACGTCCATGGCAGTCCATGTCAACATGCTCGTAGCGGCAGATACATGGGTGTTGAGAACAGCTAAACCAGAGACCACGTGAGCGCTGAAAGCCGCTCCCCCGTTGAAACCTGACCACCCCAGCCATAACAGCCCTGCACCTGTAAGCACAAGCAGCATGTTGTTGGGAGGAAACCTCTCGCGATCCTTGGGTAGTCTCGGTCCAACCTGCAATGTAACCACAGCAATGTCAGCCGCAGGTCGACCGACTCTTAGTATCCACCAAACCATTAGTATGTGTCCTAAGTAACCTGAGCATCGCTAATGAGATATATGTGCGTACCCAATAGGCCGCGACGAAACCAGCAACGCCAGAGGAGACATGGATTACATAGCCGCCGGCATAGTCAATGACACCCCATTGCCACAAAAACCCGCCTCCCCACAATGTGAAAGCTCCAACTGTATACGAGAACGTGAGCCAAAGCGGCACAAACAACATCCACGCTCGAAAACTCATACGCCCCAGGACAGAGCCCGCCAACATGATAACCGTGAGGGCGGCGAAGAAGAACTGGAACAACACCATACTGGCCATTCCGAAATATGCTTTCAGAGCTGGCGTCACTAGATTTCTGTTTGAATCATAGTGAGCTGAGGATGGCAGACCCGCCTGCGACAGCAAGAATTCAAATCCTAGGACGGAACCAGCCTTGCCCCAGATCGGAACCAGCTCCTCCCCAAAAGACATTTTATAAGCCCACAACATCCAGCAAATTGCCGTAGCTGCGAAGGCATACAATGCCATGAACGCTGAGTTCACCGCCCATTTCTTCTTCACGATGCTACCATACAGGATGACCAAGCCCGGCATACTCTGAATCCCTACCAACGTAGCGGCTGCCAATTGCCATGCGCTGTCTCCCTTGTTCAACCACTCGGGCTCAACTCCAAAGCCGATGTTTATGTAAGCAGAGGAGACACCGGGAGGTAGAGGAGGTGGCGCGGCCATCTTCAATGCAATCGAAAGGAATTGTAACCCAAAGAGATCGTGGGGCTTCAAATCCACACAAACCCCGTCACAGGGGATTCCAGCGCTAAATCGCGTGTTTGAATGAGGATGGGTACTAGCCCGTTCACAACGATTGTGTGTAGAGACATAACACCTAATTGTCACCCCCTTGGTATCACATACCGTGAACACACCTGCCGCCTCTGCTCTGCAAAACACAAACTCAGGATTTGAACAGGTTTGCAGATTTTATATCCATGAATATTTTTTTGTATCCGAAATGTTGTGCGTAGGTGACTCAAAAAGCATAACTTTTATGTGCTTTATAATTGGAAGCTCCCTGTACCCTTTGAGCTAGATCACGCTCAGCTGCTTTGGAAGCCCAAACCGAGGAAACCGGCGCCGCAAATCGAGAGCGTGAGGAGCAGGATGGACAATCCGAAGCTCCGAAGAGCTTGAGTCGTCACAGCACAGCATAGCAAAGTAGAGTTGTGCTCTAGCTTCTGTTTACGGATCAGCCAAAGGAACTATTGCAATGCTTTGCGTCAAAAACACACTCTGCTCACGCAGCAGACACCAGAAACTGTGAAATGAGATGTAGACAAAACTGCTACACTGAAGCAACATTTTAATTGCCTAAATAGCACCTAGCCATTTGAAGCTCCTCTCGCCAAAACTCATTCGTGGCACTCGAGGGAGGATGCATCATGTGCTGGAGATTCCGCATTACAATTCGCTGGCAAATACGTCCACACCCTTCAAATTGCAAATATATCACGTCGCAGCACGAATGCGACTTCTCCACTCAAATCTATCTCTCATTCCTTTACGCTTATCACACATCCGATGAAACCCCTCTCCCATGTCTCATTCTCTCGCTCAATAAAAGCCGAAACAGACAAACGACCAATCTAGGGAAACGAATAACTATTTCCACCCTATGTTAAATCTTGTTCCCACTAAAACCGCAACCAGATTATTCTTTTCTAGAAAATCCCATTACCCACCAGGGTAAATCCAATTCACATAAGCCACTGGGGGAGCAGCGTCGAGACGCTCCACGTCCACGAAAACCAGGATCAACAGCAAACTAAAAAAACGCTACCAGTCGCCGCGTAACAAACCCACATGCGGCGGCCAATTAATTTTAGAATCGAATAATCCGATCCTGCCGCTTTAGATTGACGGGAAGGGATCCAGGTAGCCCCACCCGGAAAAAGGATACTTAGCCTCTGCTCCGCATGAGTGGTTTCTTTTTATCTGTCGTTGCCGCTTGACGGCGAGAGGGCTGGTCCCCTACGCGGCGACGGCAATGGCGATGGCTGGCAGGGCGTTGGGAAATCGCAGCTTCTCGGCTGGAATTGGAGGCCTCGCCTTGGGAATGGCAATTCTCGTATGCCTCGCCTACCACGATGGAACCCTTTCTGTCCGCGCCGTGAATCATTCCTTATATTCGTCTTCATCCCCCCCCCCCCCCCCCCCGCTGCCGGTCTATTGTAGGCCACATCGTACACTATCTCCCCGGGTTGTCTGGTTACTCACTGTGCGATACGTACGTGAGCCTCGTTGCAATCTTGGACGACGATGTTGCTCTGAATCTCAACGTTCATTCATACATGCCGTCCATCCGTCGGTCCCGGTTCACCTTTCTGTTTTACATTGAAAAAGTTACTTTTGATAGCACGGTTTGTTGCTTGAGGTCTATCGATCAAGGATGGTGTTGTGTTTGTAATCAATCATGGGATCGAAATTGCAAACGCTTTTCATGAGTTCTATATGTTGGGGAGCTTCCTTTAGTGCACTATACATATACATATATATATATATAAATGCAATTGCCCAACGTTGATTGGGATTAGTTGTGGTGATGGCCAAATGTTTAGTGCCTCTATATATATATATATATATATATATATGTGTGTGTGTGTGTGTATGTGTATTGTATAGTGCATTTAAGCAAAATGAAGGCTAATTCAATGTTGGTTTAAAATGTACTGATGTAAAATGGTAATTGGAATAGAGGATCATAGTTGTCTGCATAATAGCTTGTGGCTTTAAATGGAAATGAAGCAATATACAACTTTTGTCCTCTGGGATTCATACCCACAACAGAGAATAGGCTCATTTATATTAAATCATACTATTCATGCCCTTTAGAAAATGGAAGAGGTGCAAGGTGGAAACCCATATTTTGAGTTGGAAATATGTTGTTCCTGGTTTATATTAAAAAAATCACTATGGTATATTTTCATGAAGCAAATCTTAGAGCATGAACTACTAAATTCAAAACTTAAACAATGATATGATTGTGTCTCATGAGGATAACCACGACACTGTTATTTTGGAAACAAATTAACATTTAACTTGGTAAATAATGGATATAAAGCATAGCATGGTGGAGAGTTTGTGCACTTTGATATCTGATTAATATTGAAATATACTAAAAATTTAAAACATTACAATGGAAAGTTATCCTTGAAATGAAATAATTAAGTGAATGGCAGAATAATTAGGTTCTTGAATAAATTTGTGTCTAATGTTGGGTTCTAGTCCTTTTCAAAAAGGCTAACAGGTCACAACTAACAAAAATTTGCTTTCATTAATGCACATATGTGCTTAAAATCCTAAAAAGTAGAAGATTTGCTTTTGCTTTGGTGGAACATAAGGCCAATGTACATCTTGTCTGGAAACTTAATGCTAAAGTTTTCAAATATGTCCTCAAGGTTGGGTTTGGTCAACATGGATCTTCACTGAATTTCACAGATTCTAGCATCAAGTGTAGATATTTTCATATCATATAATTTTTTAAGATAGTGGTATGAAAATTTTAATGAATATGTTGCCAAAATTTTCCATATTTCACACTACACATGAAACAACCAAATTTATGATATCTATATATGAATGTATTGTATTTATTTAAAACGCTATTTACACTATTGGCAAACAAAGTCTACAACATGAAAATAGCAGTCCATATAAACTCTACTTTTAAAATAATGAGGTAGAGAATTGGTTTACTGCATGTAAGAATAAGTTATTTTTGGGTGATTCATAAGACCTAATCTCAAATATTATTATCATTGTTATAAATTATTAATTTAATGTTCGTGGTCATGCAATACAAAATGATTAAGAAGCATCTCTGTATCATAATAATAATAATAACATTACTAAACATCCATTGCAAATCATTTCCACACTGCCTTTCAGATGTGCTTGTGTCTGATTGATTTTACTTTTTCTTGTATGCATTTCAGTGTAGATGAGAAAATATATAGGCAAGTTAAAAAATCAAATAAAATAAAACAATCTAAACGACATGTGAGATAGAGTTGTGAACTTCGTTTTGTGTGCAAGTTTTATGTGCAAAATTTTACAAAAAATGTGACAGTATACAACAACAACAACAACAAACAAAAAAAAAAAAAAAAAAAAAAAAAACTGAACTATAATTTACCTGACTATATATACACACATACACACACATTGAAAACCAGATTAATCTGGCAGATAATGGTCAAAGATTGACCTAAATGGAACTTTGTCCCATCAAAGGTAATTATTTTTGAGTTGTGTATTTTCCCTCAACTTTATACAAAAGGCAAAGAAGACACAAACAACAAGCATGGTTGAATTAGTTTGCACATGAAGCATTTACACAAAAGTGAAAAAAAAAAAAGAAAAAAAAAAAGGAAAATCAAATAGTTAATCCATCTTAACAATTGAGGCAAGAAAATGGATGTGACCAAAACAATCTACAATTAGTCAATACAAAGTTTATTTTTATTTTTATCTTTTTATTTTATGAATGAAGACTAATTATACATCCCTTGTATTTGGATGTGTCTTAAAAACAGCAATTTTCATAACAGAATTAGAAGAAATTAATTTCTCAATTGAAAATAATGCACATGATATAAGTTAAAAAACTTGGCCACGGTAATAGAAATAGTAAATGAAAATCATTACTTAAAAAAAATATATATATATATATATATAGGACAAAAATAGTTATTTACAATTAATACAGATGACAAGCATCAAATGTATCAACAACCTGTCCATATTCTTGCTTAACAACATTTACTTGATGGGTTTGTATTGCATCTTTAGTATGATATATACATATATATATATATATATATATAGCCTTTACTTGAAAGTTATCCTATAATGTATTAACTGGACCACAATGGAATAGGTATGGAGCTTGTACCTGGTACCAGATAAACAGAAAATCCAAATGGCTTCCTATACCATAACAATTTAATATATCCTTAATCATATCTAATTGTCCAAAAATGTTTTTTTGTTTTTTTTTAAAACTCCAAAATTTTGACCTTGCATTCCTATTGCCAATATTTTAGGAACTCTCAACAATTGGTTGCTTATCACTAACCTGCTCATAAAATCTAAAGCAACTATCAAGCATCCATGTCTATTGACATACATGGATGATGGATAGATGAAGTAAAAAGATCAAAGTGCAAGCTAGAAACCTATTCATCAATATTGGTATCAATTGTGTCAATTGAATTTGCATAGGTGAATTTTAGATTATTATTGATATTATTAAACTTTACATATTACAACATTCTTAATATAAAAAAAGAGATGCTCCACCAAGTAATTAAAAATATATTTTTGTACTTATTTTTGTTAATCCAATTAATTGTAATAATAATAATTATTAATATTAATATTATTAGAATGAATCTTATATATATATAAATATATATATATATATTAATAATATCAATAATGGATTTTTTTTACTATGATTGTGATTAATAGTAGTAATTTTATTATCTAATGAATAAAATATTTCTAAAAACAACATACATGAGTAAGCTTTGGTTTCATTTGTTTTTGTTTTGTGATTTTTTTTTTTTTTTTTTTTTTTTTTTGTTTTTGTTTTTTTTGAAATGTGGTGCATTTGAAGATTTTTATTTTCTTCTTCAAATTTCAATACAAATATATTTAAAAAATCACTTTATAAAGTTATAAGTTCTTTTAGATTAATTTATTTATTAAAATATAATAAAAATATATAAAAAATAAGATCATATTTTGAATCTTAAGTTTATAATTGTATTGTATGAAAATCCGTTTTAATGTTTCAGTTAATTATGAACTACATTAATAAAATAATTTATTACATTTAAAAAACTTAATTTAAAAAATATAAAACTAAAATATGTGTTTAAATGATTTATAAATTAAATACTTTTCAATTCATATTACTTTTATAATATTCTAATCTTTTTGTATTGAATAAAATCATTCTAAGACCTTATATAAATTAATAATATATTTTTATTAAACTTATTATTTGTTCTTAAAGTAATGATTTCAGATATTAATTATAAATTTTAGATACTAAATCCAAGAAAAGAATTTAGTAAATTACAAATGATATTTTTAATAAGCATAAAATAATATTTTTCAAGTAATAGAAATTTTTGTATTATTACAAAAGAACTCAACTAATTGCAGAAGAAATATTCAATAATCTTCATAATAATTGATAGTACTTTAAAAGTATTATTTAAATACATGAGTTGCTTATGTAGTTTTTTTAATTCGTTTAAGGATAAAAAATTAATAAAAATTATTTTTTTAGTTTTTAATATCTATAAGAAATATTTCTAAAACTTTTAAGTAAAATATTTTATTTTATCAGATATAATAATAAATAAAAATCTATAATAGCAATAAATATTATTATAGAAAATATTTTTTATTTTATTATTTCTAATAATCTTTGTTTAAGGCATAAAATCTATCATCTATATAAATCAATATAAAAATAAATAAAATAAAGTAATAAGAAATAAAAGTATAAAGATTTGAAATACAATTTATAAGAATAAATGATCACAACTAGTTATAAGTGGATAATTGTTAAAAAAGTCTATGAATTTGATGATAAAAAACTTTGTCTAAGAATAGATATCATAAGATTCTATAATTTTATATTTTTTTTTATATTTTTTATATTTTTTTAACATTCTATAATTCTCTTCAGGATTTGAAGCTAAAATAAAATCTCATAAAATAAAATCTAAAATGTTGTTAAATCTAAAATATTTATTTTTAGTTATTTTTTAAAATTATTATATTTAAAATTCACACAATATTCTCTCTCTCTATATATATACATATTCAAAATTTTAATTCTAATTTGTATAAAATAATATGAGACTTGGAAGATTTTTTAAGATTTTTTTATACATAATAGAATTTTTTGATGCATTTCAATAAACCAAATTTAAGAGTGTTAAATCAATAAGAATTATTTATTTAATAATTTAAAATTTTATTATTTTTAGCTTTAGAAGAATAATATATATATATATATATATATATATAGCATGTAATTTTTTTTATGTTTATGCATAGTACTGAATACAAATTGTAACAAAAATATAGTTTTATAGCCTTTTTAACATTTTTTGATACATATTGACATAAATTATTATGTTTTCTACAATTTATGTACATTATCACCAAACTAGAAGTGCATTCTAAATAATATTACTGTTTTTGGAATGTATATATATTTATATATATATATATATACATATTATAAATCTTGGATTTAATATTAGCTTTAATAAATAATTTAAATAGAATAAATATAATAAATTTAGTCACCAAATTTTATTTTCAATAATTTCAACTATACTTAACAATAAAAAATTTTAAATTTATATCTATTTAAAGAAGCTTTAAAATTCAAATATAATTAAAATAAATTTATTTTAAAATATTATTTTTTAACTTAGGTGGTTGAACAAAGTCTCTGCCCCTCTTCGTCGGGTGGCAGCAAATCCTTTCCCACTCTCAAGCTCACAACTTTTGTTTTCCAACTCCAAATGCTACAAGAGATGTCTTGATAGAAAGCTAGCACAATTTTCCACACTCTCTGTAAATTTCATTAAGAAAGAACTGAGATCAAACTTGCAGTAGCAGCTCGAAGTTTCTGCCCCTCTTCGTCGGATGGCAGCAAACTCTATTCTACTAAAACAAGCATAAGTTTTTGCTCACAACTCCAAAACAAGCAAGTGAGTAGGTTCTAGAATCCTCACAACTTGAAGAACACATCTACCAATTTTCATTACAAACACTTCTATCACCACGGAGCTATCTCTCTCCAAAGTTCACCACTCAAAAACTCTTTCTTCTCTCGGTCTAGCAAGAGGAATATATCTCCCTTTCTTTCCATATTAGACTATGAGACGCCCACATGGGCAGCCAAATCCTATTGGATGGGCCTTATTCACCCCATGCTCTTCTTTCTTATCCCTCACAAGGTCCATTCTACCTCAAAAGTCAACAAGAAAGGTAAAACAACCTTTACTTTTCTTCTAATTACAAAAGAGTCTATTCTAGGATATAAATAAGGTAGGAACAAAACAAATAGCCATCTTAATTCACTAACTAAGTGGCTATAATAAATCCTCTCCTTATAATATCTTCTAAAATAACCTCTAGCACTCACACATATATTAACAATAGATACAAGATTTTTAATATTTTTATACACTGCACGTAAATGCAGTATGACATGCTCCTCCTCTAAACCTGCACATCCTCCGGTATGTGCCAAGTTTAATCCTCTTCATCCTTTGTTTCAATCTCTTCATCACCTTCTGATATTTCTTTGTTCTCTGATGGAGTTAAGAATTCTTCAAGATCATTGGTGTCAAACTTTCCATCCCTTCTTCTATATGTTTTAATTCTTTTGCCAGCTATTGGGATCTTCAATAAAGTTCCATCCAACTCTCGTAGCGAATATGTGGCATTGGTGTGCACTTTAACCACCACATATGGTCCAAACCATCTTCGTGCAAACTTCCTCATTGTGCTGTGCTGATGTTCTAATGAACTGTCAAACACCAACATCCAATCACCTTCTTCAATTTTCTTAGACCTCATTCTATGGATTTTGTCAAATCTCTCTTTATTGCTCAATCTAGCAACCTTAAGCCTTTTTAATGCTATTTGTATATCTTCAGGCAATCTTCTAAGCTGCTGAATGCGAAGTTCTAATAGCCTTTCTCTTGTAATATCATCTTCCCAAGACAAAAATATCCAAGTTGGAACTGATTCTTCTCCAGGCATAATAGGCTTATGTCCATGCATAAGTTCTACTGGCATATATTCAGTGACAGTGCTATGGGTGGTTCTATCAGCCCACAATGCAAATGGCAATAGCCTAGGCCAAAGATTAGGCTTCTCTTTACAAGCCTTAACTAAGGCATGAATGATAGGAGGGTGCCCCCTCTCTATTTTGCCATTAGCTTCAAGATTGTAAGCAATTGTTAACCTTAGTTGTACACCATATCTTTGGAAAAACGATCTTGCTTCAACTGCATCTAATTCACCCCTATCAGCTCTCATTCTTCCAATACTTCCATATCTGTTAAAAATATCTTCAAGAATGAATCTGCAAATTCCTTCCGTAGTCTTGGTTCAAAGAGCTCTTCCTTCAACAAAGTTTGAGAGTTCTTCCCTTGTCAAAACAAGATACTTCATTCCCCAAATTCCAGATGGCATTGCAACTAAGTCAATCATCCATTGGAAATAAATTGAAGGAGGATAAGTGGGATGTAGTTCATCCCTGTATCGGGCCTTAGATTGAAGTTGACATACAACACATGAAGCCACAAATTCTTCAACATCCTTATATAAACCCTTCCACCAATATCGTTCCTTACTCTTTGTATAAGTGGCCCAAACTCCTTTGTGACCAACCCAAAAGGCATCATGAAATTCTCTAAGCACGTGGATTTTGATTTTAAGATCATCCACCACTCTCAAAGGTAATTCATCAGCTCTTTTTGCCCTCTTCTAAAGAAGTCCATCTCTCAACAGATATCCGTATGATTGATGTCTAATATCTTTAAAAGTCTTGTCCATCCACCCTTCTTGCTTCTTCAAAGTGCTCAAATAGAGTCCAATATCTTGTAGTCTCCCCTATATAACTCTACTTTGAATGGCAAGATGTCATTGGTTAAATTTTTTCTATCAACAGCTAATACATACCTTTCTTCCAAAAAGTCTTCACTCTCCTCATGAGCCATCATTTCTTCTTCATAAAAATATTTGGCCGTTGATAATATATCCACCACAGGATTCATTTTTCCAGCAATGTGCACCAAAACTGGATTCAATGACTTGATATATGCTATTCATCGAAGCATGGCAATGTCTGGTGAAGAACAATTGACAATCATACCAAGAAGAGGTAAGCAATCAGTTTCCAACACAACATTTGCTCCAATCAAGTAATTTCTTTCAATTGTTAGAGCAGTAAGTGCACCCCAAAACTCTCTCTTCACTTGAGGATATGCTCTCTAGCATTTTGTAAGAATCCTTGCTCCAAAACGAATAGCAAATCTATCTCCTTTTATATCATCCTAGGCAACAGCCCACCCTATGGCTATTGGACTTGTATCTACTGTAACAATCACCGGTCTTCCGCTCTCATATTCAACTTATTTTAAAACTGGAGGTGACTTTAAAATTCCTTTCAAGTCTTCTATCGCCAAATCTTGCTCTTGTTTCCAATGAAATTTAATTCCCTTCCTTAATAATTTGTAAAGAGGCTCTAATATGTGAGCAAAATGAGGTATCCATATTTGATAGAAGACACATGCTCCTAGAAACCTTCTCACTTCAATGATGTTACTACAAGCCATCATTTTTGCAATAGCATCAACTTTCTCAGGATTAGGCCTTCTTCCATACCATCCACAAAGATGTTCAACTACCAAAATTTCTTCAAAACCAAATTTAGACTTCTCAATTGAAAGGGTCAAATTTGCTTCTTCAATCTTGGATAAAATCTTATCAACATCTTTAATGTGTGTTCTTACAAATGCTCTGCAACCATCATCATCCAAAGTAGAGTCTTTATATTCTTCTTTACATCCTTTGATAGGAATGTCATCCACAAAGGATATAATCTTTTCTGGTACAAACTCTCTCAAGATTTGATTCATTGCATTTTGCATATGTGCCACTGAGTTTGTAGCACCTTGAGGCAATGTGCACATTCGAACCAATCCTAACGGAGTCTTCATGGTCGTCAAGTCTCTGCTTTCGATGGCCAATTGAAATTGATCATAACCAGAGTATAGATCTCCAATGGAATATATGGCATGTCCAGCAAACGCTTCTGCTACTTCATCTACAATTGGTCCTGATCCTTTGTTCCTAATGGTAACCTGGTTAGCTGGTTGCATATCTTGGATGAATCGTAATGCTCCAGATTTCTTAGGAACAATAAACCAACGATTAGAATATGGAGCCATTGAAGGCTCAAGTATTTCCATATGAATTTTTTCCTTCAATAAGTCAACTAATTTGGGAAGTAATGCTCGTGGAACTGGTATTGGTTTCAAATCCCATGGCACATGTGGTACTGTAAAAATAACCATGGGTGCTACTAAACCTGGTCGCACACATCCAATCTCATCTGGTGAAGAGGCAAAGGCCTTTCCATGTTTTGAGAGCATCTCTTGAAATATCTTTTCTTCTTGTTCTTACAAGAATTCTCTCCCTCCAATCTTCAAGTTTGCTAATGTTTCTTTAGTAAACTTGTGTCCAATCTTCCTAGCTTCTCTTAAACTTGGCTCCTTCTCTGCTTGTTTGACATGCTCATCAGTATCCAATGGAAGTTGAGTTGCTATAGGCTTTACCTTTTTGGCCACTGTTTTATATTTTGTATTTACCATGGCCTCAAGATCCAACTTATAACTTTGGCATAAATCCTTGCTTTTCAATGCATCTATTATTTCTTGATACAATACTCTCGAGTGAATTTCAATCATAATATCTGTACCATTACTTTCTTCTTCTTTAATCTGCAAGTTGCATAAAACTTGCAATATATCATCTCCAATGCCTTTTTTTTCATATATTCCAGAAATATACTCACCATTTAAAAGAACCTTTACATTTTTTAGATTTTTCTCCATCTTTTTAATGATCTTTTTATTTACAGGGTCCAGATCTTTCATATCCGTAAGACTCACAAACCCACACTTAGTCATTTCAACAAATCCACTTTTAATGCCATGTATATTAGGGAGCTCAAAAGTATTTGGTCCTTCTGCACCCGTGGATCCCCATTCTCCACAAGTGCAATTCAAAAATCCGAAAAGTGTAAAGAATTAGGCAGAGGCCCATCCCTAAGACAAACTCGATGCCTCTCATGTTCAGACTTCACTGTCAAAAATTGTACAGATTTTTTGCCATCACAGCTTCGAATTCGTGCATAATGAGATCCATCATTCAACACCTTAGTTTCCATTCTTGATGCAGTGATATAAGGTTGTCCTAATATCACGGGATAAGTACCATCATTTTGAACAAAAAAAATTTGTTCTACTTCCACATCTCCAATCTTTGTTGCAATTGCCAGACAAGCTCCAAATAATTAAGTTCGCCCACAATTTATAGCCCTTATAATCCATCCATGATTAGTATCAATTGGCCATTTATTTTTCTCATAAATATTTTGAGACATAATGTTTATCTCTGAGCCATGGTCCACAAGAGCCAAAACTCATTCATCTAATCCTCCAAGTTTGACCCTTGTCTCTGTGGTAGCTCTAGCCCAAAATGGTTGAATATAATCCATTCCTTCCTTGTCTTCTCTATCAATCCCATGCACAATTGCACAATCAAAGGTCTTCACTTCTACCTCAGTATTTCTCCCATGTGCTGCCACAGATACTAATCCATCCACTGCTTCTTCTTTCTCTTCTTGAGTTTGCAAGGCCTGGACCTTTATGTCATAGCCTCTCACCCCTTCTTCATTATTTTCCACCATCTTCTCACATTCCACAAAACTTTTATCTTTGGTTATATCACTCTTATTGCTGATCACACAGGTTTGTGCAAACATTTGTAAGATCATATCTTCCTCCTCATTAGTCAAATAGTCATTTTGTTCTTTAATCATTTGACCATTACTAGCCTTCTCTTTCATAATTATTGGATCACACATCAAAGCAAATACTTGTCCAATTTCAAACTCCTCATCTTTGGTCATATGCGTCTCCAGAGCCTTCATCATGACTGTTTCAACTGTCATCTGTCTCTTCCTCTTAATGACATCAATGATCAATTCATAAAAATCTTTTTTAGCAATGCCAAGAGCCTCTCTCAATGTAAATTCAATCTTGGCATCCAAGATTCTTTCTTTCAACACCCCTTTCATGTCAATGGAAGACTCAATGTCAGATTGAAGCTTATAGGCAGGTCTCTTATCTTTTCCTTTAGAATCATCTTCCTTTTCCTTTTTTTTGGCATTGTCTGTCCTCTCGTCCCATTTTTCCTTTAGAAGTGGCCCTTCTCTTGGATGATCAAAGATAGAGGACCTCCTAGGTCTTTGCCGTGTATGAGCAGCAGGACCTTCTATCTTTTTACCTTTTTTGAGCTCCTGGGTTTTTCTCTTAGATATTCGCTCCTCTGTATCTTCATTCTTAGAGGCTTGCCCTCTCTTCTCTTCAACAAAGATATCATAGTCTTTAGTTTTGTCTTGAACTTGACCTAAAAAAACTTTGATGCTAGCTGTTTCAACAGGGTCATCCTAACCAGTGATATTTCGAATGGCTTGAGCTCCTCTGCGCAAAATTTCAACAGATGGAGCTTCTAAAGTCTTAATTGTTTGTTGCTCCACTCTTATATGGAATATCTCTACACCTTGTCCATGTAAACAATTAGACCTTCTCATCTTCTCTTTCATAAGCTTTTTCATTCCTCCCTTGCCAAAGTTGGTACTCAAAGGCAAGTTAGTAGATGCATCATGAATCTTACCATCTTTGAAGACAATAATGCCTGCTTTAATAGCTTCATCACATGATTTGCAACTTCAAAGATTGTGACTGTCTTCTCCATCACAATAAACGCATCTCCTCACAAATGATCTTGCACCTTCAGATGATTGAGGGTCTCGAGACTTTTTCAATTCACTCATTTCCACCTTCAAATCCCTAATACCCTTTATAAGCTCATCTAAAGTTTTTTCTTCAATTGTCTTGACCATCTTAGGAGATGTTGTTGAAGAAGTTGGAGCAAATGATACCTTAGAAGCTTTTGTAGCAGGCTTTGGTGCTACATCCATCTGAGTTGTCACACTTCTGGATTTCATTCTCCGTTGCTTTGCCACAAGAGCGACTGCTTCCTCCACTCTCCTCCAATCATTTATAAAACCTCCTTCAATGGTTTGATCACCTAAAAGCAAAAAGAGTCTATCTTTAAAACATCATCTGCTGCTTGCAAGAACAACTCAGCCTTCCTAGTATCAAAAAGACGCCTTTCTGCTAAAAGCAATTGCTTGTATTTCTTCTCAAAATCTCGCAGCAATTCATTTGGACCTATAGTATTTCCAGGCCGCTGTTCAATCCAATCAATAAAAGACCTCTTGATCATCCTCTCTGAGTCTTCTTCAAAATACTCATCATGCAATCTCTCTTCAAATGTCATCCAAGTAGTAACATTTGCATCCCTTCGAATTTCTTCCACTTTCTCACGAATCTCAAGTATAACAACTAATGTGAAAGTTTGTATCATTCGAGCTTCAAGTACCTATTGCACCTCCATCTCACAAACATAAACCTTCAAAAACCTGGTGATGTCCTTCTCGTCAAATCTTCCAATCTTGTCAACAACACCCTTCAAAGCCTTGGTAGCTCCATTACCTCCAGCTTGAGTTTTATATTGATCCATAAATATTGCCAAAGCTCCTAAAATGGTGTCCATGTTTGATTAGGCTCCAAAGGAAGCCCCTCCAGTATCCTCCATATTTCCTTAGCCAAAACTAATAGCCCCAAAGCAGCTCTCAGTGGAAGCACCAAATATGTCGGGTAGAGAGAATTAGCCTTGGGAAAACGTCGGGTTCCTAGCTGCTACTAGAACTAGCAGGGAACATGAGAGGAAGCTGTGCACGTATCTTCTATACTTGCACAATATATGTTCAAACTTTCAAATTATACTTGTATTATATTTGTATAAGTCTTGTACAAATATAAAGTATAAATACTTGAATAATACTTATATAATCCTTGATATAATACTTGTACAAATACTTGTATAAATACTTGATGTAATACTTATATAATCCTTGATATAATACTTGTATAAATACTTATATAAATATTATGTATAGTACTTGTAAAATACTTGTATAAATACTTGATATAAATACAAGTATATATACTTGTATAAAAGATATAAGCAAAGTATGTATGTATTCAAGTATACCTCAAAATACAACCGCATATGAGGAATACAAGTTATACAACAAGCTAAAACTAAATAAATCACTAAAAATTCATCCAAAGGTTAAATCAAGCGTGCTTATAGCCTATGGAAAGCCAATAATCCATTGTAAAACATATCAAAATTTCACAAATAGATGACTTACCATTTAAAAGTTATGGCTAAAAGAAATAGGCGCTAAAATTTCCAAGCAAATGCAAAGGCAGCAAAGCTCCTCTTCACTTCAGCCTTTGTTGTGATCACTTACCTTCTCCAAATTGGACATGCAATAGCTTTTTAGAAAGCTCACTCCATCATCTAACTTGTTCTAAAATTTTGCATGCATGCCTCTCAAACTCCAAATTTTGTAGCTAGTTGATTCTACTCTTCAAACCCTAGTAACAATTTGCCCTCTTTGACACTTCACGGCTCATAAAACTTTCATAAAAGCTCTAAATGTATTGATTTTTGTTTTTGTAGAAAGCTTACACAAGCTACTATAAGCACCTAAAACATCAAAAAGATTGAAGAGACTGTCCGACTTAGGTGGTTGAACAAAGTCTCTGCCCCTCTTCATCGGGTGGCAGCAAACCCTTTCCCACTCTCAAGCTCACAACTTTTGTTTTCCAACTCCAAATGCTACAAGAGATGTCTTGATAGAAAGCTAGCACAATTTTCCACACTCTCTGTAAATTTCATTAAGAAAGAACTGAGATCAAACTTGCAGTAGCAGCTCGAAGTTTCTGCCCCTCTTCGTCGGATGGCAGCAAACTCTATTCTACTAAAACAAGCATAAGTTTTTGCTCACAACTCCAAAACAAGCAAGTGAGTAGGTTCTAGAATCCTCACAACTTGAAGAACACATCTACCAATTTTCATTACAAACACTTCTATCATCACGGAGCTATCTCTCTCCAAAGTTCACCATTCAAAAACTCCTTCTTCTCTCGGTCTAGTAAGAGGAGTATAATAGATTATACTTTTTTGGATCAAATACATAATAGTTTGCAGTTTATTATTTGAAATAATATTTGCCAATAATTCCATTTAATTAATATAAAATACACATCTTTCCATCTTAAATCATAATCTTGCATTTTTGAGTTTTTATAATATGAAAAAAAAATATTTTTTTCTCCTTCTATTCTTATATGTGTAAAAAGTTTAATGTGATTATATGTGTATTTTTTAAAAAATACTACTTTAAAAAGAATAATCAATCAACCTTGAAAAAAATACTAGATTTTTATAATTGTAATAAATATGATATATATATATATATATATATATATATATATATCTGATTATTATATAGTATAATGTTGATATATTTTTAATGCACATTAAATAAAAAATTATTTTAAAGATTTTTTTTTAATTAAATTTTAATTTGAAGTAATTAATAAAAATTTTCAAATGTTAAAGTTGGAGGATAATAATACTTTGTAGTCAATTTATTAAGTCCACAATAATTTATAGACATGTGTAATGATTAATATTTTTTCTTGATAAAAAAGATTTTAGACAACTATCAAATTATAAATACTAGATAAGTTATTTTACAAAATTGTCATTAATGGGTTCCTAAAACAACCAACTTATTTTATAATAGATTGTAGATTGGTCCAAATAGTGATTTAGTCATTTTTTTAAAGATTGTTTATACAAATATGATATTTGAATAATATTTGAATAATATTTGTTTATTTTTTAAGACTTTATATTCTTTAATAATAAATTTTTTTGGTTCTTGATTGCCATTAGAAGCTTTTTTAAAGCAAAAACATGTGTTAACTAAATAAAAAATAAGAATATTCATTTATAACTAGTACAAATACCTTTGATTTAACTAATGGATATTTGACTTCTCTAAAATTATAAAAGAAATCTTGCTTTTAGTTTTTTTTTATGTTAATAGAAAATTAGTTGTGATTAGAAAAATTCTAATCTGTTTAAAAATTACAACTTTTAAATTAAGTTTCATCTAAAATAGCAAGATTAGTTGGAAATTTGATAATATTATTTATTGTTTTGGTGTTATTATATGTACAACTACTTATACTCCAAGGTTTTATAAGTAACCTCTCTACAAGACAAAGATTTAAAATTATATCATAGATTTAAAAAAAAAAATAAAAATGTATAAGATAAAAATATATCAAAGAAAAAAAGTTGTCTAATTCTTTAAATAATGATTATAATATTATTATTTTATAAACTTTATTATTTGATTAACATATTGATAATATTATTATATATTGAATAAAAAATAAAGTATTATATATTCAAATTTAAATTTTAGAAAGATAAATTATTTTTATTTTAATAAATCTTGGTTTTTTAATATTTTTTTAAGCAATAAAACAGAATCTTTATATTGAAAATTTATACAAAATGCTGAATTTTATTCCTATTTAATTATCAACACCTAATAGATTCTGTTTATAAATAATCAACACCTAACAATATATATTAAAATTTATTTTCACTAATTATTATTGGTATTTTCTTATATTTGTAATATCCTATCACACATTCAAATGGTCGACTAGATAACAGTTTCTAGTTGTAATTACATTAAAATTTTCTTATTACTAAATTAAGAACTTGATTTTATATGCAATATATATATATATATATATATATCTATCTGATGTATTTATATCTTTTTATGAAATTCTTTTTGCAACAGGTTTTTTCCTTATTATTTAAGAATATGATCTATATTATTTCTCATGAAACTAATAATACAAAAAATTGAATTAATGCTTAATACAATATTTAGCACAATTATTTTTATTTTCTCATAATATATTATATTAAAAGATGTGAAATTGAATCAAAGTTAATAATTTTGACTAAATATATATTTAATAAATTATCCACACAAAGTACATCAAAAATTTAAGATTTATACAAAATCAAAATTGGTTAATATAAGTATCAATTATGGATGATTTAGGTGGAAAAGATTTATATTTTAGTGACCAACAAAACCAAGATACAAACCACTATTCAATTTTAGAGCTTTCATTTAAAATTCTAATTAAAGTTTTGTTATTTGGTAAATTAAGATTTTTGAAGATAATTTTTTGGATAAAATTTAAACAATGATATTAATCAAACAATGTAATGAGTCTATGGTTGATATATTAATTTATTACATGTTAAACTTTAATCACAAAAAGTATAAATTGTTTTTCAAAATCATTCAAGTAGATATAGCAAAATGATTATAAAACTTCCTTCCTAAATTTTAACAAATTAGCTACATACAATGTCAAAGTTAAACAAGTTAGCACCACAAAAGAACACTTAACATAACAAAATTACAATTCAAAGCAAAAAAAACAAAAAAACATTACGAAGATTCTATATCCTGTATTATGTGATATCTTCATAGATGTATAACTTGAAACCTAATTATATAATCATCTTTCTAATCAGTGAAAATATTTGGAAAAAAACAAGCACTGCATTTAAGAGTAAACAGAATGAATTTGCACAAAACTCAGGACATAAATTATCGTAGCCCATATGGCCTCAAAAAGCGTGGTTAACGCGTTCAATAGCAACTTACCAGCTACTAGAATGAGTTGTAGCTTTTAAGATCATGGAAGAAAACAAAAGTTGCAGCTTGCAAACTCACGTCTAATGAAAATGTGCACAAAATATTGAGAAAACTTGAAGATGGGGGATTTTAGTACGCCAAGGAAGAAGCACTCACAACGTGAAGAATCAGAGATCACCTCCTAGCAATTTAACATCGATGCGAAACTCTTGCTTTGAACCTGGGATTCTCGTCATATTACTTCTGTAAGTCTTGTCATTCACAGTATTGACCATCTGTAAGTGCTTGATTATAACGATTTGAACAGTACGCTGGCCTACCATTTGCAGCAGCAGCAGCAGATGCAGCTGCAATGTCATCATCCTTGATCGCTTCCGGGGGAGGATTCAGAATATCCACTCCCCTGCAAAAATTGACGCTTTTGCTGTCAGCCTAAACCTCAATTCATTCAGAAGAATTTCGACATCAAGTTGGTATGAAAACAACTCAGTTTAATTGTCGCAGAAGAATAAATATTCACAATGTCTGGGCCTTATCTTGAGGCTAGTAGTGAAAGCATGAAACGGCATTACCTTAGAACAGTTTTGTTATCCACCTCAATGACTTCCGGACGATTCCTTGAGCTGGTTATATAACAGTATCCATGTCCTGGTGAGGCAATAGTACCATTAAAGCTGCAGTTACTGTGGCCAAAAAGTGCTCCTGCCCCGATGAGTGTCTGCTTCAGCCGGTTCATTACGGGTAGTTAAAACAAACGCAAATCAATTTCCCAACTTCAAAGCCCAATGCTTCAGCCATTTCCTGCGAACCGATGTCTACTGAACATCAACGCATAGTAATTTTTGACAGATTGAGCAACAAATGGGCAAGCCGAGGAATTACCATATCCACTGCAATTCCATGCGGCTCAATCATTCATAGATGCACATGTTATATTTCTTCTACTCTGAAGGTTGCAACAATTATAACAAAGATAATAATCGGAAATATGAACAAAAGTCAAACGTGATGGAGCATGTAGACGGTGTCAGGCAAGAATCTGCAACTCCAATCCCAGCCTTGCATAAATTCAAAAGAAAATGTTCACCATGCAGCTTGCATGAGCTATTACATTTCCATCAACAGTCAATACAACGACCAGTACGACCGAATGCTCAAACTTTCTTCGACAACCGTGTAAAGATACTGTAAGAATGTGAGCGCAGAGAGGGGAAGGCTACCAAGTACATGCGCAACACCAAGACTAAAACAACAAATAATGATCCTGCACCGCCTGCCAAATTTTTTTTTCAAAGGTTCCCGCAAATACTGGTCATTATCAGCAATAATCCGAAAATTTATCTACAAATCGTAGCCAAGGCAATAGCAATCACAACATATGCTGAAATCAAAAACCCTGTATCAACCTGTTGCAATCCCCAGCTAACAAAACATCTGACCACTCAACAGCATGAAGACGATATCCAGATCAGTTCTTACCATAAACAGCCAAAAATAACACGCTCACGTACGCACTAGAAATTACCCATCCTGCATACATTCTCAAGCATTTTGCTTCATCAAGTTCCACTTCACGTTGTCAAAGCAATAAATCCAGCAAGTAACAGAAAGAAAAACACCTAGAGTGCCCTCAGAAGAATCCCAAATTCGACCGCGCTTAATTGTGCCCACGAATACAAAGTAGACTCCTTCAAACCAGCCAATTCATTCACTTATCACGCCCAAATGCACTGTTAAGCGCACAAAAGAAACAAATTAAAGGCAGAAGAACTAAAATGTTCAGTAAGATGTGTCTACTCATCAACAAGCTTCAAATTCTAAAAAAATAAAAGAAGAGAAGGCACGCACCGGGTGCTGGTCGGAAGGAACCTCAATCTCATATACAGGATCCCATTTGTAGTCATCGACACTGCTCCAATCATCCTTGTCATCCGAGAATGCAAGAATTTTGATGGACCGTTGATTACTCAGGGGTGCAAATTTGTACTGGACAGGAGTCACTTGTCTACGGGTAAATTTTGCGGTCCAAAGGCTAGATGTCTTAAATTTCCTGCTCTCAGCCAAGGTTTTCTGATTACAACTATACAATAGAACTAGTGATGGTAGAGCGGCACGCTTCAACAACTCTAGCCGCAAATCCATTCCAACTGACTCCATCTTTTTGGACACAATTACAATAACCGAAGCTTGAGCCGGTCAGACAAGTACAATGTACTTTGGAATTGGAAGCCATAGCTAAAATATTCAGCTCAAGGCTTGCGAAGCCTGCAGAACAGCCTCAATTGAGAACGTAACCTCGGCGGCACAATCGCACAGCTGGTAAACACAAGGCTAAATTGTGAAGACAGTCAAGTGATGTTCTTGACCCGAGCAGCACCTACTGCAACCGCATTTGCTCCACCCTTCACAACGCTCCAAACTCTCCCACGTCATGTTACAGAAGGACCTCCTACTCGTCGATTGCAATCATTCCAACGTTCCATATTACAACCTCTCGCATCAATGATGAACTATTTTAGACTCAGTCCGCGACACCGGCCAAATTCGCTTACCGAATCCGGTCCCGAAATCGCACCAAGCGATGCAGATCTTCCACCGCGAACTTCTTCTCCAATCAAATCACAACGCATCTGAAATAAACTAAAAGAAAATCCAAAAAGTGTACTGAACTAAAATAAAATAAAAGCGTCTATAAGCGGCGTCAGCTACTTCTCCACACCCGGCAAATGCAAATCCGCTTCGAAGCGCTTTATGTTCTGTCAGACTCCTCTCAGGATCGCTCAAGGATTACAGCAAGAAATTCCGCCATCGCAATTCCGGATCCCGCAAAGCCGCCTTCTCGTTCCCTGCACGCTTTGGCGAAATCACCCCTAGAACGAAACTTTCATCCCAGGTTTCATCCATCCGCGGTAAAGTCTGGATTCTGCCCAGCCCGCTGCCATGCGCTGCCATGGGCAGCGGGCAGGGCAGAACCCAGAATAATTTAAATTTAGTGAGATTCAGGAGAAAGTTCAGGTTTTGGAAAGGCTGGTGCAACTGCTGCGGAACCTAATAGAATTGGGCAGGTCTCAAGTTCAATCCTTGCTGCCTATGATGCACAACCGGTTTGCTTTTTGACCCCTCATCTCAGTACTTAGTTGTTTCTCCCCATCCCTTCCCCTTTAGCCCCAGCCTCTGCTCCGCTCGACCCGATTTTTGCAAGCAGGTAAGGGCAGGCATTTAAAATTTTGTTAAAATTGTTCAATATCCATTCATGGATGAAGAAAAAAGCACCATAGTATGGTTCTAGGAGAAATTCCACAGGAACAGTTCCCTGCAGGTAACCTTCTACTATTTTCTAAAATCTTTTATTAAAGAATTCATGGAAAATAAGTCTCAATGTATAAATAAGAAGTAAGATTAAAGTGCATCTTATTCTTACTAATACAATTTATAAGCCAAAATATGTGTTGTTTTATTCCCAATCCTTACAACCATTTTTAAAAATAATAGATTTATTTATTTGTTTTTATTCTTATAAATTTTAGTTTAATTTTTATGTATTTTATAAGTATAATTTTTATAAGATATAATTTTAGCTCGTTTTCATACATTCAATACATTTAGTAACTTATAAGTTTATAATAAATAAATAAATAAATAAATAAATACTGAATGACCAAAATATTCGTATTTCAATTATAATATAAAAAATTTGTATACTAAATGTTTTATTTAATCTAAATGTTGTATTTGTGCATTCTTTTGCATATATAAATAAAACTAAGAGGTTTCAGAGTTTAAAATTTTTAAAAATACTTTGTTTAGAAAGGCTTGATAACTTTACATTATAATTTTATAGACACAATTCTACATGGTAGGCAAGATTCCTTGTTTGTAGAGAGGAAGCAAGATTTTAAATCTTTTTTTTTTAATCTATTTATTTATCTTAGCAATGTACAATTTCCAAAATTGTTGGATTTATTATACTGAAGAGATACATATTTATTTCTTGGTTTTTGGGAGAAGGATGACCAGGCCTTCTAATGGATGGACACACCTGCCCCAACCTAGGCACTCCTGTTATGAACCATGCCATAGCCATGGCCATGTGTACCCATGCAACAGCATGTATGTATGCATGAAGGTTTAAATGATGAACAAGTATGGTGATATTCAAACATGGTGGGCTGCCAAAGCTTCAAACTTTTTAGCCTTCTATTTTGTTCTTTGTCTATGAAAGAAGTCATCCGCCTTAAAGTAGATGAGGAATTTTTGGCAGTGATTTCTCCTACTTCAACAATTAACTTCCGCTCCAATTTGGTGTATAGTTTGATCTTTAAGTCTTCAATCACTATACCAAATTCCAACTTTATCCAACTAGTAGATCTTTTGATATATTAAAAATCCTAACTGACCTCAAATTGCCTACTTCCAATACCCCCTTTGTGCTAAAAGTTAGATTTCTCCCAATTGCACTATCATAACAATACAAAACTTAGTACATAAATACCACACATCAACATCTACAGACCCACAAAATTTCTACTATTGATGTTGCACAAATTGCATAAATCAGCTCATAATGATAATTCAAAATTTATTACCAAAAATCTAACTTCACTATAAAAAAAACCTTGATTTTAAATAACGTTTTTAAGTTGTTCCTAATCCAATCAAAATGAATCTTATACTCTTGGATGTTCTCCAATGTCGCTTTTTGATCTCCAAAAAAACTTCCTTATCCTATATTACAAACATAAGATTTATTCCAATAATTATCTAATTAATATGGATAAATAGAAGTAAATAAAAATAGGTTAATTTAATAATATCTTATAGAAAAGCTTCCTAAAAACTTCATAAATGGGATTTCATCTTTATACATGTCTAAAAGTGATTGATAAGTTAGAAACTTGGCCAACAAGTTAGCCACATATCACACATATTGGTAGCTTATAGAATAAGCTAAGTATATGGTGCACATATAAGAAACTTGTCTTGCAAGTTTGACACCTGTCTTATAAATTGGACATGTTTTGGAAGTCTTATAGAATACTGCCATGTAGCTCTATCTTGCTTAGGTAGATAGTATATATAGAGACAAGAGAGAAGCCTTCTTCACTCTTGTCAACTCCTTTTTTGCTTCTAGTTTAATTCAAGAGTCTTTGTATTTTTTAATCTTTGGCAATAGCTATTCTATTTTCTTCTTGAATATATATACTTTCTTATTTTTATTTTGTCATTTTTCTTTGATATAGATTTTATTGATTTATGCATCTTCTTTTAGTTTGTGTCCTTGATATCCTATCTCTGACGACCATTTAAATGCCTTGGAATTAAAATTTGACCTCATCTTATAAACAATTTTTATCAATCTTACTTTTTTTATAAATCCACTTGTATAACTTTATACTTAATTTTTTTTAAAGCCAACTATACCAAATTCTTACCTATTTAATTTCATTTAGACCAAATTATGGCTTTAAAAAGGATGCTGAAGTAATTTAATAATAAATCTCAACATAGATTCTAAAATGCTATCTAATTTTAAAGATTTTACTAAAAAAATTAAATTAAAAAGCTTCTATAAAAGCCTTTTAAAATATTTTTAATACTTATTAATCCAAGATGAAAGAATAATAATCCAAAAATCAATTAAATTGATATTTTCATCATATAGTCATGTTACAATGCAACACCAATAATAATTTGAATTATCTAGATGAATACACATATAATACTAAGAAATGTGAGCTAGAATTCCAAGAGATGTTTTGTTGACATTGAAGAACTCTTCAACCTTAACTCCAATATATAATCGTGTTTAAGAAGCTTCTTGAGTGGCTTCTATCAAATTAGGAAGCTTCTCAAGTAACTTCTACCAACTTGAAAGCTTTTCAAGTGGCTTTTATCAAACTAAGAAGCTTCTTGAGCAACTTCTACCAACTTCAAAGCTTCTCGAGCTCCTTCTGCCAACTTCAAAGCTTCTTGAGCTCTTTCTACTAACTATGAAGCTTTTCAAACTACTTCCACCAATTAGGAAGCTTTTCAAGCAACTTCTAGAGAATAAAAAACCTTTAAAATATTTTAGAAGGTTCTGTAAATTTTTAAAGTGTATGTTTTTAATATCACCCCCTTCTCTAATGATAAGTTCTAAGAAGAATTCATGCCTTTGGAAATCTTCTTATATACATAGAACCAATGAAGCTATGTATTCTGTTCTTCGTTCTTGGATACTAATTCGCTCAAAGCTTGTATATTAAGTGGATCTTCTAAATCTTGTTCTACTAAATCTCTCAATACTTGAAGGTATGACATTATAATTAACTTGCTTCTATAATTCTATTTTATTTTAGAATAAATAATTGCATACTAATGAAGACTTTGATTTGACTCTCCTTCTTTTATAAGTATTTCTCAAATCTAATTATAAAATAGTAGTTGATTAAAATAATAATAATTATTTAATTAGATTAAGATTAGATTCAATTACTAAGACAAGTTCTTAATTTTATCTATTAGAAATAATACAGATAAAAAACTCGATAAATTATACAATACATTGAATAAAATGATAATGATGATTTTAGTATGTAGACCAATCTATCGATCAGAGCAATCGATCTGGCCAAAATTCAATCAGAGGTCATATATTGCAGAATATCTGAAGAGTATACATGTCCAAGATTTTGTCAAGATGTACTAGAACATTGTGTAGCGGAACAAATACAAAATCAATTGGCATAGATAGAAAATAGGAGACTTATTAAGTAAGTGACAGAATCACTAAGCTGTCCAGCCAGCCTAGCACCAATTGTCAGCAAATATGGCGATTAGATGTCATTACTGATCCTAGCAGGTAGGAATGGTCTCAACCATGGAGATGAGATTATATATTGGAAACATATTCAAAGGAGGGGGCATGCGATTTTGCATCATGTCTACTCGATCACTACTTTGTTCATTCATATCTTCTACCTTTGAGTATAAATTTAAAGTACTTGTTGATGTACTAGGAGTATGTCAAATTGCATATTGTCTTATCAGAGATCACGAAGGTTGATCTTATCAATGTTGAAACAATCAGTTATCACATTTTACAACTTGGCTAATGGCTTCATTGAGGGATTGTGGGTCCAAAAGTGATAATAATAAATCCTTCACATCATCTCTTAACCTCCAATAAAATTGGCTTATTAAGGCTTTTTCATCCCAATTGATATTGCATGCTAACTGCCTAAAATCAGATATATATACTGGTACAGAGCGTGCCTCTTGCCGTAATGCTCAAATCTTAATTGCTACCAATTGACCCTTGTCATGTTCTCTAAAAGCTTCTGTAAATAATTCTATGAAAACTTCAAAATTACTCAAGATTAGTGATCTTTTTTCAAATAGGGGAGCAAACCATGATAGTGCTTGTCCTGTAAGCAAGGTACTAACCAATCCAACTTGTGATTCTTTTGTTGCATAAGTATCAGGTTGTAGAACTATTATCAATCAAATTTGATTAATAAATCCTCTAAACTTTGAACGCATCCCATCATATTTTTCTAGAAGATTAACTTGAGGCTCCTTACGTTATCGAACAGGTGGATTTTCTTGATGTAATATAGGTAGTACTGCATCCTCAAGCGTAGAAGTTAGGGGGGGATGCAATCTAGATTGTGATATTCCAATTGTTGCATTGTTACAAAGCTTTGCAACAACCCCTTCAATCTCCGTAGTCCTAGCAGATAAAGTAGTAAGGGCACTTATAATAGTGTCTAACTTGGACTTAGAAGATTCAGTCATATTAATGTCTTGGTCTCCAGCCATTCTAAGAGAAAGAAAAAATAAATCTAAAAGAAGGCAATATCGAGTTAAAGGAGGGTAATCCGCAACCTCTAAGACAGTCAAGACCTTTAAGGAGAGGGGTGATCTACTTTCTCACAAGAAGGACAAAGCTCCAATATTACAAATGAAGAAAATATCAATTTAGAGGAGGATAATCTACAAATTTTAAAGCGCTAGTATACCTTCAAGTAGAAGGATAATCTACTTCCTAACAAAAAGGATCTAACTCTGATATTGAAGATGTGATCAGTCTCAACAAAATGTTAAAGACACAAGAATATAGAACAAGGAACTTGAAACTAGGATAAGATTTTCAGAAGAGAACCAACAAAAAATTTGGATTAAACAGATGAGTACACAATCAACACCAAGAAGGATGAATTAGAACTCTAAGAGATATGTTGTCAAAATTGAAGAACCCTTCAATCTCAACTCTTATATATACTCTTGTCTAGGACACTTTTGGAGCGGCTACCATCAGACCAAGAAGCTTTTTAAGCAGCTTCTATCAATTGGGAAGCTTCTTGAGCTCCTTCTACTAGCTCGAATGCTTCTTGAGCTCCTTACACTAAGTGGGAAGCTTTTTGACCAACTTTCATCAACTAGGAAGCTTCTCAACCAACTTTCACTAACTCGAGAAGCTTTTAGAATGTCCTAGAAGATTCTACGAACCTCCAAAATATATATCCCTAATACTTGTCATCTAAGCAGAGAAGGTGGATAGAAACCATGACAGAATATGATTTGAAAATAGAACATCAGCCAAGAAAAACTAATAGTACTGATGCCTTGTTAAGGAGGATAGATTTGAAAGGTGTTATCCTGGTGAGGGATGATGATCATTTCAAGGAAGAGTTCAAGGAGGCCTATACAAGAGATGATCGCTTTCAGAAAGAGAACATCAACTTGAAGTGGAAGGAGTAAGCAGGAGTATGGTATTGGCAAGAGAAAGTGGTGGTACCTAACAACCAGAATATCAAATAGAAGCGGTTGACAAAATACCACGATTGCCTATATGCGGGACATTTTGATATCAAGAAGACTACAGACCTGCTCAAGAGGGACTACTATTGGTCTACCATAGACAAAGACTTAGAGGAATGGTGCAAGACATGTGATGCATATCAACGCAAGAAGGTTGTGACCAAGAAGAAAGGTAAGCTACTCAGGCCTTTGCTTATTCCTATAGGGCCATGGGAGCAAATAAAAATAGATTTTATTACATCCTTGCCGCCAATTGATACAAGATATAATGTTGTCTTTGTAGTAGTTGACTGCTTCAACTGAACCTTAGTACATCTTATCATCCATAGTCTGATGGCTAGAGATAACGTCTCAATGGAACTCTGCAAGAAATTTTGAGGTATTTTATTATGAAAAATCCAAATTCTTGGGATAAATACTTGCATTAGAATTTGCTTATAACAACAGTTGTCAGACTAGTACACAACAATCATCTTTTAATCTAGTATACAATAAAAAAATGAAGCATCTAGGAGGACTGTCACTTTAATAACTCTAGGATGGTGCAACACGTTGTCGTGATGTAACGTGACTATTAGGTGAAAGAGTGTGAAAATAGTATATTATAGAAGATCTTAGTTCAAAATATTGTAGCAAATTATCTTAGAAAAATAGATAATAGTAAAAAGGGAGTAAAACTAATGGGTGTTAATGCTGCCTTTTTTACAAATGAGCTTCTATTTACTTTGTAGGGCCATAAGTAAGGCAAAACAAAGTAAATTGGGAAATAAAATGATATGAGCATATATAGGAGAGAGTTAAGAAGAGGTTTCAGAAAAACTTACCACAAAAATCTTGAAATAGATACCCGGAAAGGACCGGTTTTGAATTGGGGTCAAAATCAGACCCCAAGGCACAAAACCGCGTGCCTACGGCGGATCCGGGGAGCATTTGCAGATCAAAGATTGGGATTAGAGAGTGGACTTGAGAGATTTTATAGAAGAGTTGGTTTTGAGTGATTTGGATAGAAAACGACTTTGTAATAGCTTTGCAAAGTTAGGGTTTATTTCGGCTACTTGAGATTTTGTGAAATAAAATAGGGTTGATGATTTAGGCAATTCCAGAAGCTTTGCAGCAGATCTATGGCTTGAAATTTGTGGGTTTTTGGGTATTATTGTTGTTAATGTGTACTGTGAATTTGAACTAAATCTAACGGTTTAGTTGTACGTAATTGAGGTTTAAGTGGGTCAAGGTCTCGGAATTTAAGTTTTGAGGGTTAGTTAAGGTTTTTAAGATCTTGAGCAATCTGCTAGTTGGATTGGAGTAATTTCTATTTGTGTGGATAATAGACTTGTTTTTCTATATACATGAGTGATTTGAGACTGATGGAATGGTGAAGAAGGGAGAAATCAGCACTTGAAGATCAGCATCAAGGTTGGAGAAGGAGGCCGACCAACATCCGAGAAGGTTTTGGGATTTTTCTTCCATTTGGTATGTTTGATTTCCTTCAAATTTGTTATGCTTGTTTTTGACTAAGAGATTCAAGGGTATACAAAGTTTTAAGTAAGATCAACGATCTAATCAATAGATATTGAGGTTCTAATTTTTCCTAGGGTTGATTTGAATTGGTTAGAGTTTGGTTTAAGATTTGTTTAGGATTCGGTTTAGGATTTAGGGTTTATTTAGGGTTTGGTTTAGGATTTAGGGTTTGTTTAGGATTTGGTTTAGGATTTAGGATTTGACTTAGCATTTGACTTAGATTTTGACTAGGATTTGACATCTTTTATGTGGGGCTGCTTCAATCTTACTTAGACCCTAGTAGACCCTATCTAGAAAGACTTCCTATATGTCCAGTACCTATTGCATTGAATATAAAAAATGATTGGGAAGTAGAGAAATTATTAGACTGCAAAGAAGTACCTAATCTAGATGGAGGAAGACCCAGTGTGGAGTATTTAGTCAAGTGGAAAGGTTTTAATGATTCTGATAACACATGAAAACTGTTAGAAAACCTTTAAGTGTGAAAAATTACTTAAAGAATTTCATAGAGGCTAGAATATTCAGCATAGAGCTAATTGTAATCATCCACATTCTAGACGTAGATATCAATAACTTACATGTTCTGGATTTTTACTATTAATTGTGGAATAAGACCAGGAGGTTTGACCACTTCCTTGTTTCATTTGTTGGAGTATTTAAAGCTAAAGTATCTACTCTCTATTATATTGGTTTAGTTTTTTTTTTGATTTGCTACTATGTTCACTATTGCCTCTTATTATTCTACCCTGAGTTGCTGAGGACAATAATTGTTTGAAAGGAGGATATTATAAGATAGAAATTGATTAAAATAACAATTATTATTTAATTAGATTAAGATTAGATCCAATTATTAGCACAAGTTTTTAATTTTTTCTATTAAAAATACTGCAGACAAAAAACTCAGTAAGTTACATAATACGTTGAATAAAAGGATGATAATGGTTTTAGTATGTAGATCAATTTATTGGTCAGAGCGGTCGATCTGGCCAAAATTCAATCACAGGTCATGTATTGCAGAATATCCAGAGAATATGCATGCCCAAGATTTTGTCAGGATGTGCTAGAACATTGTGTTGCAGAACAAGTACAAAACCAATTGGCCTGGATAGAAAATATGAGACTTAGTAAATAAATGACAGAATCACTAAGCTGTCCAGACAGCCTAACACCAACTGTCAGCAAATATGGTAGTTAGGTATCATTACTAATCCTAGCAAGTAAGAACGGTCTCAACCGTAGAGGAGAGACTATATACTAGGAACACATTCAAAGGAAGAGGCATGCGGTTTTGCATCGTGTCTACTCGGTCACTACTCTATTCATTCAATATCTCTGAAGTTCTATTCTCTTTGGTCTATTGCAAGACTATTTCTTGATTGCTTATCTGTTTTTTTTTTCCTCTAGATCCTTGAGTTAATAAATTATATGAAAATTTATGGACCTTGTGCCAATCTCCACCAAAAAGTTATCATCAAACACATTTGAATTTGTGGAGATAGAGTTGATAAAATTTATGTACCTTTTGAGGTGTATTGCTAAGATTTCTAGTCAATTTTTATATATCCTAATTAATATTAAAGCCATATTAATGAACAAGATATTTTAATTTATTCCATATTTATTATGAATCAAGCATCTTTTTGACCTTGTATTCTTCATGATTTTTGATTTAAATATTATGTGGCAATTGTTGTATTTTTTTCAAAATATGCAACTGTCTATAAGGTTCCAAAAGAAAAATAAGAAAAATTAAATGTACCTTTATAGAAGATGGTAGTTCTAAGCAATATGCTACTGAATTAATTTATTTTTAGATGAAAAATGGTCATAACTTCTAATAGTCTTGATGTTCAGTCAAAGAAGCCATACTTTATCTCCAATATAAAAAGTAAGTGGTTGATTTTTGAATTTATTTGTAGATGCTTTATAAATATCTTGAGCTGCTTGCAATTGTAGCTTTAAGATTATTTGGTATTGTAATAGATGCTTTGTAAATCTTTCAACTATTAGATTATTATTTTTTGGCATATTCTATAGATTAAACTTTAGATGATATTCATAATTAGAATAAAATGGTATTTGTTGAATTGAAGCGTGAACAATATTATTATATACAAACTTTGCTAATGGTAGATTTGAGATTGAATCATCTTATTAATAGTTGATGCTGTAACATAAATATTATTTCAAAACTTGGTTAATTTGTTTTGTTTCTTTGTCAATTTGAGGATAGAAAGCCAAAGAAAGTTTAATATCCACTTTTAATATTTTAAAGAAGCATCTCTAAAATTTAGATACAAAGTGGGATCCTCAATCTGATACAATATCATTTAATAGGCCATAATATCAATATATATTATTAAAAAAGACTCATGCCATTTCTTTACTAATAGTAATATTTTTACAAGGAATAAAATGAACCATGTTTGTGGGTTGATCAACTACTATAAAGATGTTGTCTAATGAATTGAATGGTAGTAGATCCATGATGAAATCCATTAAGATAAAAGATTATGACCGTCTTGGAATAAGCAAAGACTATAAGAGTTTATAAGGGCAATGTTAAGGATTCTTAGACCTTGAACAAATGTTATAGGAGAGGATAAAGTCTTTCATAGCCGTGTATATTTAAGGCCATCAAAAATCTTAGGAAATAAGTTCTAAGGTCTTGTTAAATCCAAAATCATCTGCAGTTGGAAAGTCATGATAAGGTTGAAAAATGCACAATCATATTGGTCTTTCTAGGATATACAAACATTCTTCAAAATATAAAAGGTCTTTTTTTAAATTTAAATTTATCAATATTTATATTGAGGCAGTGCTTCATATCAAGGACCAAAGCATCATTAGTAGCTGCAGCATGCACCTCATTGAAGAAACTAAAATTAATAGGTGTAGATATAATAGTGGTACATAGGTAAAATTACTCTGGCTTCAATGAAGTTATATATTATTGATCAAATGCTATCTCTCTTGTTCTTGGTATAAGATATCATCTCTTTGATAAAGCATCAAACAACCTTTGTTGCTTTCCAAATTAATAAATAATAACAAAATTAAATTTAAATAATGACATATTTCATTAAGTTTGATAGCGATTAAGAATCCAAGCTGACATAAAGCATTCTATGTTCTTGTAATCTGTATATAAAATTATAGGATGTATTATTCCTTCTAAAAAATGATGACATTCTTGAAAAGAATCTATAATAATAAAAAGTTCTTTATTATAGATTTCATAATTAATTTTGATAGTAAATTTTTTTTAAGAATAAAATACAATAGGATGGAATTTATTGTCTATATCCATTTGTGAAGGTATGACCTCTAATACAAAATTCAAAGCATCAATTTCTATATAAAATACTTTTGTAAAATTTGAATATACCAAAATTAGAATTATAGTGAACGTTGTCTTAAAATCTTAGAATGCCTTCTTTGTTTGAGGCTCCTATTCCAACTTATCTTTGCATATCAATCAAGTAAAAGAGACAACAATTTAAGAGTAATTTTTGATTAAGATCCAATAGAAGTTGACAAATCTAAGAAAGCATTGAATATCTCTTATAATCTTTGGAATAGCCTACTATATAACTAACTACCTCTACCTTTTTTAGATCTATCATCAAATCCTCAGTAGATATGAAGTATCCCAAAAATTCCATTTTTGATTAATGAAATACATATTTTTCTAGCTTAACATGTAAAGCTATATCTCACAATTTTTATAATATCAACTTTACATGCTTCTCATGTTCTTTTAAATTTTTTGAGTAGATGAAGATATCATCAAGATAGATCACTATAAACTTATTTAAATGCTCTCAAAAAATATCATTTATTAAATACTAAAAGATAATGGATACATTTATTAATCTAAAAGGCATAACATTATATTCAAAATGTTCATACTTTGTCCAAAATATGGTCTTCTATTTGTCTCCCTCCTTGATCTGTACCAAGTTGTATGCTCTACAAAGATCTATCTTAGTATAGATCTTAGCTTAGCCAAATTATTCTAAAAATTTTAAAATTAATGGTAGTGGATAGCGATTCTTCATTATTATCTTATTTAATCTCCAATAATCAATGCACATATATAAAGAACCATCTTTTTTCTTCACAAAGAATATAGATGTATTTGTTAGAGACTTTAAATGCTTGATGAAGTTCTTTGCAAGGTTTTCATCAATATAATCCTTCAATATTAAAAAATCATTTTGAAAAAGGTTATAAATTAGACCAGAAGGTAGTTGCATTCTTTCCTAAAGATCTATGGCATAATTGTATGGTCAATGCTTTGGTAATATATTAGTATTCTTCTTCTAAAAAACATCTTGAAATTTACTATATTGCTATGTAAGAAGGTTAAATTCACCCCTTAATCTAAATTATAAGATGACTTTAATCAAGAGTTATTTATAATTTGTGGTATATAATATAAGTAGCAACAAACAATAACAAAGGAGAAAAATAATACAAAACAAGTGAAATATGTGCAATTAAGTAATTGCACATTATAAAATTTGTCACAATCCATTCACTAGATTTTTATCTAATAAAAAGCAAAAGTACAAAAATAAAAGTTATATTTTTAAATAAATAATTCTTTTATCTTTTTAATGATATAAAAAATATATATAAATTCAAATTAATATGAATAAGTTATGATAGTTTATGGATAAAAAATAAATAATAAAAATATGAAGTGAATAATTTTTACTTCAAGGATAATTTACTTAAGAGATCAAACATTTGAATATCACTAAGGCTTACAAGTAGTATATAGTGGTATCTTAGAGAGGCCATGGGGCCTTAGTCTTATTCTCCTATCTATATCTAAGGTGCTATAACCCATATAGGACTTATGTACCTCTCTTCCTACAAAGACTATACTAGCTATTGGTCCTCCTATTTTCTATTAGTAGAACTAATATTTTTACATTTTGACTTCACTATGGTGTTTAAAAATATTCAATTAGCCTAAGAACCTTGTATGGCCTTCAAATATTGCTCCATTTCTTTATAATGGCTCCTAAGGTGGTAAAACTCATTTTTACCAAAATCTTCAAAATTATTCTAAAAATTCCTAAAAAATTCTGAATAAACTCTAAATAAATTTTAAAAACATCCATAATATTTCTAAGATGATAATATCAGCTCAATGTTATTTTATTCTATCTTGGTGATTTTTTATAATAACAAAATCACTTTAAATCAACTAAAAATCCTATTTTTTATATAAATAATTAAAAAAGTATGAGTTTTTTTTTTTTTTTTTTTTTTTTTTTTTTTTAATGCTTCATTTACCTACTAAATAATATTTATATATTTTTAATAAGTAATATATATATATATAGAAGGCCAATATAGACATTGATCTCAATAACTAAATATTAATTTTTACAATTAAGAAAAAATATTAAACCAACTAAGATAATTATTTTTAAGACTTATTAAAATTTTATTTTTATGACTTTTTTTTAATAAGACTCTTTTAACTTTTAAACTCTTTTAAATTCTAATGAATACTTAAATAATCAAATAGGATTTTTAATCTTAATATTTTGATAATTAGATAATTTAAAATTATAATTTTAATTAATCTACCAATTAAAATTCATTGATGGAACTCACATGTGATGACCATCTAGGACTATTTATAAGAATAGAAAAAATCCTACTGTTGCCTTTGATATAGTGTATATAAAAAATGATAGAAGAAATTATAACTTGGATATTATAATCTATTAAAAAAAAATAGAATTTAGGAAGAAAAAAGAAAAAAGAAAAAAAAAAACTAAGACTTTGATCTAGAACCAAAATTATAATTACTTGTTTCCAATTTAATATGGTTCTACATATAACAATGTCATGCTTAGTCACTAATTCAATACCTATATTTTATTAATATTTGACTTGAAATCACTATATAAATATAAAATACATTGATATTTTAACTAATATTCACACCTTATATTCCTTACAATAACTTCTATTAATTTGTGTAGGAAAGTCTTTTCTATCTAAAGTTTTAAGTTGGATTGAATTATTATCAAAGACCTCTTTCATAATATATGGTTCTATCTAAAGTGCATCAAATTTAGCTAAAAAACTAAGTTTTTTAGCATCTTGAACCATCACCCATATCCTTAAAGTAAACAAACATCTTTTTATTTTATTTTTATCAAAGATTTCATTTCTTTTCCTTTAAGAAGTTTCTATATGTTGGATTGCAAATCTTTGATTTTCACTTAGTCCTTCTAAATATTCTAATTGTTCTTTCAAAGATTTAAAAGTATTCAATCTTTTGTCAATGGCAATACATAAAGATGGAACTTCAAATTCTCTAAGCAAAATGACTTCTATTCCATACACCAAAGAAAAGAATATAGTTTTTATAGAAATTTTGTGAGTAGTTTGATAAGTCCAAAGAGTTGAAGTAAGCTTAAGATCCCAATCATCCTTAGAATCTATTATAATTTTCTTCAATATCCAAACTAGAGTTTGATTAACTCTTTTTATAAGACTATTTGTTTGAGGATGATAAGGAATTATCTTCCTATGGTTGCACCATACACTTAATTGTAGAAGATAAAAAAAAAATTGCAATAATAAGTCCTAACACTTCTAATAGAATTATATATAAATTACAATTAAAAAATAACAAGTATGTTCAATCAATAAAGATATTCAATTAGATTTTTAATTAATTATAAAACAAACACAAAAAAAACGTAAAAAACTTTTAAAAAAGTTATAAAGAAATAATAAAGAAATCTTCAAGAAACATTAATATAAAAATCTAAAAGAAATACTAAAATAAAAATACTTTTAAAATATTAAAAAAATAAATTATAATAAAATCCTAATCAAATCTTAATCAAATCTTAATCAAATCTTAAAAAATCCTAACTAAATCCTAATCAAATCTTAATCAAATCTTAAAAAATCCTAATTGAATCCTAATCAAATCCTAATAAATCCTAACAAATCCTATAATAGATTGAAACCTTAATAGCTAATGATTGAACCATTGATATTAATTCAAATTTTGCACACCTTTTAACAGTTGAATTTTCAATATGTACAAAAATTTTGAAGAAGATCCAACTCACCAAATAAAAGATAAGCTGAAAAATCTACTCAAGTACAAGCCATCCTCTTTCTCTAATCTTGATGCTAATTTCTCAATGCCAATATCTTTTTTTTACTCAATTCAATTGCTCTCAAAATTCCTATATAAATAAAAAAAATCAAGTTTATTATCTACACAAATAATTCTCACTTCAATCTAACTAATAGATTGCTAAATATCTTAGTAACTCTCAGTGGCCTTCAAACCTCAATTTTTACGACTTTGACTCACTTAAACTTTAATAACCTTTGATTGAACTATCAAATCAAGCTTAAATTTATAGCATGTATCTAACACAACTACAATTATATATCTACAAGTTTTCACTTAAAAATCTATAACCAAACTCACAATATGTTCAAAAATATATATATATTTTTTATTTTATAAAATCCAAAGTCACTCAAATCAATCTTAACTTTGCAAAGCTCTTACAAAGTCAATATCTATCCAAATCACTCAAAATCAATGTTTAAGCAAATCCTTTCAAGTCTACTCTCAAATCCAACTCTCTAATCTACCAAAGAATTTTTTATTTGATGTTAAAATCTGATTTTATGCCTTAGGATCTTACTTCGACTTAGGTTCACGACTGGTCCTCTCCAAGTATCAATTCTTAGAATTTTAAGATAAAATTTATTAAAATCTATTTTTAATTTTTTTAAAGATACTTATATTATTTATTTTTATAATCTACTTGATTTTATCTTATTTATGGCCATACAAAATAAATAGAAGCTTCTTCATAAGAACTTAGTATTAATATCTTTTTATTTTTATTACCTCCTTGTCTTTTATCTATATTTTAAAGATAATTTGCTAAAATATTTTCATTTGAGCTCTTCTAAAATATAATTATTATAATTTTTTTTCACCTAATGGTCATATTATTACATGACAATGTCTTTTATAGATAAGTTTTATTTTAATAATAATTACCATAGAGTAGCTATTCAATATTCTTTGGCATCTTTTTGATTCAAGGAGTTTTTTCATTTTGAAATTGATAGCATAAAACATTCAATTGAAATAGCCTAATTGGTATAGCATTATTCTATTAACTATCTATATTTAATTATATAAGCTAAATTAAAGATATATTGTAATCTTAAAATGGAATGGGACTACTTTTAGATTTGTTAGTTTAAATATATATGGGGATTAAGTTCTAAAACTTTTGGAATTGTTTCCATCTCTCCTACAAAAAGAATTATAAAGTCTAAAATATATTATATTTGAATATGCTAGATGGGAGTATTATCTAAAATGTGTTATATTTTTAGGACTAAAAGGATGTCATAGATGAAATTTTTATATCTTTTGTAGTGCATTGGCTAAATTTAAAGTTGGCTCTTATATGCACTCACTAATGTTATAATTGTGCTAATATATCAAATATTCTAATTATCTTTGTCTTATCTTTAAATTAAATATTTTTACTACCTCAAATTCTTTATGGCTATCTACTTCAATACAAGGCAGTGGCAGTTATATTCTTCTTGATATGCTTGATTTTTTATAAGATTCTAAAAGAGAGGTATAAAAAATAAGATATCTTCATGGATGCTCATAGTTCCAATTGATAAGTAATAGAATTAATTAGTTTTTGAATAGAAAATATTTCAATCTTTAGTATTTTAATTTATAAAATGATTAAGTAATCTTTATATTATGTCAAAACAACCATATTTTATTGCTAACTTGAAATGGAGGTTATTCCTTTCTTTATGTGTCAACTAACTCTTTAAAGCATATTTGAGCTTCTTTTAGTTGAAGTTTTAAGGTAGCTTGAATATTAACTATTTGGCTTGTAAAGCCAACTCCTTTCTTGATTCTAGTCTAGTTTCAAGAGTCTTCATGTTTCTAGTCTTTGGCAATAGCCATTCCAGTTTTCTTTGAATATACATACTTTCTTAATTCCATTTTGTGACTTTTACTTTGATACAGTTTCCATTAGATTATGCATCTCTTTCTAGTTCATGTCCTTGACAGATTGACAAGAGTACATTTATAATATCATAGCTTTATCTTGTCTTAAATTATTCCTTTCTCTTGATAAGACACAAGCATTTTAGAAGTTGCGGATTACCCTCTTCTAAACTGATATTATTTCTAGCATTTTCTTTGTTCTCCCTGTTACTTATCTTCAGTAGTTTTATATATTTTTTGAAATGTTATCATGGCTGAGCTTGCCGAAATGAAGAGTGCAATGGCACAAATGCAAGAGCAAATGAGGGAATTGATGCTTGCAATGCATCAACTCACTGTACCTCCACAAGGACCAACAAGGTTACCAAATAATGAAGATATAGATATGGTTGGAGCTGCTTCAACATCTACACCAAGCCATATAATTCCTCCTATATTGGAACATCGTCCAAGCATCAGAGAACCAAAAATTGGTCTACCTGAGAAGTTTGATGGCACAAAATTCAAGTTTTGAGGATTCATCAACCAAGTCCAACTGGTGATTGAATTGCAACCGCAAAGTTTTTCAACTCCAGGATCATAAGTCAGATTTATTGGTACACTACTTTCAGGTTCTGCCTTATCTTGATTTTCATCTTTTCTGGAACGACGTTGTCATGGTGAGAGTCTAAGCCCTAAGAAACATTGGGTCTTTTTTGCCTCTAGTTTCTCAAGTGCAAGATGAGATTCATAAAGTTCATAAAATTGAAGAATTTATATAAAAACATACTTTATTAATCCTAACATATTCTGTCTTTACAAACCTGCCCTCAACTTTGCTCATAAATCCTAGGATATCACATCAATTGAAGCAAAATTTGGATACAAGATACTTAAGAAAGTAAAGAAGTAAATCCCATAAACCTTTTGATTATAGCTCATGTGGTTAGAGAGAACCATGTTGTCAAAGAAATCCCTCCATGCTGCCTTTGACTCTGGACCCCCTTTGCTTCACACCTTCATTTCTCTTCATTAAAGAATACCTAAGTGCTGAAATTTAGTAGACTTATAGCTTGTATCATGTTGTAAACACCTTCCAATTATTGCTCCAAAAGTCTTCTCCAAACTTGAGTTATAGGTTCCATCCTTCTTCTTTAATTTTGCCTTCTAACAACTCTGGATCTGACCACAATTTTCCTCATAACTCCTTGAATATAACTCCAATATCAATCAGTTTTTTACAAAACTTAATAGACTCTTATATCTACAAATCCCAACAAATTTTATTCAAAATACTACTCTGATCACAAAGATATGCTCTCTCAAACTTCACTAATTTGGAGATAGACCCTTGTCACTTTGAAAGAGCATAATATTTTATTCATAAGACTAATGAGTATCAAACTTACACTCATCTCTTCCTTAACTTACATAGATCATGTCTATCAAATTTTACACTCAAATTCGTCTCCTGCCTCTCTTTATACCTAAAAAAAACCCACACATATGCACTGCCCATACAAACCCTCAACCTTGCCTTCACTCTACTTCTCTTTTCATTCAAACTGGTTATAGTTTCACTCATAATTCTTTGCTCAAAGGTCATATTGACTTGAGATTTTGACACAAAGTAGTTAACTCTATAAGAAACAAAAATCCAACAAATTTTGCTACTAAAGTCTAAGTGGTTTCCAAGAACCAAGGCCCGAAATTTTATAATCCTCACTACCCTAGTCTTAAACACTTGCAACTTTCACGACTCATATCTCCCTTGATACTTAATGAAAAGACTTGAGAATTATTTCTATGAATTTCTTATCTTGTCTACTACAAATTCACAAAAACTCGCATTTAAAATCCTCTCTAAGCTTCATCTGTATCCAAAAATATATACTACCTATCAAAAAAATCCTATATCTTCAAAAAAAACTCTCCTCCTTCTTCTTCACGATCCTCTCTTGTCATCTCCCTCCTGGTCTTCTTTATCCTCTTGGTCAAAAAGACCTCTTAGTCCATGTCTTTTCTACTTCCTCAACCTTTTCTTTTTTATTAACTTGAAGAAATTTCACTTTTCAAGATAAATTATCATTGTATCCTCTTATTATTAATTTTCTATCAACCTTTCTTCTAATCGTAATCTTTTTATTTTAATGCATTCTTTTATATTTTTCACACTATATTTTGATTTACAACATGACAGCGTGATCCAATATTGGATAATTTAGAAGCTTTCTTAGCAGAATTTTGATCTATGTATGGAGAACATGATGCAACTCGTGTTACAATCAATAAGCTTCGTATCCTACGATAAGGCAATCGATTAGTGACATTATATGCTTTACAATTTTGACAACTAGCAATCGATATCAAGGAGGACGATACTGCACTCATCAGTCAGTTTCCCTATGGATTACAATATGAAATGAAGAAATTGATGTTGAACTTATCCGATCCTCAAACATTGTCAAGCAATAGACTTTGCGGTGAAGTGAGATAATCGGCTTTTTGAATTTAGATATGAAAGTCGTATAAGAAAACCTCAGCGACATTATAATTTAGTGGCAGCACCAATGACTTCTCAATATATACCTTCAGAAGTCGAGGACATGGAAATTGATGCTATATGTTTCAAGCCGCTTATTAAACAAGAAAAGACACGACGTCGTCAAAAAGGATTATGCTTGTATTGTGGAGAACTTAAACACACTGCTCAAAATTGTCCAAAAAAATGATGCAACCACAAGATGAGGAGTACGATTGTCAAAGAAGACAATATGTCAAAAAACGAGTTTGTCTAACTACAATAAAGACTATGCGGCTGGGATTATGTATAATTTCTATAGAAGGTCCTATCCTCTCCTCACAACCATCTCCTTGTTTTATAATAGATGTGTATTTAGGACCTAATAATTACAAAGCCTCTGCTTTAATAGATTTGGGAGCCTCGGCTTGTTTTTTAGATGAAGAATTTGCTAAAAGCCATAGAATACAGATAGTACAAAGATCTAAACCCGTACATGTAGGAGACATAGATGGTCGTCTTTTATCTTCTGGAGATATTACTCATGAAACACTTCCTCTAGATGTAGTAGTAAATGGCCATAATAGTTGCGTAATTTTCAACATAATTAGATCTCCCTCTATTCCAGTTATTCTAGGTCTATCATGGTTAGAAAAATACAACCCTCGAATAGATTGGATTTTTCATACTCTAAACTTTTTTTAAAAGTATAGCTAACAACATAATTAATCAAGTAAGAAATCATAAGTCTAGTAGAATTAAACCTGCGTTTGTAGGTGTAAGAGCTTTCTTGCACGTTGTAGAAGAAGGATCACCTTTTGTTATTTATGCTACACCTATTTCCAACGATAGAAAGACTTCAAGTAGTATTCCAAGTCAATATCAAGATTATCAAGATGTTTTCGAGAAAAAAAATGCAAATATTCTTAAGGAGCATCGTCCATATGATTGTTCAATCGACCTTAAAGAAAGAACTCAGCCACCATTTGGACCAATCTACAGTTTATCACAAGATGAATCGGCTGAACTCAAGGCATATATTGACAAGAATTTGGCCAAAAATTTCATACGCCATTCTAAATCTCCAACAAGAGCTCCAATTCTATTTGTGAAGAAAAAAGATGGATCATTGTAGATGTGTGTTGACTATCGAGGACTCAACAAGATCACAATCAAAAACAAATATCCATTATCTCTGATATCAAGACTCCTTGATCAGTTGAATCAAACTAGGATCTATACAAAAATAGATCTAAGAGGAGCATATAATCTAGTATGCATCAAAGAAGGAGATGAATGGAAAACTGCATTTTGAACCAGGTATAGACATTTTGAATATAATGTCATGCCTTTTGGACTTACAAATGCACCAGCTACTTTTCAACATCTCATGAATGATGTTTTTTGTGAGTTCTTAGATAATTTTGTCGTCTGCTACCTAGATGACATTTTGATCTATTCTAAAAACGTAGAAGAACATAAAATACATATTCGTCAAGTATTACAAAAACTTAGAGATGCGGGATTGTATGCCAAGATGAAAAAGTGTGTATTTCACACTACTCAAATTGATTTCTTAGGATACATCATTTCAAATGATGGTCTCATGATAGATCCTAAGAAAGTCCAAACAATCATAAATTGGAAGATTTCAAAGACAATAAGAGATGTTCAATGTTTTTTGGGATTCGCCAATTATTATCGGATCTTCATCAAAGACTTCTCTCGTGTTGCAGCTCCACTTATACATTTGACTTGTAAAGACAAACTCCAATGGAATCAAGAAGTGGAAGCGGCATTTAGAGCTGTGAAGATATTGTTTGTTTTTGCACTAATCTTGTATCAAGTTGACTTTTTCAAGGTATTTTTTATGGAAACAGACGCATTAGACTTTGCCTTGGGTGCAATTTTGTCATAAATGGGAATAGATGACAAACTTCATCTAATAGCTTTTCATTCAAGAAAATTCTTAGCAGCCGAGATCAATTATGAGATCCACGACAAAGAACTTCTTGCAATCGTGGATTCTTTTCAAGAATACTGTCATTATCTAGAAGGTGCTTTGAGTCTAGTCAACATATATACGGATCATAAGAACCTCAAGTATTTTATGTCGACATGCGTATTGAATCGTTGTCAAGCTCGTTGGAGTATGTCTTTGTCAAGATTCAAATTCATTATCACTTATCGGCCAAGAAAACAACAAGGTTTGTCCGATGCCCTTTCTAGACGTTCTTATTTTGCACCAAAAGAAGGAGATGCAGCTTTTGAGCAACAAAGAACGGTTCTCTTGAAACTAGAGCAGTTTTATCTTCGAGCAATAAAATCAAAATTGACTGTTGATTCAATTTTTTTCAAGAAAATTCAATCAAATATGTCCTCAGACCCTCTTATTCATGATATCAAGAATAATTCTTCCAAATCTCATGATTCTTTTAAATTTGAGTTCAAGAACAATCTATTATATTTTAAAGGACGTCTATATGTTTCAGAAGGAAAAGCACGTTTACGTGTTCTTCAAGCATGTCATGATTTTTCAACGGTAGGATATTTTGGATACAACAAGACTTTGGAACTTATATCAAGAGATTTTTGGTGGTCTCAAATGTGGAAGGCAGCCAAAGACTTTATACAATCATGTGATATCTGCTCAAGATCAAAGACTCCTTGTCATCAATCTTATGGGCTTCTTTAGCCATTACTTATTCCAAAACAACCATGGTCTTCTGTTTCTATGGATTTCATTACAGATCTTCCAAGCTCAAGATCTTATGATTCTATATTTGTGATAGTAGATCGATTCACTAAGATGGCACATTTTGTGCCATGCACAAAATCTATCACAGGTGAAGAAACAGCTAAGCTTTTCATTGATAATATCTATCGCTATCATGGGTTACCTAAGGATATTATATTGGATAGGAGAAGTCAATTTGTGTCAAGATTTTGGAGAATCCTTTTCAAGATCTTAAAAGTAGATATAAAGTTATCTTCAATTTTTTATCCTCAAACTGATGGACAAACAGAGCATGTGAATCAAGTCTTAGAGCAATATTTAAGGTGTACCATCAACTACCAACAACATGATTGGATAGCTCTTTTGCCATTGGCAGAAATTTCTTATAATAATACGATACATTCTTCTATGCAACAAACATCTTTCTTTGCCAATTATGGTTATCATCCACAACTTGATGCTTTTGACTTTTCAAAAGTTGATAATCCAGCAGCAGAAGATTTGGCAAATCGTTTGTCAAAGCTACATGCAATAATGAAGGTACAATTAAAAGAAGCTCAAGAATGATAAAAAATAAATGCAGATGTATATTATAAGGAACAACCACAATTCAATGTGGGGGATAAGATATGGTTACTTCGTCGCAATATCAAGACTATTCGTCCTTGTGATAAGTTGGACTATTGTAGGCTTGGACCTTTTCCTATTTCTGAACAAATCAATCTAGTTACATATTGATTACATCTACCGGAGTCCATGAAGATCCATCATGTATTCCATGTATCACTACTCCAGCCATACAAGACAATGGATATACAAGGAAGAAAACAAATGCCACCGCCTCCTATAGGAGTGGACAACAATGAAGAATTCAAGGTTGAAGAGATTTTGGATTCAAAATGGCGCCAAAATCGACTGGAATATCTTGTGCACTGGCGCGGATACGATATTAGTGAACGCACATGGGAGCCATCAAAAAATCTAACAAATACATTAATAAAAGTTAATGCATTTCATCGACAATATCCATCAAAACCAAGATAAATACTCAAGAAAATCTTTGCTATAAAGCAAGGCAGGTTCTATAGAGGTTTCATCCTACCTTGTATCATTGTTTGTCATTAGATTTTGTTTGTGCTGAAGAGATGGAGGATCAACAACCAGCGAATTCAGCTCAAGAGCCATCATTTGCTGATTTACCGTACGAGACATTACAACTATCACAACCTTCAAGACAACAAAATAGAGATGAAGACCCTTAAGAATGACATGTCCTTCCTCGGATTGATGGCGAAATACAATGTGTTTGATATCACGACCTTGGAAGAGACTCCCGATGTTTGGTGATACTTTTAGAGGTAGGAACTATTTGTGATGGTGTTCCTAATGTTTTCTTTGAAGAAAGTTATGAAGGCCTCAACAATGATCAAATAATAGGGTGGTCCTCTCGCCCTGGTATAGGACATTACCGATGGCTGAAAGGACCTATCAACTACCTTCGAAGGGAATAGAGATTAGAGTATGTGGCAAGCACAATTCAACGTATTTTGGACTTTCTCAACATGTAATCATCGCTCCTCGTAGAACTCGTCCCTAGAAGCGGGGATAATGTCACGGACATAAGATTTATTCCAGTAAATTATCCAAGTAATAATAGACCAATAGAAGTAGGTAAAATAAGTTGATTTGATAATATCTGATAGAGAAGCTTCCTAAAAGCTTCATAGACGTAAAATCACCTTTATACATGTCTATAGGTGATTGGTAGGTTAGAAACTTGGTCAACAAGGTAGCCACATGGCACACATGTTGGTAGCTTGTAGAACAAGCTAGCCATGTGTCACACATGTTGGTAGCTTGCGGAACAAGCCAAGTACGTGGCACACATGTAAAAAACTTATCATGCAAGTTTGACATGTGTCTTGCAAATTAGACACGTGTATGAGGTCCTATAGAATACCGCCACGTAGCTCTTAGTTAGATAGTATTTATAGAAGCAAGAGTGAAGCCCTCTTCACTCTTGTCAACTCCTTTCCTGATTCTAGTCTAGTTTCAAGAGTCTTCATGTTTCTAGTCTTTGGCAATAGCCATTCCAGTTTTCTTTGAATATACATACTTTCTTAATTCCATTTTGTGACTTTTACTTTGATACAGTTTCCATTAGATTATGCATCTCTTTCTAGTTCATGTCCTTGACAACAACTTGTATGGAACAAAATACACCTTTCTTTTTTAAACTACTACACTAATTATTAGTCATAATGATTTTTATTAATAAAATTTTTTATTTTTTATTTTTTATTTCACCATGGTGTTTGAAAATATCCAATTAGTATAGAAACCTTGTAGAACCTTCAAATCTTGCTCCAATTCTTTATAATGGCCTCCTAAAGAGGTAAAATCATTTTTTTATCAAAGTCTTTAAATAATATTCTAAAATTTCTTTAAAAATTATAAATATATTTTAAAAGTTTTTTAATATTTTTTAAGATATTATTATCAATATAAGGATATTTTATCCTAACTTGGTGATTTTTTATAATGATAAAATCAATTTGAATCAACTAAAAAATCTTATTTTTAATAAAAATTATTAAAAAATCATGAGATTCTTTTTTGTGCTTATTCTACCTATAAAGTAATATTTATAAGATTTTAATAGATAATAAAAATGAATAGTTGACTATATAAGATATTAGTCTTAATAACTAAATATTAATTACTATAATTAAAAAAAATATACTAAATCAACTAAAATAATTGCTTCTAAGACTTACTAAGACTTTAATTTAATGACTTTTTGTCTAACAAGACTCTTGTATCTTATAAAACCTTCTAAATTCTAATAAATACTTCGATGATCAAATAAACTTTTTAATCTTAATATTTTAATATGTAAAAAATCTAAAAAATTTATTTTTAATAAATCCATAAATTAAAATATATTAATAGGATTTCTAAAGAAGTAAAATATCCAATTGTCTTGGTGGTAAATAATGGTACATGTTAAATATTCTTCTATGATTTAATTGACTTGCTTCATTTAGCCATCAACTTATAGATAAAATATTAAAAAAAACCTCAATATCTACTTAAAAAATTTCAAAAAGTGATTTCCAAAATTTAAATATAAATTTTGATTATCAATCTGATATAATATTATTTAACAATCTATGATATTGATAGACATTAACAATAAAAAGCTTGATCATTTTTTCACCAATAATGGTCTTTTTGCAAAGAATAAAATGTGCCATCTTGATAAATTAATCAACAATTACATATATGGTATCAAAAAAATCTAATCGTGAGAGATTTGCCATGAAGTTCATAGAAATATTATTGCTTTGAAATTGATAGCAATTGAAGAAGTCTATATAGGTAATATTAAGAATTCTTTAATAAAAAATATGTCTCATAGGAGAAGATAAATTTTTTGATAATTTTTTGCATTTGAATTTGTATTTTCCATTAGAAATCTCTAAAAATGAATTTCAATATCTTATTGAATCCAAAATGTCTCCCAATTAAAAAGTCATGATGCATTTGAAAACACAAAGGCACAATGGCCTTTTTGGGACATACAAAAATTCTTCAAAATAAGAAAATTTGAATTTAAACAGTGATGGCTTTTTTACAATCTTCAAATATAAATTTATTCAAATCATTATAGATATTATTAAAACAATATTTAACATCAAAAACAAGAGGATTTGTAGTCAAGGTTATATGAATTTAATTATAAAATACAGAATCTATTAAAATTATTCAAACACAAATTTTTTTAGATTTTAAGAATATTCTTTATTACTAGTTGTATTCTTCTTTTGGCACAAAGTATAATTGTCTTGATAAAGCATTTGATAATCTTTGTTGCTTCTTGGATCAATATGTGATGATGAAGTTGAGACAAGATAAAGACATGCTCTAATGGACTTGATAACAATTTAAAACACAAGCCAACATGAAGTAGCTAAGATTCTTAAGATTTGTATATATAGTAATTGGATGTGAAGTGCCTTCAAGAAAATGGTGCTAGTCCTGAAAAGAATCCACAATAACAAGTAATTTATTATTGTAGAATTTATAATTAAACTTTGCAATCAAGAATTTTTTGGAGTAAAATGCAATTGAATGTAGTCTCTCTTTTCTCCTAGGTTGTAATAAGATTGTTTTTAATACAAAGTCCAAAATAAAAAAAATTATAAAAAAATAGCTTAAAAAAATCTAAGTAAATTAAAACAAAGGCTGTAGTGAATGCTATCTTCAAGCATTTAAAGACTTTTTTAGCTTTTAATCTCCATTCAAGCTTATCTTTATATGTCAATTAAATGAGAAAAGGAGCTATCTAAGAATAATTATTGAAGAAGATCCTATAAAAATTTGTAAATCTAAGAAACCATTCGATGTCATATACCAATTTTGGAATTATTCAATTACTAATGATCTTAACCTTCTTTGGATCTACCACTAAGCCTTCATTTGAAATGATATAGTGATTTATGTTGGCTTGCATTTTAAATTTGGCATATAATCCAATATCTTATAATTTTTATAAGATAAGGTAGATATATTATTCATATTATTTCATGTATAAAATTTATGAATTTATTTCATGTATAAAATTTCTTGTATAAAATGAATTTATGAATTTATAAAATGAATTTATAAAATGAATTTATGAATTTATTTCATGTATAAAATTTCTTGAAGATAATAGTCAATTATTTATATTCTCTACATGAACAACCTTAGATTTCTTGGCCATAAGAATTTTTAAAATTTTTAAAAATTCTAAATCAATAAAGCAAGTAGAGGCTTCTAAATTCACTATAACAAAGATTTTGAGTTTTTGGACACTCAAACATACTAGTATGGTAAAACAACAAGAAGAATTAGATGATAATATCAAATCTTTTTTAATTTGTGAAGTAGAAGAATTGAGTCTTATAGTCCCTATTATTAATAAACGCTTTTATTTTCCTATAAAATATCTAATGATGTGGTTGTATTCCTCATTTGATATTTATATCAATACTTTTTGTAGCAATTATTAGCCTTGTGGCCAACTTCTTTATAATATAAATACATGCTATATTTTATTTAATACTTTTTATCTTGCTTAAAAAAAAATTTGAAGCAAATTATATCAATCTACATATCTTCTACTTCCAAATATTTACTAAAATTGAGAGATATAAAAGATGTCAAATAATTGGTATAAAGTCGTGGCATAAGAAATAGACATTTATCTTCTGTAAGCTGAAATAATTGATTATTATATTTCATAGCTTGATTGATGGCTTTATTAAGAATTTAAAGATTAGATATAGATAGTAATAGATCCTATATATTATCTTAAAATTTCCAATGAAACTAACTTATCAACACATCTTCATATCAATTGATATTATATACTAATTGCTAAGATTTCAAAGTATAAACAAATATAAAGTGTATTCTTTATTGAAGGACTTGGATTTTAATTATAATAAAATAAATCTTATTATATTCTCCAAAGACTTCTACAAGTGATCCTAAAAATATTTCAAAGTTATGCAATATAAAAGAATTTTTTTTAAGCTATAGAACAAACTAAGATAAAAGATAAGATACTTTTGTAGAATATTATGGAAATTGAATTAAAGTAATAAGTTGTACTTAATTTTTAAAGCTACAAAATTTTAAATAAATTCTATTAAATTTTTTTGACAAGCTAATTCTTGGTTCTTTTATTATTAATATTAAATTTCCATTTCAAATACATACATCTTTTAATGAAGTAGATCTTGGTGATCAAATTTGTAAGATGACTTGTAATAATGGCTAAGATGGTTTTGCTCTCAAACCATTATGTTTGATTATATAAAGTTCTTCATTTTTTTTAAACAAGATCTTTGTTTGGATTCTCAATGCTTTAAGAATATTTATAATTTAATCCAATTTGGCTTCTTTGGAATTTATCATATTGAACTTTTTATTTATTGCAATAGAAATAAAATAAGAAGAAATAAATACAAAAAATTAAAAACAATATTGGTTTAAAAGATAGTAATTTACAACTTCTAAAGCATTATAATACTTCAAAAAAAAATTACTTTCTATTTAAAAAGACCAAGCTCTAATATTGTATTATATTAGTCTCAATAAACTATTATAGACACACTATTATAGTACAACAAGATTCTAATAATTAAAAAAACTAAAACAATAGAAATTTATTTTATATCACAAGCAAAGAGCTACAACAAGAAATAAGAATAAGATTAGAAGGCCCAAGCTAAGCCACAAGGATTGCATTATTGAGATTAATGATCCCCTTATCCTTGATTCCTATATATATTAGGTATAAAAAAGCTTCTTGAGGAATTTCTTTAATGCTTGAAAAAAAACAAGCCTAAGATCTTTCTTTTGCAACTTCCTAAAATATCTAAGCTTCTAAAAATCTTTTACAACTATCTAAGATTTTTTAGAATCTTTTAGAATCTTTTAGAACCTTTTTGGAACCTACAAGGATCTATTAAGGCCTTCTTGGAATCATTAGGAACCTTCTAGAATCTTCTAGGATTAAGTAAAACCTTCTAAAATCTTTTTCTATTATATGTCAATAATATGGACTTTGCTTCAATTCAAAATTATCTCTACTTCATTGATTAAGGATATTGACAAGTTTTTTATTCTTACAACTTGGAATAGAAAAAATATAAGAATTAAGTAATGTATATTTGATATTAATTATATATATTAATGGATTTTATAAAATATTAAAGACAAACTTATAGAACAATAATAGATGTGCTAAAGATTCAAACTTTGATAAAAAGAGAGAAGAGTGAAATATTTTCTTAGCCTCTTTAATATGGCATATTTTTAATTTATAATTAAAAATACAATGATTTGAATTTTAATATTATTTTATAAAAATTTATAATATATCACTATTATAAGTTATAATAAAAATTAATTATTATAATATGAAATATTTTATTTTTATTCTTATAAAAATTATATCAAATTTCCAATATATATAGCCAAAATATCATTTTGTATGGGTATGTAAAGTAATTTGATGAATTGTGAAGCATAAAGATTTAGAGTACATTGTTTATGTTATGTAAATAATAAATAGATAGATTTTAAAATATAACATCTATAAATTTTATCAAATAATAAATTTAATTAAAATTTTATATCCATCTTGAAAGTTTAAAGATAAAAAAATCAAAAAAAAATCTTAAAAATCACTGAAATAATTAAAATTATTTATCAGCCTTTATATTTCTATCACCAATTAGATCTATGTTTTTTCCAAGAGTCTTCAAAAACTTACAAGCAATTTGAATTGCACAATAAATTGAAAATAACTTAACATATAACACCAAGGTATTGGGAGAAATCTTCAATGTTGTGAAGCATTCCAAAGTATAATATAAACTCATGTATGTACTCTAAGATATGTTCAATTTATGTTGTAACATATTTAAGATTACAATTGTGATAGTTTTGCATTTGGAATGATATAAGTGAAAGATTAAATAAATTTATTAAAGTGACTATAAAATATTACAATATGTTTGAAATTTTTTTATTATAAGTTTTAGATATCACTTTATAATAAAATATTATTGTGGTAGTTTTGTGAGTTAGATCTTATAATATTAATATGTAAAATATTTAAAAATTTAAGAAATTATGGAATTATATATTTATTTAACTTAAATATTTTCTAAAAGAAGTGAAAAAAAAACCTTGATTCAATTTGAAATATTAAATCATCAATTTTGTAAAAGTTCAAAATTTTTTAAAACTTAATAGCACTAATTTAAATTTAATTTTTAAAATTTTATTATTATTTATTATTATATAATTTAATATATAAAAATTATATACTTATATTTATATTTATATATATAAAAAAATAAGAATGTTTAAACAACTTATGTTGCCTTGTTTTGTATCAAAATATTTTTTACAATGTTGCCCTTATACAATATAAAAATGCATATTGCCTTTCACATATGTTGCCTTATATTGTGTCAAAAGAAATTTCCAACCCAAAGGCACGGGTTTCCGCTGGTAAGTATATATATATCTGATAGCTCCGACTGATGATTTCAGAGTATTTCAGAGTATAAGTTAACATTTGCATGGAGCTCGGACAAGTCGATGGTCACTCCTAAACCAGGTAAGGGGGGAATAACGTCTTCGTAATAAATGCATGGATGTAGCTGCAATTCTAACTGGTTGTAACTGGACTTTGATGGCATGCTCTCAATCGCTAGGAAAAGCTTTGGTAGTATTGCAAAGCTCTCTTCATTGACAGAAACATCCGAAACGATAGATAAACAACAAGATGACAAGTTCTGACTGATGAGATGCAAAGATTTGGCCTCAATGCTCGTCCAGGATCTTCATGAATAGTTTCTTTGACCTGCAGTGGTCAGGCTCTAGAACACAATCCTGTAGTACCGCTGCTGAAGATTGCAAAATACTTGTGCAGGATGAAAGATCGCTGATGCAAATGGAAGTACCATTCAAATCCGGTTCGAAAGAATACGAATGTGAACAACAAAGAAGAATAGATGCGACGCTGCAGACGCATCTTGGAGCGAAAACATCAGAGCCGGCAAAGTGGTTGTGATCACACTCTGAACTGCTCTTTAATTATCGTAGTCCAAACCTTATCCTATCTGCCTCGATGTTCATTATCCAAGGAATCACTCTGCCTGGTTCGATACAGTCTTGCCCGTTGTATGCAGGGCTTCCACGCACACCGGCAGACACAAATCTACAGGCTCCTCTCACTAACTCGGCTATGTCGCACGCACTAATTTCTTAGGCGGAAAGTCCAAACCGTCTTCCGTTCTCGACAGTCATGCAGCTGCTGAAAGAAATGAAAGTTGACGCAACTACAACAACCGTACGTTGTCCCTTTGTACCTTTAAATACACTTTTTGAGTCGGTATGGAATAAAGAATTCGGCACAATGTTCAGATGGAATTTCCAAATCTCATATGACTGCGCAAGAATGTCTCGAAGATACTCATGAGTCCCTGCTGGCTGGCTCTGCCTCAATGAGGTACAACTGGAAATAAGGCCAAATGATGAATGACTACGATAGTAGAGTAGGTCTTGCTCACCCAGAATGTATCACGACAAATGAGACAATTGACTGCACACATAGGCTTAAGCTCAAATTAACAGTATTGGAAAAGGTTCATTGGATTTTCGTGTACACATACAGTCGAGGTAGTATAATAAGGCATGATATCCGACAATGCATCATGGTTTCACAGCGTCATGGGATTCGTGCTAAGATTCCTGACTAGGCCCTGAGGAGGTGCCATATTAGGATATCTAAGCTGATTCTCGAAAGACCTTTGCATGGAACGTGCACAGCGCATAATACATGATACTGTGTCAAAAAAACTTTCTTAACTTACATATATCATATGCTGCACTGGCGTAGACGAGGGAACAACTGCAGAATTATCAAGTTGGTGTGTCAATATGTAGCTGACGGTATCCTTGCGGATCTCGATTGACGTTCCTGGCATTGTGTGCACAAACTTGCTTATGGTCGAACAGTTCACAAAATTCCAAAACTCTTCAACTTGTGACTCCAAGTAACATGGCTTCGTCGCACAGAATTAAAGAACTATGTTTGTTTTCGATTGTACTAGCACTCGACCGACATGAGAAACTGTGCTATTCAAATGCTAGTGCAATCAAATTCAAGCACGTATTCCTTCTGAACAAGTCATACCGGTAGCCTACGTAGTTGTCGCATACTTGATTGCACCAGCCCGTAAACCAAGCCTACGGCATATCCTCAGGTGCAAACAACCACGATACCACCGATGTAAAATATTTAAGTCCAAAATTTGAAACAAAACCGCTATCAATTTTTTGAGAAGTGATACAGACCTCGGGAAATCAACGCTGCACATCCAGATGGTATATACTAACCAAATATCATCGCGTGACACGCCGGTTAGATTTCCTATGAGCTACCCCAAATTTACAGAGAATGTGGATCCTCACAGGCACGTAAAGCTATGTCAGAGTCATTGAGGGATTAAAACGACACAACTCAATGTCAAAGAGGAATTTCTTCAGTGCTTTATATACTTAAACAAGAGCATTCTGTGTCTTCCCCTAAAACGAAAGCGAGAGGAACGTTTGACATCATCGTGGTCAAGGATCACGACAAAACTCCCGCGCGATCCCAATTGAGGTGATTGTTGCAAACTTCTTTCAAAAAAATATATTCAAGTAAATGACTCGATGCCGCACGCCAAAGCAACCATGACAAAGGACAGCATTAATTCAGACCTGCACCGTGACCTACACTGCAAAATGATTGAACTTTCGAACACCCTGAAAGAACTTACTTCATTCGGCAACATTACAAACCACTCCCCCTGCGTGAGTACCTAGAGAAAACCACTCCCATGTGACAATGACTCCAACATGATGCATTAACGCCGCAAAACGCTCACTTACCGTTTCATATCAAGAGCTTCCAAAACCTCTTCGCAATGTCGCCATGTCTATCACTCCTCCGACATACGCATTCAAGGCTTTCTGGAGCTATCATTCCCCGCATTGATGTGAGATGAGTACTATCCAACCTCCCCGCCCAATACGTGACCCCCACCATCTACCCGTGTACAACTAAAACGCATCATTTTTTCCACAACTTTCACTAACAGGTCCGATCAGACCTACCTACCTGACAGATATTTCTTCGCCCACTGTCAGGCCAAGTCCTGGCTGTCCCAGTGGAGACAATCCCTCCACCCACTACATGGAACGTGGCCAACTAAGGCAAACACCCCGACATCCTTGGCCCCTCTTACTCAACAGCTTTCCCTCCATAAATCCCATCCCCACCATCTGATCTCACCCTCTCCCACACCCGATTCCATTTGTCGCAATGCAAACTTTCGTTCCAGTTACAAACCCTAATTCCACCGCTAAAAAATATCCCTCGTGGAATTCAAGGTCAATCCGACCCATTATAAAATCCAGAGAAAATTGCAGGGATGGGAATTGGATGACACTTGCCGCCAGCTCACAACGGCAGAATCCGTCAACTGATTCAAAGCGCCGCGTGGAGGTGGATGAATTATAATATAAAATTATAAAAATAGAAATCATAAATTAAGTATATGTATATATATATATATATATATATATAGTCTTGTATCAAATCTTAAAATATTTATAAAATATAATCAATAAGAAAAATTCTTAATTTGTTTCCAACATAATTTATTTATTTTTACATGTAGAAAAAACAATAAATATCATTAATAACTAGAATATTAGTACATAAAAAAACTAATATTTGTTAGAAATATTTTCTACATACCAATAATATTAGTTATAAAATTAAGCAACAAACTCTATGTTTAATTATTATGATTATACTTATAATTTAACTATGCACACATGTTTGTAGCAATAATAAATACCTATGAATTTCTATTGTAGCATAAGAAATTTACAAGTGTATTAAGATTCTTGTCTTTTTACATAATAAATATCATGCATTAATTACTTACTATAGATCTATTTAGTACAAGAGTATTATATACATATTAACATAATATGATATACACTTACATTACTAATCAAATATAAGAAATTAATTATAATGTTAATATTAAACATATGATTTAAGATATGTTTATGATATTTATATATTTTAAATATATAAATAAATGTTTAATTTATTATATATGTATTTTTGAATAATTACTTTAAAGAATGAAAATCTATAATATAAATAATATTTAAATTATAAAATAAAGATTAAACACTTTTGAATTAAAATTACATTCGCTAATAAATTCTAAATTTAACTTTATTAAAGCATGACCATTGTAATAACTCACACATGTATAATATTTTTGCAATAATTTCAAAAGTCTAATTATAATAGATCTAAATATTCATGATAATTTATAAATATATATAGATATTAAAAATAAAAATAAAAAAGAATAAAAAAAAACCTTTAACATTATAGTTGATTTTTTAAAATAGTTTTAAAAAAAAAGTAGTTAAAAGAAAATCAGTAATTAATGATTTTTAAATAAATTTTTATTTTTTTTTATTTGGTATTAAGATAAAATATATAAAACATATTTTTAAGTAATAGAAGTATAACATAAAAAATATTTAATAACTTATTAAGTCTTAATAGCCATATTTAGTTTATCTATTATAATTGTATCAAATATAATTTAGAAAACAGGAATCTTAAACTTCTAAATTAAAAAAGCTATTAAATAAAAATAACTGCATGTATTGGATTATTAGCTTTTTAGAATTGTGTGCACAATTGAAAATTCAGGCAAGTATTTATCTTAGCTACCAATTAATTCAATGATTTTTATTTTTTTTAAACCTTTTATTTAATTTTGATGAACTTCTTCTAATTGGTTAAATAAAATAAAATATATTCTTCTTTATTTTTAGATTATATTAAATTTAAAATTTCTTTTATCTACTTTTTTTGATTAATATATTTTTCAAAAAAATTTGATATTAATTTCTTATCATTCGTATATCTTTGTGATTATATTTTAAGTACATTTATTTTGTAAAACTTGGTTTTAAAAATTTTAAATAATAAAAAATAGGGATTCAAAATTATTTCATAAATTAACTTTGGTATATTTTTATTTATAATTATCATAAATATTTTATCTTTGTAATTTTATATTATAATTAAATTAGTTATACAAAAAAAAGTCTTTATAAATATCTAATAATAATTATTAAAATTAAGAAAAACTATAAATATTCTAGACTTCAAAATTATAAGAATTAATATCTTTTTAAAATTATAATTATAATGTCTTTCAAAAAAACACTTTTTAAATTCTACTTAAATTATGTGAACAAAAAAAATTCTATCTTAGCAAATAATCTTGCATCTTTTGTTTTTTGTAAAATAAGATTCACATGTTTATTATTTCTTTTATATTCTTTAGATAAAAATATATAACTTTAAATATAATTAAAAAATAAGTAAATAATCTTATATATTTAATATTTAAAATTATTTAAAAAATTTGTAAGACTAAATGATTTGATTTTATATTCAAATTATTTATATCTAATTAAAAATATAATTTTTTATCTATCTCAAAAATTAATATATATAAGATTATATGCTATAAATACAAGTAATTTGATAAAAATTATAAGTCATCAAATTGACTCACTAGTTGCTTTAGGACAAAAGAATGTATTTAGAGTGCCAAAATTATAATTGTTAGGTGAAGATGTGTTTAGAAGATGCTAAATGAAGGAGAATAGTATTAGTAGAAAAGAATTGAAGTCTTAGTAAGTCTTGGAGGCAATTATCTTAGTTGGTTTAATATTTTTATTTACTATTAAGTATTAATGGTTAGTTAATGATTATATTAACCTCTTATCTACATGTATTACTCATAAAAATCTTATTAATGATTAATTAATAGTTAAAAGAATCATAAAAAAGAATGTTATATTTTTTTAATTAATTATATAAAAAATAGAATTTTTTAGGAATTTTTAGAAAAGATTTTAAAACTTTGATAAAATTAAGTTTTACCACCTTGGAAGACATTATAAAAAAAAATAGAGTAAGATTTGAAGGCCATTTAAGGATCTTAGGCTAATTGGGTGTTTTTGAATACCATCGCAAAGTCAAAAATGTAAAAATATTAGTTCTGCTAGTAGAAAATAGATGGACCAATAGCTAGTCTGGTCCTTGTAGGAAGGGAGGTGCACAAGTCCCATATAAGTTGTCGCACCTTAGATGTAGATAGGAGTATAAGACTAAGGCCTCAAGATCACTCTAAGACACCATATATACTACATGTGAGCCTTGGTGAGGCTCGAACTCTTGATCTATAAGCAAATTGTTCTTAAGATATAATATTTTTACTTATCTTTTTAATTATTAACTTCTTTTTCTTAAACTTTCATAACTTACTCATAATAACTTGAATCTACATATTTCTTACATCATTAAAAAAAAAACAAAAAATTACATGTTTAAATATATTTTTTTTATTTTTTATTTTTATTTTTTATTGGATAAAAATATATTGAATAGATTATAACTTAATTTTTTTTTGTATAATTACTTGATTTCATTTATTTTATTTATATTATATTTTTTTTCTTTTATTCTTGCTATTTATTTTCTTCACTTTACACTACTAATTACAAATAATTCTTAATTGAGACTATCTTGTAATTTGAATTGAGGGTTGAAATTTATCCTCACATTTTAGTACATTTGCCTAGAGAAGGTGCTTCTAATAGTGTATGTAAAGTGTGAAGTTGCTTATTGTGATTGATTTTGCATGGTTTTGTTGAATAAGCAATTTAAGTAGGTTTTTATCATTAATAAATGTTCTACATCTTTTTCTTATTGATATTAAAAAAATATTTCAAATTCTCACTTTATAAAATAATTTAGAATTTTATTGTTAAGTTGAATATTAATTGTTCTTGGATTTTTATCAATCAATTTTTTTGAGTTATATTATTTAAGTTGAAACTTTTTGAGATTGTATATCTTATTATTAACTTTCCAAAAAGCTATCATGTATTCAAATTGGAACTGATTTGAGTTTGTGGTAAGTTTTAGATTAGAAAGAGGTCCGGTGCCTTACCAATTTCACATATCCCATATTTAGAAAGATATTTCTTAGTGCTTGGTAATTATTTAATAGTAAATTTTTTTTGAATATAAGTACCTTGAAATGAAGTTTGTAGTGGTGCAAAATTTAATTCTATTAAATCGAAATTGAATATTTGGCAATTTTTGGAGTGAAGAGAGGTTGCTATCTTAATTAAAATACAATTGATGTTAGTGATTTCTATTTCTTTAATCATTTATATTATTGATTTTATTTTATAATTTAAAATTTTATATTTAAATTTTTTAAAAAATTATATTAAATTATTATAAAATAATAATAAAAATAAAAATAAAATTTAAATTAAAAATAAAATTTAAATTAAAAATTAAAAAAATTAAAAATTAAAAATATTAATTTTATATAATTAATAAAAACTAAACTTAACTAATAATTTTTATTTTTATTTTTATTTTACTTCATTTTATTTTATTTTTATTTTTACTTTCATTTATCTTTTTATCTTTATTTTATTATTTAATTTTTACTCTTATTTTTATTTATTAATATTATTTTTTGAAACATGCATAATAATTTTTATATATTGAGGTAAGTTTAATATATTTTTTATATATTGAGGTAAGTTTAATATATTTTTTATTTATTTATTAAATAATTTTTTATATAATATTTTTATTTTTTAAGCTTAAATAATATTTGATTAGTTTAGTACTAATATTAGCATTATTTTGTGGTCTCTTTAGATTGGTGGTCACTTCCAAAGCATAAGAGGTGGAACTCGTCTTCAAGTTTTCATCACTTTTGTTCTTGTAATTTTTTAGTTAAGAGCCCATCTCTAGTGGTTGAAGGATTTAATCATCGTCTCTATCCCATGTATTCCTTCTTTTTACAAGTGAAGAAGAATTGAATGGATAAGCAATCCTTCTTCTTCCCTTGTAAATTTCATATTGGTGGCAATTTTCTAGTGGTAGAGGGATTTAATCACCTTCTCTACCCATCATATTTCTTTTCTTTATAAGTATAGGATAAAAAAATATTTTTCAATAATATTTAAAAAATTTACTCTATGAATAAAATAAGAAGAAGATTGACAAGAAAAAAAAAAGAAAAAAAAAGTTATTCAAGACTTCATATTTATAGGGTAAGTCATCTCTTAAGTAATTTTGTAAAATTCTAATTTATTAAAACTAACTTAGATTGTGGAGTGAAGAATAAAGAATAAAAAGGAGAAGAAGTGGTACTTGAGGAGCTAAAATCCAAGAGTTGGAACTAGAAATTGAAACGTAGAATCTTGAAAGAAGATACAAGAGAGGTAAGCTTCCAATCTCTCTTGTAGATATGGATGTAGGAGGTAGATAGAACCTTTAATTCTTTAGCTTTAAATCCTAAGGCTTATTTGAAATGTTTAGCTCGGATTCATTAGGGAAGTATTAAATCTTTATAGGCCTTTGTTAACAAATATTAAGTTGGCTGAAGATACAACAAGATGAATTCTTCTTCAAATTGGTTTGAATTGATTGTAAAAAATCTTTTTTGTAACATGAACTTTGTTGTTAAGTATTGTAGTGGATAATTTTTCAAATAACTTTTGTATGAAAAAAAAAAAAAAAAAAAAAAAAAAAAAAAAAAACTCAAGCTTTCTATTATCCTGGAATGGAATTTTTCTTCACATTATTATTCATTAGAATCAATTCTATACAAGATTGTATTATATAGTAAGTAAAGTTGAAAAAATTATTGCTTGGGATGATACTCAAGCAAGCATTTTTTCTTTAATTGCTTTTAATTTTCTTTTTTTTCTTTGATAGAAGGTATTTTAAGTAGATTTCAAGTAGATGGCTAAAATATTTTAATTTGATTTTGTAAGAATTAATATGTTAAAATTATAAGTTTAGATGAATATTATGAATATAGTCATGTTAAATATATTGTTCTACTAGATCTAAATAATCTAAATTAGCCCCATTCATAGAAAATTTAAAGAAGTCCATTAAAAAATCTACTTCAAAATTTAGAAGAATTGAGGTCCAATGGTTGGATGAACAAGATGTACTTATAACATTACAAGACATATTTGTAATTAAATCATTAGAACTAAATTTTAACCAATAATAGGAGAAGAAAGATTGGACTTGAAATTTTTTAATTCTTTTATAGAAGTAAAACAAGGAAGAAAAGAATGAAGACCTAGTTCTTCTTTAATGGATTGTGAAATAAAAGTCTCTCAAAATTCTATATTTATAAATTTTTTGGTCCAACCGATGAGTTTTTCTATTGTAACTCCAAAGGAATTACAAACAATTCTCATGCTTTACAATCTTCTAATCTTTAAAGGGACTAGAAGCGATGATCCATCCACACATGTAAAGAAATTCATGGAGCTTCTCACAACATACTTAACTACCAATCCAAGATATTATCTAGTATGATTTTTAAGTACATTAAAGCATAGAGTCTATCTATGGTATAGAAACCATCCCTCTTAAACATTCAAAAATTGGAACATGCTCATGAAGGCATTCTTAGAAAAATTTAGATTAGAAGTGGAATAGAATAATGTCCTTACAACCTTTTTTTTCCTTGACATAAGAGAAAGAGAAAAAAATTACCACATATATTAGATGGTTTAAATTGGTAGTTATTAGATTTATAAGAAATTTTTTACAAATGACACTTTTATCTATTTTTTTATCCAAGGATTCAAGAATGAAAGTATAATTAAAAAAATATTAAAAGATCAATCAAAAAACTTATAAGATGCTAAATAACTAGCATAGATTATTAAAAATATTAACAAATAACAAGAATAGATGTAGAAGAAAGAAGACCATAGAATTCCTAGTTTTATTTTTATCTATGCCTAAAATATTGGAAGGATCCAAAAAAACCCTTATGGATTGATTGGTAATAATTTCCAATTAATGAACCATTATTCTTCATCCTTAAAGGTTAGACCACCACTTAGCCTTTTTAGAACTTATATATCTAGAAGATAAAAATAGGTAGAAGGAATTTTTAAAAAATAAAGCCCTTCAAAGCCAAAAGAGATTTCAAAACAAGCTTGTACAACAAATATAAGAAATGCAAGAATAAATGATTTTATTAATTAAAAGTCAAAATTTGAACCAAATTCCACTATCCATAGAATCAATAATTTAAGATTGTGGTGCACTTAATGTAGCCTATTGGAGCACACTAGCTAGTTTTGTTATACTTCGCAAGGTTACTAATAAAATCTTAGACGACAATATTCTTATGTTTTCTTTTATAAAAGCCAAGTCAATGTAGCGTCTAATTTTTACTTATAAAGCTATGATTATCTTAATCAAGGTTTTAAAAATCAACCAAGACAAAGGCAGGAAGTACATCACTTTTGTAGCAAATGCCACCTACTTGGCCAATGTTGGATTGAAAACTACATAGTTTTGAAAAACTGTCACTACAATCATCCTACAGTTGTATGTAGAAGGCATAATAGAGTATATACTCTCTAATCCCTACTGGGCAACTATGTATAGTAGAGCCATGATAATCATAGAGGAAAGAGACAATTAATGCATATTAATATTATACAATTGCCAAATCTATATTATAAATATAATAACGATAAATAAAATCAAAATCGTCATTTTGGACTCTAAATCAATAAAAGGCTCCTTACATTGAATCATAATAAAAACCATAGTTAATTTTTTCAAAATTAGCCACATGTTGACTAAGGCTCTTAAGATGTAAGATTTGTAAACCAAACAAATAATAGAATGATTGAAAAATAAGCTTTTACTTCATCTATAGTAATTTAGCTTGTACTTCATAAATCAAATTTGATTATACACAAATTGTTCTAATCCAATATACAAAAATCACCTATGATGTCAACCTTAACAATCATAACATGATTTAAAATCATTAATTTTCTTTCAATTCCAAAAAAGAATGACACTACATCAAAGGATTTTCTTCATTTTTTATTTTAAATGAGACTATAGAAGATATGATAAAATCTACAAAAATAAATAATATTTTATTACATGATCTTAAATTCACAATCAATTAGTTGCTATTTTATATAGTGGAAGAAGACTCATTAGAAAAAGAATCAACCAAAGAGAATTGAAAAAGATTCAAAGTTCTAAAGTTTGAATTAGGACCACCATTACAAGCCAAGAGCAAAGAGGTAGCACGACCATCTAACTTATGAACTAATTTGAATAGGCTTAAGATAGATATTATAATTGCTCAATTGTTGGAGGTGTCTCTAACAATGAAAAAAGCTCTTAATATAAGAACATCTATTAAAAGGAGCCAAAGGTCTAAGATTAAATTAATTGCTAATATTAAAACTATGAAAAGACCAAATGATATTAAGGCAATTGAGATTGAAGTCTCTATAATTGATAAGATTCTATCAAATATATTGATAAATGGTGGTAGTGGCTTAAATATCATGTCAGTTCAAACCATAGAGAATCTAAGATTAGACATTATTAATCTTTTTTTATTTATTATCAATATGGCTAATCAAAGTCTAAAAGTACTATTTGGATAAATTAGTGGTTGCAAGATAGTCACTAGTAGTGAAGAATATTCTATCACTTTTTATGCCATTTGTATACATTCTAACAAAGATTTCTATTCCTTTTTATTAGGGAGACCTTGATTGAAAGCCGCAAATATTAAGATATTACGGACATATACTTCAAAAGTTCACAAAACCTTTTAGAATATTATAGAGGATTTTTAAAATATAAAAGTTGTTTAAAAAGCTTTCTAGTTAGTAGAAGTAGCTAAAGAAGCTTTGCAATTAGTGGAAGGAACTTGAGAAGCTTCTAAGTTAATAGAAAGATCTCGAAAAGCTTTCAAGTTGGTAGAAGTTATTTGAAAAGCTTCTTAATTTGATGGAAGCTTTTTAGATAGGAATATATATTAGAATCAAGGTTGAAGAGTTCTTTAGTCTCGATAATGCATCTTTTAGAATTCTAGCTCATCTTTCTTGGTATAGTTTGTATATTCATCTAGATAATTCAAATCTTTATCAATTTCTTCTTGAAACCACTTTTTAATTTAAGTTTCTTCTTCTATATTCTTGTGTCCTTGACATAAGATAAATTAGAGAGGCAAGAAATCCTATATGGTCTATGGTCCATTAGAGAATCTAATTAAGGTTTATATTCAATCAAATCTAGTGAAATTGGATCAAATTTTAATATCTTCTTTAAAAGATGAATTTCCAACTTTGCTAGTATAAAAAAATTTCAAAAAGAATATTAGATTTATAATTCTCAAGACTAGGAATATGGCACAATCTATCATAGTCAACTTTATTCCATTAGGTGGCATGGGCCTTGGATTGTATGATTGAAAAAATAATAGTAAATTTATCCATTGATTGATTGACCATCCCAATTTCAATATTAATGAAATAGTCTCAATTAACTTTTTGAAAGATTTTACCACTTGGCAAGAAGATGATTTGGAAGTTGACCTAGTTACCTTGGTAGATAATATTAGTTATAAAGATGTCTATGAATTGAACATAGATGGCTCTCAAATGCATGACCTTAAGATAATTTTAAATGAGAGTGATTTCAATCCACCTTTTCACTTTCAGACAACATCTATTGGTATTACTACCAATAGCAATGTTATAATCTATTCCTACATTTAAAATGATTGGTATCAAAGACCTATCAAACAAGCACATGTTTAACATTTGGATTAGAAGTTGATGGATGTATCCTATGAAGACGAGGAATCACAAATGATTAAAATAAATATTCAATTGATCAATGAAAAGATATCAAAATATAAAATATTAATTACAAAATATTGTGATATTTTTACTTGGTCTTACAAAGACTTCAAAAACATCCATTTACAAGTGACTTAACATTATATCTCTCTAATCCTAGGATCAATTTCTATTTGGCAAAAAGAGAAAAGGATGAATCTCAAATTATAATTGGTAGTGAAAATAAAGCTCAAAAATCTATTACAAGCAGGATTCATCCAATCAATAGAGATCATAGATTAGATTTCACCTATGGTCTTTATAAAATAAAAATAAAAAAAAAAAATCAATGTATATTTTTGTAAATTTTACATGATATTTTGTATATTAATAATCAATGTATATTTTTGTAAATTTTACATGATATTTTGTATATTAATAATCAATGTATATCAATGATACTTTGTAAATTAAACAGATTTGAGTAGAAGACTTGTTTGGTGGATTCTTCTTTTGAAAGAATATAACTACATGGTAGAGTGTAAACCTGAAAAAACGTAAAAACAAGCGGATCACCTCTCTTGCTTATTAGAGACAATTGATATAATATCCATTGATGATATCTTGATTGATGAGAATTTGTTTAGTATTTTATCCACCTCTAATTTGTATGAATTCATCGTGGAGTTTTTAGCCACTTAACATTTATCTCTTAACTTATCAAAAATTCAGTGTAGAAAAGTTTGTATCAATAACAAATATTTTATTATAGTCGGAGGCAAATTATATTATTGTGGTATAAATAGAATATTGAAAAGATATATTATAGGTGAGAAAATCCTAGCCATCCTATCAGCATATCATAATATAGATGTCACGAATGTAGAATATAGACTAGAAGTCTAAATAAGAAATTCAAGAAGAATTGGCAAGAATTAGGTTAATCAAATGAATACAAGAATAATACCAGAGAGGTGAGCTAGAGTTCTAAGAGATGTGTTGTCGAGACTGAAGAACTCTTCAGCCTCAATTCCAATATATACACCTATTCAGGAAGCTTTTTAATCAACTTTCAACAATTAGGAAGCTTCTCAAGCAGCTTTTCAAATAACTTCTACCAACTAGGAAGCTTTTTAAGTAACTTCTATCAATTAAGAAGATGCTAGAAGGTTTTAGAAGGTTCTAGAGAGTTCTAAGTATCTTCTAGAATGTTCTAGAAGGTTCTAACAAGCATGTCCTTGATATCACCCGTTCCTCTAGCTTTGAGGTCTTCAAGAAGCCATTTGGGACATATGCTCTCAAATACAGGAGATCAAAGATTTGGCGTATAGTCTCTACAATATACTCAAGTTGTCGTTCACAAGGCAGATGATTCATGGATCCTTGTAGCCATCAATAATGACCAACATCTTTCACTTGAGACTATGCCTGAATTTATGTGTCTTCATTGTAGAAGCGGCTTGAAAATATTGTTTCGCGACTATCTTCATGAGCTAGTTCAACTTCAAAGATAATTACAAGTGACCTGCTACTTGATATTCTTTGACGTCTTCTTAATTCTTCTAATTCTTCATCTCGAGGTTAGCGCCGTGAGCTACTCGATTGATATGACATCATTAGTGTAGTATCCTCATTCTCACTAGTCATATTTAAATACACTCTGAGATTAGATATTTTAATACTATAAGAAAATAAAATGCAAAAAGTTATACTTTGATAAGACCTGGATCTTGCTTACATACATTCCTTTGGAAAAGACTTCATCTTCATGTTTTATCAATGGCCAACTTTTGATTTATCAAGATATCATCGATGAAATTCTTATACCTTTTGCAGTACATTTGTTACATTTTTTTTTGGCTCCCAAGTCCATTCATTTACATCATAGCCACACTAGTGAATTAAATACTCCAACCTCCCCCGTCTCCATCACAAATCAAGGACTTGTTCCACCTTATATTCTACGTGGTCCTCGATTTCAACACAAGGTGGTAGTGGCTATATCCATCCTAGTAAAATTGATTCGTTATAAGCTACTAGAAGAGAAACATGAAAGATTGGATGTACCTTCATAAATGTGGGTAGTTTCAACTGATAAGCCATCGGATTGATTTGCTCCTGAATGCAGAATGGTCCCAACTTCCTATAATCCAACTTATCGCAAGGTCGAGTGATCTTCATATTTTGTTATAAGAGCGAAACTTATCTCCAATTTAAAAAGTAGGAAAATCTTTTCAAAATTTATCTACAGAAGCTTTGTATAAGTCTTGAGCTACCTGTAATTAAAGCTTTAAGGTGGTCTGGATCTCTATTAAATGCTTTGCAAGATCTTCAGCTGCTAGATTTTCATCTTTGGATTTATGTAACAAATCAAGTTTTAGATGATATCCATAATTTGCAAAGAAAGGTGTTTGTTGGATTGAGGCATGGATTGAATTGTTGTACATAAATTCCGCCAATTGTAGATATGTAGTCCAATTGCCTTGTTGATAGTTAAACGTACATTATAGATATTATTTGAAGATTTAGTTGACTCGCTCTGTTTGACCATTGGTTTGAGGATGGAAGGCAGAAGGGAGTTTAATATCTATCCTCAGTATGTCAAAAAGTGACCTCCAAAACTTTGATATAAATTGATGCCCTCGATTTCAAGGTAATATCATCCGATAAATCATGATACCAATATATATTGTCAATAAATAATCTTATTGTTTCTTTACTAGAAGTTGTCTTTCTGTATTGAACAAAATGTGACATCTTCATAAATCAATCTACCACCATGTAGATAGCATCAAATGTTACAGGAGGTTGCAAATCTGTGATGAAGTCCATAGATACTGAAGACTACGGTCGTTTTAGAATTGACAAAGGTTATAAAAGCCCGTAAGGGCGATGTCGAGGATTCTTTGATCTTGAACAAAGGTCACATGATAGCACAAATTTCTTCACTAGCTTCCATGATTGAGGCCACCAAAAGTTTCAGGAAATAAGCTCTATTATTTTATTGAATCCAAAGTAACAAAGTCATGTCGAGATTGAAGAATACAAAGTCAAATTGGTCTTTCCAGAGTATATAGTCGATCTTCAAAATATAATAACCCGTCCTCAATCTTGAACTTGTCTTTATCAAAGCGTTGCTTCACATTCGAGATTAATAAATCCATAGTTGATGCTCCACTAACTTATTCTAAAAAATCATTATCAATTGGCATGATCATAGAAGTGGTATGGAGGCAAAACCATTCTGGTTGTAGCAAAGTTATAAACTGCTGATCAAATGCTACATCTCCAACCTTAGACGCTAGATATGATCTCCTCAATAACGCATCCGATAGTCTTTACTGCCTTCTTGGTCGATATGTGATGATGAAGTCGAATCGAGATAATGACATGTTCCACCGAGCTTGGCGACAATTCAAAACTCGAGCTATTGTGAACTACTCCAAATTCTTGTGATTTATATATACAGTCACCGGATGTGCAGGACCCTTTAATAAATAATACCACTCTTAGAAAGAATCAACTATTACAAGCAACTCCTTATGGTGAATTTCATAGTTGATTTATGATGCCGAAAACTTCTTTGAGTAGAACACAACCGGTTGAAGTTTATCATCCTTCCTCATCTGTGATAATATAGCTCCTAGCGCAAAATCAGAAGCATTTGTTTCTAAATAAAAGGCCTTTGTAAAGTTGGGATATACCAAGATAAGAATTGTCATAAACGCTAACTTTAACTCTTAAAAAGCCTCTTGTGCTTGAGTACTCCACTCAAACTTGTCTTTTGATGTCAACCGCATTAATGGGGCTGCAATTTGTGAGTAGGTCTTGATGAAAATGTAATTGAAGTTCGCAAACCTAAGAAAATATTGCACGTCCTGTACCATCTTTGATACTGCCCAATCCATTATTGCTTGAACCTTCTTTTGATCCATCAACAATCCTTCATCCAAAATAATATAATCAAAAAATTCTACTTTAGGTTGATAGAATATGCATTTCTCTAACTTGGCATATAATTCTGCATCTAAATATTTTTGCAACACCAATTTCACATGACCTTCATGTTCTTGAACATTCTTGGAATAGATCAAAATGTCATTGAGGTAACAAACAATAAATTTGTCCAAATACTCTCGAAAAACATCATTCATCAAATGTTGAAATATAGCTCGTGTATTGGTCAATCCAAAAAGTATGACATTATATTCAAAATATCCATACCTCGTCCGAAACACTGTCTTCCATTCATCTCCTGCCTTTACTCGTAAAAGATTCTAAGCTCCAAGAAGATCTATCTCGGTGTATATTTTGGCTTCACTAAGTTGCTCTAAGAGTTTAGATATTAGTGATAATGGATATTGATTCTTCACAGTGATCTTATTCAAGTCTCAATAATCCACACACATTTGTAATGAGCCATCTTTATTCTTCACAAAGAAGATAGAAGCACTTGCTAGAGATTTAGAATGCTAAATGAAATTCTTCGTAAGATTCTTTTCAATATAATCCTTCAATGCTGAGAGCTCGTCTTGTGATAAATTATAGATTGGATCAATTGGTGGTTGTGCTCCCTCTTAGAGATCTATAGCACAATCGTATGGTCAATGCTTTGGTAGCATGTCGGCATTCTTCTTCTCACAGACATCCTTGAATTCTTCATACTGCTCTAGAATAATCAAAGTTATAGTTGCATCTTCTCGAATTGGCATTGTGAAAATGACAAGAGGTGTATTATGCTTGACTTCCTTCATGAAGGCCCTCGCACCTATGAATAAGGATTTGTTTCTAGACATTATCTTGGTAGGTTCCACCTTCAAAGATTTCGTTGGAAATATGACTTTTTGCTATTGTATGTCATGAAGTCTTGCTTGAGAATGCTTCGAGCACCTAGCTGTGGAAGATAAATAGGGGATATGCAATAATAATTAATCCTAATCTCTCTAATCAATCTCTAAATAGTCTTTAATCAAATCTTAATTAAATTCTAATCAACCTTGGCTAAACGCTAACAAGCCCTATAACAAACCCTAAATAAATCGTAGTCAACCTTGATTAAATTATAGCAAATCTTAAAATAAATCCTAACTAAATCCTAATCAATTCTGGTCAAATCCTAGCAAATCCTATACAAACCCTAACAATCATAAAATAAACCCTAACTAAATCTTAGTCAATCCTAGTCAAATCTAATAAATCCTAAAATAAATCCTAATTAAATCCTTATAAAACCTGGTCAAATTCTAGCAAATCCTAAAACAAATCCTAATCAACCCTGGTCAAACCCTAACAAACCCTAAAACAACTCTAATCAACCTCGGTTAAATATTAACAAATCCTAAAATAAACCCTAGTTAATCCTGGTCAAATCTTAGCAAACTCTATTCAAATCCTAAATAAACCTTAAATCCTAAATCTTAACCCAATCCTATTCAAATCTTAAATCCTAAATCATAAATCAAACTCTAATCAAATCTTAAATCAAACTCTAACCAATTCAAATCAATCCTAAAAAAATTAGAACCTCAATATCTGTCAATTAGACTATTGATCTTACTTAAAACTTTGTACATCTTCTAATCTCTTAGTCAACAACAAGCACAACAAATTTGAAGGAAATCAAACTTACCAAATCAAAGAAAAATCCTAAAAACTCCTTGGATGTTGGCCGGCCTCCTTCTCCAACCTTGATGCTAATCTTCTAGTGCTAATTTCTCCTTTCTTCACCATTCAATCAGTCTCAAATCTCTCATATGTGTAGGAAAATAAGTCTACTACCCATACACTCAAATTTCACTTCAATCCAACTGGCAGATTGTTCAAGATCTCAAAAATCCCAACTAACCTTTAAAGCTTAATTCTTGAGACCTTGACCTATTTAAACCTCAATTATATATAATTAAACTATTGGATTCAGCTCAAATTTATAGCACCCTAGAAACACTACTATATGCACCAACCTACAAAATATCACTTATACATCTATAACCAATCTTACAAAATATTCAAAAATATAAATCCCAATATATTTCACAAATCCAGAGTTACTAAATGAATCTTGACTTTGCAAAGCCATTACAAAGTCATCACCAATTCAAATCACTTCCAGCTAACTTTTAAAAAAAGATCCTCTAGTTTTTTCTCTAATTCCACCTTTCGATCTCCAAAAAGCCCTTCAATGCGCCATAAATACGTAGTTTTGTGCCTTGGGGTCTGATTTTGATCTTAGCTCATGACCAGTCCTTTCTGGATATCTATTTTGAGATTTTTGTGGTAAATTTTTTTGAAACTTATTCTAAATTTTTTTTTATATATACCTATATTATTTTTTTTTCCAATCTATTTTATTTTGCCTTACTTATGGTCCTACAAAGTAAATAGAAGCTCATTTGTAAAAAGGGCAGCATTACCATCCATTAGTTTTACTCATTTTTTTCTATTATCTACTTTACTAAGATAATTTTCTATAATATTTTGAATTAAGATCTTCTATGATATACTATTTTTATACTCTTTTATCTAATAGTTATATTACATCACAACACCGCAACCTCCAATCTATCAATGGATTATATTTATCAAGCCAAGATAGTCCCAAAATGACTAGACATGAAGGGATCTTGATAATATTAAATACAATGTTACTTTCATGATTTTCAAGATGTACCTTCAATGGTTTAGTTCCATGAGTAACATTACCAAAAGATAAAGGTCGACCATCTATGACTTTTGCATGGACAGGCTTTGGTTTCTTCACAAGAAAAAATTTGTAAAGCTTGACAAACTCTTCATCTAAAAAGCAAGCAGATGCTTATGAGTCTAGTAGAGCATCAATTTACAATTTTTGAATACCAAAAAATAAAGGTATCATAAAGCAATGAAAAGGTTGAGTTGAAAGAAAAGGACCTTGGTTAATTTGAGGTGTTGAGATGTTTAGGCGTACGGTCCCTATTGTGGTTGAACATCCTTGTTTTCCTACACGCTCGTGCTCTTGAGTCTTGTTGTTCAAGGCGTCTGTTTTCTAAGACAATTTTTGGCTTTATAGCCTATTTGTCCACAATATAAGCATAAGTTTTGCTCAAATCGTCACTTCTTTTCTTTAGCTGTAAGAGACTTTAAACGTACCGCATTAATTTGTATATTTTCTGTTTCAGATTGAGCTTCCACACTCTTGATAGGAGCAGTCGAGTAGAAATGGTTTCCTCGTGGATACCATATAGCTCTGGAATAATAGTCTTAATATTGTTGAAAAAGTTGATTGTCACACTTCATCACTTGGCTGATTGCTTTGTTGAATGTTTGAAGGTCGGATAGAGATAGCAATAAATCCTTCACATCATCTCTGACTTTCCAATAAAATTGACTCACTAGCGCTTCTTCTCTCCAGCTGATATTACAAGCAAGTTGTTTGAAGTCCGATGCATAAAGAGATGCAAAGCATGATCCTTGACACAGAGAACAAATCTTGGTGGTTGCCTACTGAGCCTTATCATGCTCTCCAAATGCTTCCTTGAATGCTTCTAGAAAGGTCTCAAAATTATTCAAGATAGAAGATATTTTTTCAAATAAGGGGGCAAACCAAGACAAAGCTTGTTCAGTAAGCAATGTCCCTACTAATCCAACTCGCGACTCCTTGGTTGATTAGCGTTCCAGTTGCAAGAATGTTATCAATCAAACTTGATTTACAAAACCACAAAATTTTGATCGGGTACCATCAAACTTCTCTGAGAGGCTGACTTGAGGCTCTTTGTACTACAGTGTAATCAAATTCTCATGTTGAGATGTACATAGCAGTACTTCACTAGTTAAAGGTGGTTGTACTAAAGTTTGAGTCACTCCCATTCTTGTAGCTCCAGGGAACTTAGCAAAATTTCCTTCAATTTCAGCAATTTTAACCGCTAAAGTGTTAAAGGCATTGATGATCACATTTAACTTTGACTCCAAACATTCTACCATATTAACATCTTCTCTATCAACCATGCTAAGTAAAGAAGAAGGAATCAATATTGGTCCAAGGAAGGATAATTCGCAACCCTTAGGAAGCTCAAACATCTCCAAAGAAAGGGATAGTTCATTCTTTGCCTAAAAAAACTTAAGCTCTGATATTGATAGAAGGATAGTCTCGACAAACTATCACAAACGTAGAATATAGACTAAAAATCTAAATAAGAAGTTCAAGAAGAATTGGCAAGAATTATGTTAATCAAATGAATACAAGAATAACACCAGAGAGGTGAGCTAGAATTCCAAGAGATGTGTTGTCGAGATTGAAGAACTCTTCAGCCTCGACTCCAATATATACACCTATTTAGGAAGCTTCTTGATCAACTTTCAACAATTAGGAAGCTTCTCAAACAGCTTCTCAAGCAACTTCCACCAACTAAGAAGCTTCTCAAGTAACTTCTATCAATTAAAAAGATGCTAGAAGGTTCTAGAAGGTTCTAAAAAATTCTAAATATCTTCTAGAATATCCTAGAAGGTTCTAACAAGCATGTCCTTGACAATGGAAGCCACATTTTTTATACTTTGAATGATTAAAAGATCATTAGGACTAGTTATTATTGGCCTATTTTATTTCAAGATATATATGAACATACTAAAAGATATGATGTATACTAAAGATATACTAGGAATGACTTTCAAATGAGCCTACCTCTTTATATATCATCGCTACTAGTTCCATTTGATAAGAGGGGCATTGATTATATAAGAGAGATCTATTCTAATTCTTCTAGTAGAATAAAGCATATAATAATGGCTACTAAATATCTCACTAAGTGGATTGAGGCTAGGATAGTCAAAATCAATAATACAAAGCATATTTTTAAATTTTTGTTTGAGCAAATGATCATTTGGTTTGGATGCTTGAAGATTCTTATTAGTGATAAGGATAAATATTTCTTGAATGAATTAATAAAAGATATGACTATGCGGTTTAGAATTAACTATTGCAAAACTACATCTTATCATCCTCAAATCAATGGATATATAGAATACATGAACCAAATCTTAATAAATATATTAAAAAAAACCATCATTGGTTCTAAGAAGGATAGGAATATCAAACTTCGAGTTGCCTTGTAGGCTTATAGAACTACCTTTAAAGTAACCAATCAAGCTATTTTTTTTTTTTTTAGTCTATGAAATAGAAGCCATTTTATCTATTGAATTGCAAATTCTTTTCCTTCAAATTATAATAGTTGTCAAAAAGACAATCCTTGATAGATTAATTGGAGTGCCTAGAAAATCTAAATAAATTTAAAAAGATTAATTTTTAACATATTAAAATTATATAAAAGAAAAAAAAAATTACTTTGGATAGAAGGTACAAGATTAGATCACTTATACCTAAAATGTTGATATTACTCCAAGATGCTAGAAGATTAAATTTTTTAGAAAATTTTGATGTCCTATTGTTAGGCCCATATGTTTGTAAAAAAATATTTTCAAACAACTCTATATAATTAGAGATTTTTAATAATGATGTCTTTCCAACACAAACAGTAAGTAATAAATGCAAGGAATATAAAATGTAATGCTATTACAATTCTTTGCACCATCTCATCAAAAAAGGGCAAATTACAAGTCTTTTCTAGTGTACTTAGATATAAGTAACCTCTATAACTAATGCATCTAATCTACTTATTGGTTTTAATTATAATTCATGTTCAAGGTATGGAATTAATTGTAACATATACAACTTAGATCCAACTAGATAACACTTTATTTCAAATATATATATATATATATATATATATATATATATTCAAAAGATTATAAGTAATTTTTTTTTTGAACTAGACATCTTGATGTTATAGTTCAACTTGTTATATCATTAGTTGTATTCAAGATGGCATGGATTCAAACCTTGCTATCAATAGTCAAACTATCTCCAATCGAGCTAGTATTAATATAAGAAAGGCCACTTATTATAACATAAGGAATATCTTCAAGTACACTTAGGCTTTAAAATCTAATCTAAGTTGTTGGAGGAGGATGATATGTTGAATCAACCTTTTGAGGATCTAATACTAGCTCTATTTAAGAATGACAATTAGGTCTAGTAGATTTGTCACTTCTTAATCAAGTTTGTATAACATTGAGTACAAACCTTTTTATCCTTAGTGTTAAATAATATACTAGTAATATTTAAGATAATTTTAGTAAATTTAAGTTTAAAGGCAATCTCTTTTGCTTTGAAGAATGTCCATATATTCCTAATGAATCAATGTGCTTTTGTATTTTATAAGCACATCATAAATTTCTTGCTACTAGACATTTTGGATTCAATAAGACCTTAGAACTTCTTTTTTAAGATTTTTGGTAGCCTAAAATATAGAAAATTATCAATAAATTTGTATTTTTATATGATATATGTTTCAAATTAAAGAATCCTTAATGTCACTACTTCTTCAACCACTACATATTTCAAGGCAACTATAGTCTTCTATTTCTATGTATTTTATTATAAATCTTCCACCATTAAATTTTTTTGATACCATATTTGTAATTCTTGATCAATTTATCTAAATTCTATAATTTAATCCTTACAAGAAAATAATTACATGTAAAAAAAAATAACCAAATTTTTCTTTAAAAATGTCTATTGATATTATAGATTATCAAATAATATTATATCAAATTGAGGATCCCAATTTGTATCCAAGTTTTGAAACTCACTATTTTAAATCCTTCAAATAAATATCAAGTTATTTGTATTATTCCACCTACAAATTAATGGCTAAAAAAAGCAAGTTAATCAAATTTTAGAGTAATATTTAATATGTACCATCAACTATCAATAAGATGATTGGATTTTATATTTGTCACTTCTTGAATTTGTTTATAACAACATTGTTTATATTTCTATTCAACAAATGCTTTTCTATGCCAACTATGGATATCATCCAAAATTAAATATATTATTGCCTCTTAAATTTTAATAATCTAGTAGATAGATCTAAAAAAAAACAATCTTCTTTTAGTGCTAGTAACAAAATGTGGTTCTTTTTATACAATATAAGAACCAACCAACTATGCAACAAATTGGACCATTGAAAGTTATGACCATTTTTTGTTCAGAAACAAATTAAGCATATTGCTTATTATTTGGAATTATTAAAATCTATAAAAATACACCATATTTTTTATAATTATCTTTTAGAGCTTTATAAAGAATCAAGTATATTTTCAAGAATTGTTTGAATTTTTTTATAGAAAGAAAGAAAAGAGTAGAAAAAGTTTCAAACTATAATACAAATAATAGATCCAAATCCATTCTATTTCATCTTGAGTTTAATAATTTTCCTTTATATTAACTTAGTAGTTCAACCATGGATAGTTAAGAAAATGAAACCTTAAGAGTTAGACTATCTCAACCAAATAGGATACATAGTTGATCTTGAAAAGAGAAACACTTAGTAACCAATTGTTAAGGATACAAATTAAAAGAATATGCTTAAATCAATGAAATCTATATTTTAAAAAAATGACAAAATAAAAATAAGAAAATATATATATATATATATATATATAAAAAAAATTGGAATGGCTCTTATTAAAGATTAGAAAATACAAAGATTCTTGAATTAGACTAGAAACAAGAAAAAAATTGATAGGAGTGAAGAAGGTTTCATTCTTATTTCTATATATACTATCTACTTAAGAGCTATATGGCAGCATTCTATAAGACTTCCAACATATGTCCAATTTATAAAACACATATCAAACTTGCAAGATAATTTTTTTATATTTGTGCCATGTACTTAATTTGTTCCATAAGTTATCAATATATACAACACGTGATTAATTTGATAGCCAAGTTTCTAATCTATCAATAAAACGTATATAAAAATATATATATGTATATAAAACATATCTATATATATATATATATATATATATATATATATAGACGTGTATAAAAATGAAACCATGTCTATGAAGCTTCTAAAAAACTTTTCTATAAGATATTATTAAATTAATTTATATTTATCTACTTCTACATGTCTATGTCAATTAAATAATTATTAAAATAAATCTTATATTTGTGACATTATTCCGCTTTGTAGAGACAAGTTCCATGAAGAGCGGTAATTATATATTGAAGTAGTTTAAAATATACCAAATTGTATTTATTACATATTTTGATCTTTATTTCTTTCAAAGATAGTTGATAGATCTTCTTAGCCATCGATAGTGATCCATACCAAGGTAGGAGGAATATCCTAAAATTTAATCATTGTTAAGGCTTTTACAACTTTCTTCAAAGAAAATATTTGGAATACTATAAGGAGTAGTTTTTATCTCTAAAATATTACCAAATACCAAGAATTTCTTCCAAGGTCGTAATATCAAACACATTGTATCTTGCCATCAATCCAAAGAAAAACATGTCATTCTTGAGGATCTTCATTTCTATTCCGTTGTCTTAAAAGTTATGATAGTCATAATGTCTCATTTGATAAATTAGCAAATAATAGCTTTTAAGTTGGATTTGTTGATTATTGATTCTCCATTTTTTTGGCATTAAAAAATTTTAAAAAATAGCAAACAATGATATAAGATAGAATGAAATCTCTATTGAACCTACTTTATTTTACAACAAAGATTTTTTTGACTCTTCATCATGATTTTGATAGATGTCGATAAAAATACTTTGACTTTAATTGATGCATTTGTTAGATTCTTAGATAGCTCCTATGTACATTCACTAATATCATATTCGTGCCAATATATAAGATATTCCAATTGATTTCAATATTACCTTAAATTTAAGACCTCTTCCACCTTAAATACTTCATTGTTGTCTACTTCTATAAGAGGTGGTGGCATTTGTCTTTTTCTTTGTATATCCATTATTTTATATAACTTGAGCAATGACATGTGGAATATAAGATGAATCTTTATAAATTTTGATAGGTATAATCAATAAACAATTATATTGATTTATTTACAAATTAGAAATGATCCAAGCTTATGATAATCCAGCTTATTACAAAGATAAATAGTTTTGATATTATGACAAAATAATCATATCTTATTGCCTATGTGAAATTGAAGTTATTTTTTGCAATAGACATCTGCATTGATTATTTTTTGTTCTTGAGCTTCAAGATTATAATTGTGCCTTTATTATTGCATGTAACTTTGACAATCAATTTGCCAAATCTTCTACTATAGAATTATCAACTTTTAAAAAATTAAAAGTATCAAGTTATAGATAATAATCTGTCACAGACATACACATAGTTACCTATATAATTAAATAAAACTAGGTAAAAGTAGGTAAAAATAGATTAATTCTATAATATCTTCTAGAGAAACTTCCTGGAAGCTTCATAGACGCTACTTTGACCGTATAGGTGTCCATAGTTGATTTCTTGGTTAGAAACTTGGTCAACAAGTTAACCATGTGCCACACATGTTAATAGCTTGTTCTTCAAGCTAACCACGTGGTGCACATATAAAAAACTTGCCTTGCAAGCTAAGGCAAGTGGTCTTCAAAGTCAACACATATTGGAGGTCCTATAGAACATCGCCACATAGCTTCTAGTTAGATAGTATATATAGAGACAAGAGTGAAGCCTTCTTCACTCTTGTCAACTCCTTTCTTGCTTCTAATCTAGTTTCAAGAGTCTCTAGTTGTCTTGTCTTTTGACAATAGCTATTCCAGTTTCTATGGAATACATATTTTCTTATTTCTATTTTATAAGAGAAGTCTCACTTGTCCATTTGATTTCATTGAGTTCTTGTCCTTGACAGTTTGACAAGAATGAAGATTTATTATTCTTTTTTTGTGTTAAAAGTGAGTGGATTACCCCACTTCTATTCTTTGTATTTGAAGGTTGCGGACTACCTATCTTTGAATTGACTCTATTTGCTTTCGAACCTTGATTTTTTCCTAAAAGACAGTGGATCATCCCTCTTTGTGGAAGATTTTTGTTTGATATTAGAGGTTGCAGATTATCCTCCTCTAATCCAAATTATAGATTTGCAAAGTTGTCTAAGATGGAAGGAAAAATCATGGATGGTACACTTATCCAAAGCAAGAATAGATTTGCAACTATTGCAGATCTTTAAGAGCTTGTCAACACTCTTAGAGTGGAAATTTCACAAATCACCAATAGTAATCATGGAAGCGCTATTCCAACACCTATGGAGGAAGTCCAGAGCTTACGCCAAGAAGTTGTACAATTGAGAGAAGCAAGTAGATCAGCCTCCCAACCGAATCCAAGAAATCTTGCTCCTTTAAGCGTTAAAGAGGCAAAGATTAATATGCCCGAGAAATTTGATGGAACAAGATCAAAATTTCGAGGATTTTTGCAACAAGTCAAGCTTTATTTAAGATTACACCCTTTCCAATATCCTGATGGATTTACCCAAGTTGGATTCATAGGTGCACTTCTATTTGGAAGTGCCTTTTCTTGGTTTGCACCTTTAATGGAAAAAGATTCAAGATTTCTTTACAATCTGAATTCATTCCTTGAAGTGTTTATGGCTATATTTGGAGAAAGCGACCGAGATAGGATAGCAGAGACTAAGCTTTTATATTTATGACAAGGATCACGGTCAGCTACAACATATGCTGCTGAATTTCAAAATCTTGCTTGCAATGTAGAGTAGAATGACAAAGCCCTTATCAACCAATTTTGTTATGGATTGAAGGATAACATCAAAGATTTGTTACTAAGAATGCCAAAAGCTGAATCTTTGGAGCAATTTATTACTCAAGCGATTGCATGTGACAATCAATTATTTGAAAGGCGCCAAGAACATAAATTCAGTTGGAGAGGAACAAGTCAATTGATGACAGCAACTCCTAAATTTTCAGAAATTTACTTAGCTAAACTAGAACCAATGCAAATTGATGCGGTACGCTTTAAACCTCTCACTGAGCAGGAAAAGACTCGACGTTGTCAAGAGGGTTTGTGCTTATATTGTGGAGAATCTAAACACACTGCTCAATATTGTCCAAAGAAGCAACGCAATCACAAAATGAAAAGTATGGCTGCTAGAGAAGACATTGTGTCGGAAAATGAATTTCTCCAGCTACAATAGGGACCGTGCAGTTGGAATCATGTGCAATACCTTGTAAAGGTCCTATTCTCTCCTCAGACCCCTCACCTTGTTTTACAATAGAAGTATCATTAGGACCTAAAAATCACAAAGTCTTTACTTTATTAGATTAAGGAGCCTCAGCCTATTTCATAGACGAAGACTTTGTCAAAAAATAAGAAATAGTTTTAATCAAGAAAGCTAAAGCTGTGCACGTAGAAGTCATAGATGGTCGTTTGTTATCTTCTAGAGATGTCACTCATGAGACTGTTCCTTTAGATGTAGCAATTAAAAGACATACTAGTGTAGTAATATTTAATGTGATTAGATCCCCTTCAAATCCGATTATTTTAGGATTATCGTGGTTAGAAAAATATAATCCTCAAATAGATTGGATTTCTCGTAACCTCGACTTTTCTTGTAGTTCAACCCAAGAATCCAGTAGTCAAGTAGAAATACATAAGTCTAGTATATCCAAACCCTTACTAATAGGTGCGAAAGCTTTTATACATGCGGCAAAAGAAAGACCATCTTTTGTTATATATGCCACACCTATTTTAGATATTGAGAAGACTACAATTAATATTCCTAACTAGTATCAAGATTTTCAAGATGTTTTTGAAAAGAAAAATGCAGATATTCTTCCACAGCATCGACCTTATGATTACTCAATCAACCTTCAAGCAGGAACTCAACGACCATTTGGACCAATCTATAGTTTATCGCAGAATGAGCTGATTGCATTGAAGGAATATATTGATGAGAACTTGGCTAAGAACTTCATACGCCATTCAAAATCTCTAGCAAGAGCTTCTATCTTATTTGTAAAGAAAAAAGATGAATCCTTACGGATGTGCGTAGATTATCGAGGACTTAATAAGATTACCACCAAGAACAGATATCCTTTACCTCTGATTTCAGGACTTCTTGATCAACTCAGCCAAGCAAAGATCTATACAAAAATAGATCTACGAGGAGCATATAATTTGGTCCGCATCAAAGAAGGTGACGAATGGAAGACTGCATTTCGAACTAGGTATGGACATTTTGAATATAATGTCATGCCGTTTGGACTCACAAATACACCAGCTGCTTTTCAACATCGTATGAATGACGTTTTTCGTGAATTTCTTGATGATTTTGTTGTCTGCTATTTAGACGACATTCTAATCTACTCTAAGAAAGCAGAAGAACATGAATTTCATGTTTGTCGTGTGTTACAAAAACTTAGAGATATAGGATTATACGCCAAGATGGAAAAGTGTGTATTTCACACTACTCAAGTTGACTTCCTAGGATACATCATTTCTAATAACGACTTAATGATGGATCTTAAGAAAGTTCAGACAATTATGGATTGGAAAATTCCAAGGACAACAAGAGATGTACGGTGTTTTTTGGGATTTGCCAATTATTATCGGATCTTCATTAAGAACTTTTCTCAAGTTGCAGCTCCATTGACATGCTTAACTTGTAAAGAAAAACTTGAGTGGAGCAAGAAAGCAGAAGTATCATTTGAAGCTTTGAAGACAGCTTTTACTTCTGCACCAATCTTGTATCGTGTCAACTTTTCTAAAGCATTCTTTATGGAAACAGATGCATCAGATTTTGCATTGGATGCCGTATTGTCACAAATAGGAACAGATGACAAACTTCATCCAATAGCTTTTCATTCAAGAAAGTTTTCAGCAGCCGAGATTAATTATGAGATCCACGACAAAGAACTTCTTGCAATCGTGGACTCTTTTCAAGAATGGCGTCATTATCTAGAAGGCACCTCTCATCCAGTCACCGTATATACGGATCACAAGAATCTCGAGTATTTCATGTCAGCACGTGTTTTAAATCGTCGTCAAGCTCGTTGGAGTATGTCTTTGTCAAGATTTGAGTTCATTATCACGTATAGGCCAGGAAAACAACAAGGTTTGTCTGATGCCCTTTCTAGATGTTCTTATCTTGTTCCAAAAGAAGGAGATGTAACTTTTGATCAAGAAAGAACGACCCTCTTGAAGCCACAACAATTTTATCTTTGAGCAATCAAATCAACATTGACCGTTAATTCGAATTTTCTCAAGAAAATCCAGTCAAGTATATCCTCAGACCCTCTTGTTCATGATATTAAGAACAATTCATCTAAGTCTCATGATACTTCCAAGTTCGAATTCAAGAACAATCTACTCTACTTTGAGGGACGCTTGTATATCCTAGAAGGTGAAGCACGACTACGTGCTCTTGAAGCTCGTCACAATTTTCTCGCAGTAGGACATTTTGGATACAACAAGACTCTGGAACTAATATCAAGAGATTTTTGGTGGCCTCAAATGTGGAAGGCAGTTAAGGAGTTTGTACAATCATGCGATGTCTGTTCAAGATCAAAAACCCCTCGTCATCGACCTTACGGACTTCTCCAACCACTACCTATACTAGAACAACCATGGTCTTCTATCTCTATGGATTTTATCACAGATCTACCAATTTCAAGTTCATATGATTCCATATTCGTGATTGTGGATCAGTTCACCAAGATGGCACATTTTGTACTATGTACAAAATCTATCACAGGTGAAGAAACAGCTAAGCTCTTTCTTGACAACATCTATCGCCATCATGGATTGCCAAGGGATATTATATCAGATAGAGGAACGCAATTTGTATCCAAATTTTGGAGAACCCTGTTCAAGATATTGAAGGTGGATATAAAACTATCTTCAGCCTTCCATCCTCAAACAGATGGTCAAACGGAACGAGTGAACCAAGTCTTGGAGCAATATTTGAGGTGTACCATCAATTACCATCAAGACGATTGGACAACTCTTTTGCCATTGGCAGAGTTTGCTTATAATAATTCGGTACATTCTTCTACTCAACAAACACCTTTCTTTGCCAATTATGGTTATCACCCACGACTTGATATTTTTGACTTTTCAAAAGCTGATAATCCTGCGGCAAAAGATTTGGCAAATCAGTTGGCAGAGCTACATGCAACAATGAAGGTGCGATTAAAAGAAGCTCAGGAACGACAAAAGACCAATGCAGATGTCTATCGCAAGCAACAACGTCAATTCCATGTTGGTCATAAGGTATGGCTACTTCGTCGAAATATCAAGACTGTTCGTCCTTGTGATAAGTTGGACTATCGTAGGCTTGGACCATTCTCAATTTGTAGACAAGTCAATCCAGTCGCTTATCAATTAAAGCTATCGGAGTCTATGAAGATTCATCCTGTATTCTATGTGTCTCTACTTGAGCCATATAAGACAACAAATATACAAGGAAGAAAACAAATGCCACCGCCTTCTATAGAAGTAGATAACAATGAAGAATTTGAGGTGGAAGAAGTCTTAGATTCAAGGCGGCACCGAAACAGATTGAAATATCTTATTCATTGGCGCGGATACAATATTTGTGAGCGCACATGGGAACCGGCAAAGAATCTTGCAAATGCAGCAAGGAAGGTGGAGACCTTTCATCAACGACATCCATCGCAACCAAGATGAAGACCTCTCTTATAAAAGAAACAAGATCTAGGCAAGATAACATTCAACTTTCTAACCTTGTTTGTAACTTCTTTGTATTTGTGGCGCTGAGGAAATGGAGAACCAACAACCAGCGGATTCGACTCAAGAGCCTTCATTTGCTGACTTGTCGGATGAGACGTTGCAATTGTCACAACCTTCAAGACGACGCAACCGAGATGAAGATCTTCAAGAACGACATATTCTTCTTCAAATAAATGGCGAGATACAACATTGTTATGGCGAAAGTCCGCTTCAAATCGACGCAAGGTCCCTCTTTACAATCAAGTTGGATCCAATATGCACAAACTTTTTTAAATTTTTCTTTTATAGTCACAAAACCATGCGTATAATAAATCAACAAAACTAGAAGCTTGGAAATTTATAAATCAAAATCCAAGTGTTTATATAAGTTCAAATTTTGGAAGCATAGAGTTCACTTTTTTAGTCATCTTCACAAAAATTCTCAACCATGAATTCATTACCGATCACCAGATATCATCAAAATATTAGCAAGTAATTATATAAGTAAAATCAAATTAGAAACTTGAAAATTCATAATTTAAGATCTAGCCATTCAAATAAGCTCAAAATTTGGAAAAACATATCTCATACCTTTGATCTTTGTCACATAAATTTTGAGCCATGAATTCATTGTTGATCATTAGATATCACCAAATCCTTGGCAGATACTTTTAGAAGTCAAATCTCAACCTGAAACTTGAAAATTCATAATTTAAGATCCAGTTGTTCAAATAAGCTCAAAATTTGGGAAAACATAACTCATACCTTTAATCCTAATCACATAAAATTTGAGCTTTGAATTCATTGCTGATCGTTAGATATCACCAAATCCTTGGCAGATACTTTTAAAAGCCAAAATCCTAGACAACTAAGAACAAATTTGCCATTACTCCCTAATCAAAGTCTCAATTGATATAAGATTTTAGACATAGACTCTTTATAGTATAAGTAATATGTACACAAAAAATGAGCTTCAAATTCTTCTTGAAACTCAAGTTCTAGCTTAAAGCAAATCCTTCTATTTATCTAACTTCTTCAAAACCCCAGTTTAGTTTGCTGGGTTTAACTAGCCATATCTCACTCATTCTAAACTCATTTCTATCAATTCTTGGATGTAAAATGTGTAGCTTGAAGTCTAGTTTCTAATCCGACTTTTCGATTTCTTGCTAGTATCTTAAAACTTCTAATATACCCTAAATAGTGACAGTAGGTGTCATATTAGTAGTCTAAGTTCAAACAAGCATATCTCTCTCATCTAAGCTCCGAATCCTGCGTTTCTACCACCTAAACTCATGCCAAGAAGAAGCTCTCTCTGAATACCTCTCTGTATTTGCCAAAAAGCCCCGTCTTCTTCTCCTCCAAGCTCGTCAAAGAAGTCATAGCCAAGGTCTTCAAAGTCCAAGTCAACAATTAATAGTTTAAAGTTATAAAAAGCCCAAATCTAATCCTCCAAGTCAGCACTATTAATGGTAGCCGACTATTGACATCCAAATCTACTATTTACCTTTGGTAAATCCTAAATTCAATCTCAAAGTCAAAACTCCTTATATCTACAAATATAACCCTGAATCTACTAAAATCTAAGATTGGAAAAAAGATAAAAGAAATAAAAGAAAGTTTCAAGGCTAGATCAAAGTTAAAATTAAGATTAAAGATAAGGTAAAAATTTAACTAAAGAAAAAGAAAGAAAGTGAGAAATTTTTCCTAAACTATATAAAAAAACTTAGATTGATAAGAAGAAAGAAAGAACTTAATAAAATTTTGAAGAAAAGATAATTAAGTTAAGTTTCTATATATGGATATATTTACTTCACGACAATGTATTTCGTATCACGACCTTGGAAGAGACTCCCGATGTTTGGTGATTTTATTGGAGGTAGGAACAACTCCTGATGGTGTTTCAAACTTGTTATTCGATGGAAGTTATGAAGGTCACAACAATGATCAAATAACAGGGTGGTCTTCCCGCCCCGGAATGGGACATTATCGATGGCTGAGAGGACCTATTAATTACCTTCGAAGAGAACAAAGATCAGAGTATGTGGCAAATACAATCCGGCGCATCTTAGACTTCTTCAATATCTAACCACTGCTCCTTGTGGAACTCGTGCCTAAAAAGAGGAATAATATCACGGACATACACATAGTTACCTATATAATTAAATAGAACTAGGTAAAAGTAGGTAAAAATAGATTAATTCTATAATATCTTCTAGAGAAACTTCCTGGAAGCTTCATAGACGCTACTTTGACTGTATAGGTGTCCATAGTTGATTTCTTAGTTAGAAACTTGGTCAACAAGTTAACCATGTGCCACACATGTTAATAGCTTGTTCTTCAAGCTAACTACGTGGCGCACATGTAAAAAACTTGCCTTGCAAGCTAAGGCAAGTGGCCTTCAAAGTCAACACATATTGGAGGTCCTATAGAACATCGCCACGTAGCTTCTAGTTAGATAGTATATATAGAGACAAGAGTGAAGCCTTCTTCACTCTTGTCAACTCCTTTCTTGCTTCTAATCTAGTTTCAAGAGTCTCTAGTTGTCTTGTCTTTTGACAATAGCTATTCCAGTTTCTATGGAATACATATTTTCTTATTTCTATTTTATAAGAGAAGTCTCACTTGTCCATTTGATTTCATCGAGTTCTTGTCCTTGATATAATCATAATTAACAAAAAATGGAATTTATTAAATAAAAGAATATATTAAATTATAAATAAACTCTACCAATGGCAAAAGAATTGTTCAATCATCTTGATGATAGTTGACTATATATCTCAAATATTATTTCAAAACTTCATTTATCTGTTTTATTTGTCTATTAATTTTAGGATAGAAAATTGAAGATAGTTTTATATCTACCTTCAATATTTTGAAAAGGATTTTCCAAAATCTCGATACAAATTGCGTCCCTCTATATGATATAATATCCTTTGATAATCTATGATAGCGATAGATATTGTTAAGAAAGAATTTAGCTATTTTTTCACCTGTGATAGATTTTATATATGATACAAAATATGTCATCTTGGTGAAACAATCTATAATTATAAATATAGAATTATATAAACTTGAATTTGAAAGATCTATGATAAAATCCATAGAAATAAAAGACCAAGATTGTTCTAATATAGGTAATGGTTGGAAAAGTTTGTAAAGTCAATGACAAGGATTTTTTCATCTTGAATAAACATTGCATAAGTATACAAATTCTTTAACTACTTTTCATATTTGAAGCCACCAAAAATCTCTTGATATTAGCTCCAAAATCTTATTATATCCAAAATATCTTACTGTAAGAAAGTTGTGACAATCTTTAAAAGCACATAATTGTGTTATATCTTTTGGATTAAATAAATGTCCTTGAAAATAAAATAAATTGTCTTTGAATTTGAATTTGAAGTATTATGATACTTAAAAGAATTATTCTTAATATTATGAATAAAAAGATTTGAAGACATATTTAATTAGATATACTTGAGAAAAGTTGAATCAACAGTCAATATTGATTTTATTGCTCAAGGATGAATTTATTTGGGCTTTAAGAAGATTATTTTTTGTTAATCAAAAGCTGTCTTTTCTTTTTTTCTTTTTTTTTTGTGCAAGATAAGAACGTCTAAAAAAGACATCAGATTGACTTTGTTGTTTTTTTGGCTGATAAGTGATAATGAACTCAAATCTTGACAAAGACATACTCTAACAAACAAGACAACAATTCAACATATGTGTTAATATAAAATATTTAAGATTCTTGTGATTTGTATATATAGTGTGGTGTTGTGATTTGGCTATTATATGAAAAAATTATATATATATATATATATATATATATATATATATATATTTAATTTACTACATAGCTAAATAAGAGCTATATTAGTAGACTTTTATTGATTTCAAGATATGATTAGATTCTTAATTTAAAAAGAATCTATCTATAAAGATCATTATTGAGATTTATACAATCTTATTTTTTATTTATAGTAATTTTGAGGTTACTTTTATATTAATTATAACTTTTATATATCTTAAGTCACCTTTGTTAGACATTGGTGATCCTTAAGATCTTATTTGCTTCTTTTATTTGGTGTTTAGAACACATATTATGTAAATCTTATCAGAAAAAAGATTACAAAGGAATTTTTAGTGTGAAAGGGGATAGCTAGGCCATCTATGTGGATGAATGGAGATGGATGATAGAAGTCTCTATTCCTATTGGCCAAAAATCATACCCAATGGACTTCAAGGAGGCTGCCCGAGGGCTTATTAGGAATTAGGATTTGTTTTTCAAGCAGAGCCAAATATCAGAGGCTAAGATTAATAAATTTGGTTTTTTGGATATAATTTTGGTGCAAATCTTGCATGATTTGGACTTTTTATAAAAGAGATATAGGTGCTCAAAATTAGAGTATTGAAATTGTATCTATTGTCACTATTTTAGGCATAACTCATGCGTACAGAAAGCAATAGAAGATTGGCAATTAGGATTGAAAAGAGCACTTTTTTGGCTACACTTTTTATATACAACTTGAAGAAATCCAAGCTAAGGTAAAGAAGATATTGAGAGTTGAAATGAGTGCTTGTAAGCTAAGGGCAGTAAGTGACCCCGCTTAACTAACGGTTATATTTTGAGTTTTATCTTAGGCAGTTTGATAGATTTTTGGCTCAAAATTTTTAAAGATGTAAATGTTTATGTTACAAGATTATATGCAAAAAATTTGTGGCATTATGGTGAGATATAAGAAAAATAGTACTCAAGTGTCTCTGAGCAAGGATTTTTGAGATATCAAATAATCAAAAATAAATTTATAGTTGATTCTTTTTTGTAGTGAAACTTAAGAAGATTGTCTACATTGTGAAGAAAATTTCATAGAAATTAAATAGTTGGATCAATAGTTATTGGACTCTAAAGATTAGGAAGAAATAAGTCTTTACAGATGAATAAAGTTTTGGAGGATTTTTGTAGAAATTTGAACTCTTTTTGTATAAACCTATTTGAATACATTAGGATTTATCTATATAACTTCTTTTTTACAATATTATTATATAATTTGTCTTTTTTATTAAGAAAAAATCACTTATTGGAGTTTAGCCAATAAATTTCAAGTAAACTTTCTACACCCAAGTATCTAGTATATTCCCAGATAGAAGTTTATGCCATACGACAATGGTGATTAGACTAAAAATATTTTTTAGATAATAACACCATTCTTAAAAAGAATCCACAATTGCAAGAAGTTCTTTATCATATATTTTGTAATTAATCTCTATTATTGAAAATTACTTGGAATGAAAAGTTGTTAGATGGAATTTTTTATCTATTCATATTTATAATAATATCACACTTAAGGCAAAGTCTGATGCATTTGTTTCCATAAAAAATACCTTAGAGAAGTTGATACAATACAAGATTGGTGCAAAATAAAAACTATCTTTAAAGCTTCAAATGATATTTCTGCTTCTTTATTCCATTCAAGTTTGTCCTTATAAGTTAATTATATATATAGAGTTGCAACTTGAAAAAAGTTTTTGATGAAGATTCGATAATAATTAGCAAATTCCAAAAAGCATTGCACATCTCTTACTGTTTTTGAAATCTTTCAACTCATGATTATCTGGACTTTACTAAGATCTATTATAAGAGTATCATTTAAAATAATTTATCTTAAAAAATCAACTTGATAGTGTGAAATATATTTTTTTTTATTTTAGCATACAATTTCATATCTCTAAATTTTTGTAACACACAATGAATATATAATTCATGCTTTTTTATACTCTTTGAATAGATTAAAATATTTTTTAGATAATAGATAACAAAATTATTTAGAAACTTACAAAAAATATCATTCATGAGATGTTGAAAAGCAATTGGTGCATTCGTAAGTCCAAAAGGCATAACATTATATTTAAAGTGTCCATATCTTGTTTGAAATGTAGTCTTTGATTTATTTCCTTTTTTGAAATAGACTAGATTATACGTTCTTTATAGATCTATTTTTATATATATCTTAGCTTAATTCAATTGATCAAAAAGTCCAGATATCAAATATAGAGGATATTTATTCTTGATAGTAATCTTATTCAATCCTTAATAATCTACACACATCTATAATGATCTATCTTATTTCTTTATAAACAGGATAGGAGCTCCTGCTAGAGATTTTGAATGGCATATGAAATTCTTGGCCAAATTCTCATCAATATTTTTTGAATTTAGCCAACTCATTTTGTAATAAACTATAGATTAATTCAAATAGAAGCTCACTTCTCTCTTTGAGATTAATTAAGCAATCATATGGATAGTACTCCAAAAGAATATCTATCTTTTTTTTTCAAAAACGTCTTGATAATCTTGGTATTGGCTTGAAATGCCACTTGAAGTCTTTTCACTATTAAAAATGGATGTAGCATAAATAGCAAAAGGTGATCTTTCTTTTATTGCATGTATAAAAGCTTTTGTACCTACAAGTATGGATTTTATTACATTAATCTTATAGCTTTTGACTTAATTAATAAGACTCTTATTAATACTTTGAAAAAAGTCAAGTCTACAAGAAATCCAATCTATTCAAAGATTATACTTTTCTATCCATAATAAACCTAAAATAACTAGATTAGAGAGAGATTTAATTATATTAAAGATTAATTATATATTATGATTATTTATTATTATATTTATAGGAAAGATTTTATGAATAATATTTCTAAAAAATATTAGATGACCATCTATGACTTCTACATGTACGAGTTTTATTTTTTGTAGTAAAAGTATTCTATAACTTTCAACAAATTCTTCATCTAAAAAACATAATAAGGCTCTTTAATCTAGCAAGGCAGAGGCTTTGTGATTTTTAGGTTCCAAATACACATCTATTATAAAACAAAAAGAGGGTTTTAAAGAAAGAATATAATCTTTATTGTGAATTGTACAAGATTCTAATTTTATAATATTGTATGGCATGATTTTCAATTTAGGAATACATTAGATATCTAATTGTAGAAAATTTATTTGCAATTTATTGGTAAGACTTCAATAAATAATTTGTATTTTATAAAAATAATAAATAATAAAATGATATTACACAAGAAAAGTCATAATAGTAAAACCTCTTATATTTAAATAGGTTTGTACATAAAGCCCTTCTATGGTATATAAAAATATCTTAATATTCCTTTCTTTATAAATTCACAAGTAACCAATTGTTGATAAATTAGATTGCCAATAATCTTCAAGAAAAATCCATAATTCCCTTCTAAAATTCCATTTCTATATCAAAGTTTTGTTATAACTCCATATATCTATTTTTCCACCTCTATAAAATCTTGGCTCCTAAAAAACTACTTTAGATTTTATAAAAGGGTCAAATTGCAATAAAAATCTTTAATAGCTTATTCACCTACAAGGATTTATTTCTTTCCAAACTTTAGAATTTAAAAAGTCTTAATTTAGCCATTTAATTTCTATAAAAAAAAATCCAAAGTATAGATAATACTCTTCAAAGTATAGATAATACTCTTAAGTTTTACTACAAAAAAAAATACAACCATAGATTTGCTTTTGATTGTATGATATCTTAAAAATTCTAATAGGTGCTTAAAACCCTAATTCAGAGATATCTAAATACTATTTTCTTCATATTTCACAAATCCAAAATTTTAATGCCACAATTTTTGTATATAGTCTTATGACATGAATATATATACTTCTATAAATTTTGAGCTAAAAACTTATCAAATTGCCTAAGATATAGCTCAAAATATAACCACTAGTTAAACAGAGTCATTTACTAGCCTTTGATTATAAGTATTGACTTCAACTTCTAATATCTCTTTTGTCCTGACTTAGATTTTATCAAATCATATATAAAAAATGTAGCCACAAAAGTATTCTTTTCAACCTTGGTTGCCAATCCTCTATTACTTTTTATATGCATGAATTATATCCAAAAAAGTGATAGTAGGTATAATTTCAATACCTTAATTTTGAGTGCTTATATTTCTTTCATAAGAAGTCCAAATCACACAATTTTTGTACCAAAACCATAGCCAAAAATTCAAACTTGCTAACCTTAGCCTTTGATGTTCAAATTCCCTTAAAAAAAACCTTAATTTCTACTAAGGCATTGAGTAGTCTCCTGAAAATCCATTGGGCATGACTTTTGACCATTAGGAATAGAGACTTCTATCATCTATCTCTATTTATCCACATGGATGGCTTAACTAATCCTTTTCATAATAAAAATTTCTTTTAAATCTTTTTTTTAATAAGATTTATATAATATATATTCTAAATATCAAATAAAAGAAATAAATAAGATCTCAATGGTCACCAATATCTAATAAAGATGAATCAAGATATATAAAAGTTATTAGCAATATAAAATCAACTTCAAAAGTCACTATCAAAAAAAAAATTGTATAAATCTCAATAATAGCCTTTTTAATGGATCTTTTTTAAACTAATAATCTAATCATATTTTATAATTAAAAAAGCTATTAATATTGCTCTTATTTAGCTATTTAATAAATTAAAGATTAAATATATATATATACAATATTTTCACATGGTAGCCAAATCTTAATAGGACAATAGTCCCTATTATAGTTGAACAAACTAGTTCTTTGATATATTATCTTCTTTAATAGCCTTTATTATGTGGCATGATCTTCTATTTGGGAATACATTAGATATCTCGCTGTAAAGAATTTTCTTACAACTTATTGGCAAGACTCCAATAAGTAATTTGTCTTTTATAAAAAGACAAATAACACAAAGATATTACATAAGAAAGTTACATTGATATAAAATCCTTCTGATATTCAAATAAATTTGTGCATGAGATCTTGGCTCTTAAAAAATTCTTTTACATTGTATAAAAGGCTCAAATTGCAATAGTACCCTTCAATAGCTTATTGACCAGCAAAGATTGATTTCTTTTCATACTTTAGAATTTAGTAACTCTTGATCCAACTATTTAGTTTCTAAAAAAATTTCTTCAAAATTTAGATAATATTCTTAAATTTTATTATAAAAAAGAATTAATTATAGATTCACTTCTAATCATCTAATATCTCAAAAATCCTAGTAAGTGATTTAAATCCTTGTTCAAAGACACCTAAGCACTATTTTCTTCATATCTTACAAATCCAAAACTTTAACGCCACAAAATTTTTGCACATAGTCTTATGACATGAATATATATAATTTTAAAAATTTTAAGCTAAAAATTTATCAAATTGCCTAAAATATAGCTCAAAACATAACCACTAGTTAAGAAGGGTCACTTATTGTCTTTACCTTACAAGCACTAACTTCAACTCTCAATATCTCCTTCATCTTAGATTGAATTTTATCAAGCCATATACAAAAAATATAGTCAAAAAAGTATTCTTTCCAATTCCAGTTGCCGATCTTCTATTGCTTTTTGTATATGTAAGTTATGCTCAAAAGAGTGATAGTATATACAATTTCAACACCTTAACTTTGAGTGCCTATATTTCCTTCAAAAAATGTCCAAATTATACAAAATTTTCACCAAAACCATAGCCAAAAATCTAAACTTATTGATCTTGACCTTTGATATTTAATTCTTTTAAAAAACAAACCCTAATTCCTAATAAGCTCTCAGGCAACCTCCTTAAAATCCATTAGACATGATTTCTAACCAATAAGAATAGAGATTTCTATCATCCATCTCCATTCATCTACATAGATGGCCCAACTATTTCTTTTTACACTAAAAATCCTTTTCAGCTCTTTTTATTAATAAGATTTGTATAATATGTGTTCTAAACACCAAATAAAAGAAATAAACAAGATCTCAAGGATCACTAATGTCTAACAAAGGTGAATTAAGATGTATTAAATTACTATCAATATAAAATTAACCTCAAAGATTACTATAAAAAAAAAATAAGATTGTATAAACCTCAATAATAGTCCTTTTAAATAAATTCTTTCTAAACTAATAACTTAACCATATTTTGTAATCTACAAAAATCCATTGATTCGGCTCTTATTTAGTTGTATGATAAATTATATATTAACTATATATATATATATATATATATATATATATATATATATAATATTTTTATATAATAACCAAACCATAATATAATACAGTACTCTTCATTTTATAGTTGCATTGTTCCTTTGAACAATGTTGAGCAGTGTACTTAGGTTCTCTACAATATAAGCACAATCCTTCTTGATGACAATGAGTCTTTTCTTATTCAGTAAGAAATTTAAAATATACTATATTTATTTGTATGTCTTTTACTTTCAAATATATAAATTGAAAAGACATCAATATTGCTATTGTATTATAATAATATTAAAGCTTTTTTGTATGACTTTTATATCAAAATTCAAAAAGTTGATTGTCACACTTTACAACAAAGTCAATTATTTGACTTAATGTCTTAAGATCAAGTAAGTTGAACATTAATTTCTTTATCTCATATTATAATTTATAGAAAAATTAATTGATGAGCACAATATTATCCTATTTAATATCAGTTGCTAGTTATCAAAATTGTAAAGCATATAATACCACTAATTGATTATCTTATTATAAGATATGGATCTTGTTAGTTACAACACAAATTGCATCATATTTTTTATATATAAATCAAAATTCTATTAAAAATACCTCCAAATTATTTAATATTAGATCATATCATTCAAAAAAAGATAAAAATTATGATAAAGCAGAACCTAAAAGTAGTGTTTCAATAAACCTGACGTATGATCCTTGAGTTAGATAACTTTGGCATTAAAATTCAATTACTAGTTGTATTTGATTGATGAATCCTCAAAACTTAGATCTTATACTATAAAATTTCTTGAGCAAACTAATTTTTGGTTTTTTAATACTTGAATAAAGTTCCATCACAAATGAAGTAATATGGTTTAGTATAGATATAGAAGTAGTTCTAATCATTTCTATATCTTCATTTCCTACTAATCTTATTGCTTCTTATGGTGGCACATTAAGTTGATGCACTGCAAGCATTAACTTTTTTATTTGTTCTTACATTTGTGCCATTATATTCTTTATTTCAATAAGCTTTGCCATAATAATATAATAGAAAGAAAAATATCTATTCTCACTATAGAATAAAATATTCAAGAATAAAATAAATAAATTCTAAAAATAATATTAGCTTAAAAGTAGATAATCGATAATTATTAATATGCTTATGTCTTATCAAGAAAAAAGAATAATCCACTCTTAATTTTAAAAAAAGACAAATTTTTAATATTATATATATACTCTTATTAATTTATCAAGGATACGAATTGAAAGAATATGCATAAATCAATAAAATCTATATCAAAGAAAAATGATAAAATAAATAAATAAATATATATATATATATATATATATTCAAAAAAAATTGGAATAGCTATTGCCAAAGATTAAAAAATAAAAAGATTCTTGAACTAGATTAGAAGCAAGAAAAGACTTGACAAGAATGAAGAAGGCTTTGCTCTTGTCTCTATATATATTATCTATCTAAGAGCTACGTAGCAGTATTCTATAGAACCTCCAACATGCGTCTAATTTGCAAGATACATTGTCATATTGTGGTTCAGCTATCATGTGAAAATATTGTACATATATATTTAATATATGTGGATTACCCCTCTTCTTGAAAGTATACTAGTATTTAGAGATTGCGGATTACCCTCCTCTAAATTGATATCTTTTTGTCATAATATTGGAGTCTTATTCTTCTTGGAGAGAGTGGATTATCCCTCTTCTTGAAGGTCTTAAGGCATTTTAGAGGTTGCGGAGTACCCTCTTCTAAACCAATATTTCCTCCTTGTAGAAACAATTACTTCCTTTCTCTTAGAATGGTTGGAGGTCAAGACATTAATATGAGTGAAAGTTTGGAGTCCAAGATGGACGCCATTATGAATGCTCTTGCTACGTTATCACAGAGAACTACGGTGATGGAAGGAGTCTTTGCAAGACTTCATAATGATGGAGCATCCGGAATAGCACAATCTGGGCTTCATCAGCCTCGAGCTTCTGCACCAGAAGAAGCAGCTTTACCTGTGGTTCAACAAGAATCATTACTTCCACAATGAAAGGAACCTCGTATTAGCCTTCCAGACAAGTTTGATGGCACACGCTCCAAGTTTCAAGGTTTCATCAATCAAATCAAGTTAATAACAGCTCTACAACCCGAACGTTATCCGACGGAGGAATCACGTGTTGGATTGGTTGGAACTTTGCTTACGGGACAAGCTTTATCATGGTTTGCTCTTCTATTTGAAAAAGGATCACCGATTTTGAACAACTTTGAGACTTTTTTAGAGACATTTGTAAAAGCATTTGGTGAGCATGATAAGGCTCGATAGGCTACAACAAAAATTTGATCGTTAGGACAAGGGACTCGCTCTGCATCAGTCTATGCATCGGATTTCAGGTAATTGGCATGCGACATCAATTGGGATGAAGAAGCATTGATGAGCCAATTCTATTGGGGTCTAAGGGATGACATGAAGGATTTGTTATTATCTCTTCTTGATCCACAAACGCTCAATGAAGCCATTAGCCAAGCTGTAAAGTGCGATAACCGCCTATTTCAACGACGCCAAGATCAACGCTCCAGACAATATACAAGTCATCACGGCGCAATTATATCAGCAAGTAGCCTAAATTCACAAGTGGAGACAGAAGACATGCAGATTGATGCGGTACATGTCAAATCCCTTACTTTAGAAGAAAAAAAGCAGCGTATGGAGAAAGGTTTGTGCTTTTATTGCGATGGAGAAGGCCATAGAGCTGAAAACTGTTCGAAGAAGCAAAATGGATGGAGCATCAAGAATAGAGGTACATTTGTTCAGAAAAACGAGGATGCCCAGCCACAATAGGAACCGTGCGGCTGAACAAATCAAAACCAGGTTCCTCTCTTTTTACTCAACCTGCCCGTTGTTTTATAATTCTTTTATCTTTTGGTCCTCAAAAACTAAAAACCTTAGCCTTATTAGATTCAGGAGCATCTGCTTGTTTCTTAGACCAAGAATTTGCTAAGCATCACAAAATTCCTCTAGTACAAAAATTCAAACCTGTTCACGTAGAAGTAATAGATGGACGACATTTATTATCTGGTAGTGTCACCCATGAATCAAAACCTATAGAAGTGACGTTTAAAGACCACAGTAGTTATATTATTTTCAACATTATTAGCACCCCGTCAAATCCTATTATTCTTGGTCTTTCTTGGTTGAAAAAATATAATCCATCCATAGATTGGAGGTTGTGGAGGATAACATTTCCCATAGAACAACCTGAGGACAAGCTTGGAAGAAGACCCCAAACCAAAAAATCCTTGTTCATTGGAGCAAAAACGTTTGTAAGATCGTGCAAGGAAGGCACACCATTGGTCATTTATGTGGCTCTAACTAGTGGAAAGCAAATTTCAACAGCAGGAATACCTGAACAATACAAGGATTTTGAAGACGTGTTCCAAAAGAAGAATGCTGATATGCTATCAGAACATCGACCATATGATTGTGCCATAGAATTGCAAGAAGGAGCACAACCGCCTTTTGGCCCAATCTACAACCTATCGCAGACGGAGTTGGTTGAGTTGCGGAAATATATTGATGAGAACCTAGCCAAGAACTTCATTTGTCATTCAAAATTGCCAACTGGGGCACCAATCTTATTTGTGAAGAAGAAGGATGGCTCACTACGGATGTGCATGAACTATTGAGGTCTCAACAAGGTGACAAAGAAGAATCGCTATCCATTACCTTTGATCTCTAATCTTTTGGAACAACTTGGACGTGCAAAGATCTTTACAAAGATTGATCTAAGGAGAGCTTACAACCTTGTGCGAATCAAAGAAGGAGATGAATAGAAGACAGCTTTTCGTACAAGGTATGGTCATTTTGAATATAATGTCATGCCATTTGGTCTTACCAATGCTCCGGCGGTTTTTTAACACATGATGAATGATATTTTTTGAGAATATCTAGACAATTTTGTTGTCATCTATCTGGATGATATCTTGATATTTTTTGAAAATGAAGAAAAGCATAAGAAGCATGTTCGTTTGGTACTCGAAAAACCACGCGAGCGAGGACTCTACGCCAAGTTGGAGAAGTGTTTATTTCACCAAACTAAGATGGAATTTTTAAGATTTGTTGCGACTACGGAAGGCTTGAAGATGGATCCCAAGAAGGTGGAAGCAATTGTATCCTGAGAAGTTCCAAAGACGGTTAGAGACGTATAATATTTTCTCGGCTTTGTTAACTTCTATCGGATCTTCATCAAGAATTATTCTCAAGTTGCTGCTCCACTCACTCGATTAACATGTAAAAATAAGCTAGAATGGGGATCTCTAGCGGAAAAAGCATTTCAAAATCTTAAAACTACACTTACTTCGGCTCCAATCTTGGTACATCCAAACTTTGCAAAGGCTTTCTATTTGGAAACCGATGCTTTGGATTTTGCTTTAAAAGCTGTACTTTCGCAGATGGGCATCGACAATAAGCTTCATCTGGTTGCATTCTATTCACGGAAGTTTTCTGCGGCTGAGATCAACTACGAGATTCATGATAAAGAACTCCTTGCTATAGTGGATTCCTTCGAAGAGTGGCGTCACTTTCTCGAAGGAGCTACGCATCCAGTGACCGTATATACGGATCACAAGAATCTGGAATATTTCATGTCTGCTTAGATTTTAAACCGTCGTCAAGCTCAATGAAATATGTCACTATTTAGATTTGACTTTGTTATTACTTATCGGCCTGGAAAGCAGCAAGGACTATCCAATGCCTTATCAAGAAGATCATATCTTGTATCGAAGATTGGAGAAGCAGCGCTTGATCAATAGTGTACAACATTATTAAAGGTAGAGCAATTCAGGATTTGTGCTGCTGTGGTGCCAATTGATGCTGACTTCCTCAACCAGGTACGTGCTGCAACCATTGAAGATTCAATAGTCCTTGATATTAAGCAGCGTATCAATGATGACAAATTTAAGGTTGAAGGAGATCTCTTATACTTTGAGGAGCGGTTGTATATCCCAAAAGGGCCAGCACGACTTTGAGTCCTTCAATCTCGTTATGATTTTCCAGCTGCGGAACATTTTGGATTCAACAAAACCTTGGAACTCATTTCCCGAGATTTCTGGTGGCCCCAAATGTGGAAGGATGTGAAGGATTTTGTCCTCCCTTGTGACATTTGTTCAAGATCCAAGAACCCTCGACATCGCCCTTATGGACTTCTACAGCCATTGTCCATTCCATGTCGTCTATGGTCTTCAGTTTCCATGGACTTTATTACAGATTTGCCGCCATCAAATTCATTTGACAGCATCTTTGTTGTGGTGGATCGACTTACAAAGATGACACATTTTATCCCTTACAAGAAGACATTGTCAAGCAAAGATACAGCAAGGCTCTTCCTTGATAATGTGTATCGATATCATGGTCTACCAGATGATATCGTGTCGGATCGAGGAACCCAATTTGTATCAAAGTTTTGGAGATCTTTTTTTTAAAAATATTGAAGGTGGATATCAAGCTTTCTTCGGCATTCCATCCTCAAACTGACGGCCAAACGAAACGGGTGAATCAAGTTTTGAAACAATATTTATGATGCAGCATCAACTATCAGCAAGATCATTGGACTGCATATCTACCGCTAGCCGAGTTTGCATATAACAACACCCTTCATGGATCGACTCAGAAAACACCATTCTTTTCCAACTATGGGTACCATCCAAAGCTTGATCTATTGAGTCCGTCAGCGAATAACAACCCAGCAGCTGAAGGATTGGTGCAGCAGCTATCGGAGCTTCAAACCACATTGAAGCTTCAATTGCAAATTGCCCAAGAGTCTTACAAAGCATCCGCGGATAAATTTCGGAATCAGGCACCTAATTTTAAGATTGGAGATAAAATATGGCTGCTTCGACGGAATATCAAGACCAAGCGGCCATGTGATAAGTTGGACTACTGGAGATTGGGACCATTTGTTATCTAGAAGTAGATCAATCCTGTGGCGTACCACTTAGAGTTACCAGCTGCTATGAAGGTACACCTTGTCTTTCATGTTTCTCTGTTAGAGCCTTATTGGAAATTGTCTTTTCCTAGAAGAGTGCAATGTCCGCCACCTAGTATAGAAATTGAAAACAATGAAGAATATGAGGTGGAAAGGATACTAGATTCAGGGCAAAGATGGAATAAATTAGAGTACTTTGTGCATTGAAGCGGCTACGATATTAATGAAAGAATATGGGAACCGGCCGAAAATCTTGCCAATGCATCTCAAAAGGTACGAGAATTCCATCGACGATATCCTAATAAATCAAAAGCTGGTCATTAACGAAGCGTGTAGATGAAGCCTTCTCTGGAGAAATGAATAGAAAAGGGATTCAGGTCTCATCAAAACATAACTCGTTGTCGTAATACATATAATTTTGCTCGAGAATGCTCCGGGCACCTAGCTATGGAAGACAAAAAAAGGAAATACACAACAACAAGATCCTAACAACTCTAATAGAATCCTAAACAACTTCTATTAAATCTTAACAATACTAATCAAACTTTGATCTAATCTTTAAGCAATTACAAAAGAAGAGTAAATGAATCATATATTAATCATAATAGAAAGTAACATATAAATACTAAATTTAGAAAATACTAAAAATAGAATCTTAAAATCCTAAGTCATATCTTATTCAAATCCTAGGTCAAACCCTACTCAAAACCTAAATCAAACCCTAAGTCAAATCCTAAGTCAAACCTTGGCCAAACCTTGATCAAATCCTAGTCAAATCCTAAATCAAACCCTAAGTCAAAACCTAATCAAAATCCTAAACCAAATTCTAACCAATTCAAATCAACCCTAGGGAAAATTAGAACCTCAATATCTGCTGATTAGACCATTGATCTTATTTAAAACTTTGTATACCTTTCAATCTCTTAGTCAACAACAAGCACAACAAATTTGAAGGAAATCGAACTTACCAAATGGAAGAAAAATCCCAAAAACTTCTTGGGTGTTGGTCGGCCTCCTTCTCCAACCTTGATGCTGATCTTCTAGTGCTGATTTCTCCCTTTTTCATCATTCAATCAGTCTCAAATCACTCATGTGTATAGGAAAACAAGTCTATTATCCATACAAATAAAATTTACTCCAATCCAATTGGCAGATTGCTCAAGATCTCAAAAACCCTAATTGACCTTTAAAACTTAATTTCCGAGACCTTGACCCATTTAAATCTCAATTACGTACAACTAAACTATTAGATTCAACTCAAATTTACAGCACACATTTACAACAATAATATCCAAAAATCCACAAATTTCCAGCTATAGATCTGCTACAAAACTTCTGAAATTGTCTAAAACATCAACCCTATTTTATTTCACAAAATCCCAAAATGCCTAATACAACCCTAACTTTGTAAAGCTCTTACAAAGTCATTTTTTCTCCAAATTGCTCAAAACCAATTCTTCTACAAAATTTCTCAAGTCCACTCTTTAATCCCAAACTCCGATCTGCAAAAAACCTCTGGATCCGCCGTAGGCATGCGGTTTTGTGCCTCAGAGTTTGATTTTGATCCCAACTCATAACCGGTCCTTTCTGGGTATCTATTTCAAGATTTTTGTGGTAAGTTTTTCTGAAACCTCTTCTTAACTCTCTCTTATATATGCCTATATCATTTTATTTTCCAATCTACTTTGTTTTGCCCTACTTATGGCCCTACAAAGTAAATAGAAGCTCATTTGTAAAAAAGGTAGCATTAACATCTATTAGTTTTACTCCCTTTTTACTATTATCTATTTTTCTAAGATAATTTGCTACAATATTTTGAACTAAGATCTTCTATAATATACTATTTCTACACTCTTTCATCTAATAGTCGCGTTACATCACGACATCGTTGTATTTCATAGTATCAAGATATCTAATATCAAGGTGTATTTAGATATGGCTAGTGAGAATGTAGATACTGTACTAGTGGTACCATCTCAACCGAGTAGCTCATGACGTCGACCTTGAGATGAAGAATTAGAAGAGCCAAGAAGACGTCAAAGAATACCAAGCAGCAAGTCACTTGTAATTGTCTTTGAAGTTGAACCAGCTCATGCAAGTAGTGGCAAAGCGATATTTTCAGGTCGTTTCCACAATGAAGATACAGAAGTTCAAGCATGATCTCAAGTAGAAGATATTGGTCATTATCGGTGGCTACAAGGACCCATGAATCATCTGCCTCGTGAACGACAGCTAGAGTATATTACAGAGACTATGCGACAAATTTTTGATTTCCTACGTTTGTGAGTATACATCTCAAATGGCTTCTCGGAGACCTCGAAGCTAGAGGAGGAGGTGATGTCAAGGACATACTTGTTAGAACCTTCTAGAATATTCTAGAAGTTTCCTAGAACTCTCTAGAATCTTCTAGAGCCTTCTAATATCTTTCTAGTGTCAATGACATATTTGTTAGAACCTTCTAGAATATTGTAGAAGTTTCCTAGAACTCTCTAGAACCTTCCAGAGCCTTCTAATATCTTCCTAGTTAGTAGAAGTTGCTTGAGAAGCTTCCTAGGTAGGAGTATATATTGGAGTCGAGGCTGAAGAATTCTTCAGTCTCGACAACACATCTCTTGGAGCTCTAGCTCACCTCTCTAGTGTTGTTTTTGTACTCATTTGATTAATCCAGTTCCTACCAGTTCTTCTTGAATTTCTTGTTTAGACTTCAAGTCTATATTCTGTATCTGTGATATTATTTTAATTCTCATTCTTGCAAATCTCTCAAAATATTAAGGTTTGACATAGCTATCAAATTGTTATAATTTTATTTTATAAGTAATTATATATAATTAATGATTCAAGTGTAGCTTTCTCTTCTTTTTATATTAGGCATCTATTTTTTTTTTTAAAAATCATATTCTAGAAGCCATAATTTAGAGAGAAGAGGTACATTTAGATTTTTGAGGATAACATTGATAAAATTCCTATACCTTTTATAGTGCATTGATTAGATTTTTAGCTAGTTTTTATATATATTCATTAATATCATAGCCATATCAATAAATAAAATATTCTAATTTATTGCTTTTTCATTATGAATCCAATACTTTTTCTACCTCGTATTCCACGTGATCTTTAATTTCAACAAAAAGTGGTGATTTTTATATTCTTTTTGGAATAGTTGATTCTTAATAAGGTTCCAACAAAGAAACGTGAAAAGCTAGATGTACCTTCATAAATGAAGGTAATTCTAACTAATAAGCTACTAAATTGATCTATTTTTGCATATAGAATGATCTTAGCTTTCAATAATCCAATTTATCACATGTTTGATTTGTTTTGATATTTTGTGAAAGAAGCCATACTTTATTGTCAACTTAAAATTGAGATGATTTTTTTTTAGAAATATCTAAAGATGCCTTATAAGAATCTTGAGCCATTTATAATTAGAGCTTCAAAGTTATTTGAAATTCAGATAATTATTTTGTAAGGTATTTTGCAGCTAGATTTTCATCTTTTTGCATGGCTAATAAATCAAACTTAGGATGATAATTGTACTTGACATAGAATGGTGTTTGTTGAATCAAAGCATGGAAAGTATTATTATAAGCAAACTCTACTAATGATAAATATGAAGTTCAATCATCTTGTTGATAGTTGATGGTGCATCGTAAATACTGCTCTAAGATTTGATTAACACGCTTTGTTTGACTATCAATTTGAGGATGAAAAGCAAAAGAAAGCTTGATATTTATTTTTAATATTTCAAAAAAAAATTTCCAAAACTTTGATATAAATTGAGGCCCTCAATCAAAGATGATATCATCTAAAAGGCCATGATATCGATAGATATTGTCAAAAAAAAAGCCTTATTGTTTCTTTGCTTAATATTATCTTTTTATAGGAAATAAAATATATTATCTTTGTAAGCCAATCTACAACAACATAGATGGCATCGAACAAATTTAATGGCGATAGATCAATAATGAAATGTATTGAAACTGAAGACCATGGTTGTTTTGGAATGAACAATAATTATAGCAGTCCATATAAACAATATCAAGGATTCTTTGAACTCGAACACATATTACGAGACAAAACAAAGTCCTTCATGGTCCTTCATATTTGAAGCCACCAAAAATCTTAAGAAACAAGCTCCAATGTCTTGTTAAATCTAAAACATCCTACGGCTAAAAAATTATAATGAAATTAAAGGACACAAAGTTGTGTTGGTTCTTTTGCATTATACAAATATTCTTCAAAATACAGAAGATCTTCTACAAATTTAAATTCGTCAATTTTATTGTTAAAACATTACTTTATATTTATAATTAAAGCATTCATAATAGATGTTTCATGAATTTAGTTAACAAAACTAGAATCCATAGATGTTGCTATAATAGTAGCATAGATGTAAGATTATTCCAGCTTCAATAAGGTTGTATTTTGCTAATCAATTGTTGCTTTTTCAATTTTTGGTACAAGATATAATCTCCTTGATAATATAACTAATAGTCCTTGTTGCCTTTTAGGTCGATATGTAACAATGAAATTAAATCAAGATAGAGATATGTTCCATTAAGCTTGGTGACAATTAAGAATTCAAAATGACATAAAACATTCTAAATTTTTGTGATCTATATATACAGCTATAAGATGTAATGCTCTTTTTAGCAAATGATATCATTCTTAGAAAGAATTAATAATAGCAAGAAATTCTTTATTGTAGATCTCATAATTAACTTTAGTAGCTAAAAACTTTTGAAAATAAAATACAATAAGATGAAGTTTTTTATCTTTATCCATTTATGATAGTATAGCTCCAAGCGTGAAATTTGAGACATTAGTCTCCATATAGAATGCCTTTATAAAATCTAAATGTATCAAAATTTAGACTTTAATAAAAGCCATCTTGAGATCTTGAAAAGCTTGCTCTAGTTAAGGCCCCTATTTTAACTTGTCTTTATATATTAATCAAGTGAATAGAGCAACTACTCAAGAATAATTCTTGATGAAAATTTGATAAATTAACAAATCCAAGAAAGTATTATACATTTCTTACTATCTTTGAGATTGCTCAATTTATAATTGCTTCTACTTTCTTAGGATCCATTATAAGACCTTCATTGAATATAATATATTCTAAAAATTCCACCTTTGATTGATGAAATATATACTTTTCTAATTTGACATACAACCTTATATCTTGTAATTTCTGTAATATCAACTTCAAATGCTCTTCATGTTCTTCCAAAGGCTTTGAATAGATTGAAATATCATTAAAGTAACAAACAACAAATTTATCCAATTACTCTCAAAAAACATCATTTATCAAATGTTGGAAAATAATTGACATATTTATTAATCCAAAAGACATGACATTGTATTCAAAATGTTCATATCTTATCCAAAATGCAGTCTTTTATATATCACCTTCTTTAATCCAAATAAGATTATATGCTTTATGAAGATCTATTTTGGTATAGATCTTAGCTTAGCCAAGTTATTCTAAAAGTCTTGATATAAGCGATAATGGATAATGGTTTTTCAGTATTATCTTATTCAAGCCCCAATAATCAATACATAGTCGTAAAGATCCATCTTTTTTCTTCACAAAGAATATAGGTATACGTACTAGAGACTTTGAATATTAAATGAAATTCTTCACAAGGTTCTCTTTAATATAATCTTTTAATGCTAAAAACTCATCTTGTGATAGATTATAAATTGGGCCAAAAAGTGGTTGAATTCTTTCTTGGAGATCTATGGCGCAATCATATGATCAATATTTTGGCAACATATTAACATTATTTTTTTCAAAAACATCTTGGAATTCTTAATACTACTCTAAAATATTTGTTGATGAAATCGTATCTTCACAAATTGAAATTGTATAAATAATAAATGGTATCTCTTACTTTCTTGTCTTCATTAAAGGCTTTGCTTCAACTAATAAAGGTTTATCAAATAATGATTTTTTAATAGGTTCTATTTGAAGAGGTTCAGTTGAAAATGTCATTTTATGTAACTTCTAATCTATAGATAGATTATATCTTTTTAGTCATGAAAGTCCAAAGATAATTGGATTTGAAGAAGTTTTAATGACATTGAAAACAATTTGATTGCTATGGTCTTAAATTTCTACTTTTAATGATATTATATTATAAGTGGCACTTCTAGAGAATAAAGGTCGTCCATCTATTACTTCTAGGTGGAAGGATTTGGATTTTTTTACTAAAAAAATCTTATAAAGTTTACAAATTTCTCATTTATAAAGCAAACATATGCCCTTGGATATAATAAAGCAATGATTTGAAGTTTCTTAGGGCCAAAGAATAGAAGGATTATAAAATATTGAGCAAGTTGAAGAAAAAGAGAGGGACCTTGATAAATTTGAGGAGTTGATTTGTCCAGCCATACGATCTCTATTGTTGCTAGGTACTTTTGTTTTTTTGAATGATTACGCTTCTAATCTTCGTAGTATGATAATTTTGTTTCTTAAGACAACTTCTAGCCTTGCGTCTTATATCTTTGCAATATAAACATAATCTCCCTTCAAATCGACACTTTCTTTCTTATGTTGTAAGAGATTTGAAATATATTGTATCAATTTGCATGTCTTTAATTTGTAAATATGAATTCAAAGTGCTTGTAGAAGCAATAAGGGTGGAACAAATTGTATGTTGTTTTAATAATACCAATAAATATTAATCTTAACAATGTTAGAATAATCAATTGTTGCACTTTATAGCTTAGCTAATAGCCTTATTAAATGATCAAGGATTAAAAAGAGATAATAGTAGATCCTTTACATCATCTTTCAAACTTCAATAGAATTAACTCATGAATGCTTCTTTGTTCCAATTGATGTCATAAGGTAATTGTTGTAAATCAGATGCATAAAAAGATGTAGAGCTTGTCCCTTGTCAAAGTAAATATATTTTAGTAGTTGTCTAATGGGCCTTGTCATGTTCTTGAAATGCTTCTCCAAATGCTTCCACAAAAGTTTCAAAGCTATTTAAAATTAGAGATGTATTTTTAAATAATGGAACAAACTAAGACAAAGCGTTTTAAGTGAATAAAGTTTCAATTAACCCAATTTGCAATTCTTTTGTTGGATAGCGCTTTGGTTGTAAGAAGATTATCAGCTCAATTTGATTAATAAATCAATGAAATTTTGAGCACGTACCATCAAACTTCTCTAGAAGATTAACTCCAAGCTCCTTGTATTGTTGAATAGAAGAATTTTTTTATTGGAATATAGGTGCTACTACATCCTTGAATGTAGAAGCTTGAAATAATTGTACTAAAGGCAGCATTGCTTTAGATCTTATCTTACTCTGGAGTTTTAAAAAAAGCCATTTGATTTCCATGATTTTAACAAATAGAACATTGAAAGTATTTATAATAGCATTTAGCTTGGATTTAAAGAAATCTATATGATGTCCATCAGCCATTTTGAGGAAAGAGAGAAGAATTATAAAATAAACAATATCAGTTTAGAAGAGGGTATTTCAAAACCTCTAATGTGTTAATATGCCTTCAAAAAAAGTGGTAAGTTACTCTCTACCAAGAAGGATCAAGCTTTGATATTGATAAGGCAGTCTAAACAAACTATCAAAAATATATTAAAACAGAACAAGAATATAAAATAAAAAAAAAAATTTAAGAGAAAACTTACATAAATTCAATATAAGTAGATGAGTGCAAGAGCAACACTAAGACACATGAACTAAAGTTCTAAAAGATGTATTGTTGAGACTAAGAAATCCTTTAGCCTTGACTCCTATATATATCTTTAATTAAAAAAGCTTCTTAAGTAGCTTTCGACTACCTAGGATGCTTTTCAAGTGACTTTCATCTACTAAGAAGCTTCTTAGGCTTCTTTTAACTATCTTAGAAGCTTCACAAGCGGCTTCCACTAGCAAAGAAGATTCAGGAAGGTTTTGGAAGGTTTTAGAGGATTCTAGGAAGCTTCTAGAAGGTTCTAAAAAATTCTAAGAGGCTTCTAGAAGACTTTGAGGAATTCTAAGAACCTTCTAAAATATTCTAAAAGATTCTAAAGTCTTCCAAAAAAGATGTCCTTGATAATAAGATAAATCCAATATTTTTCCTCTAGATTTACATCAAATTATGTTCTTCTATTTTTTGTTGCCTTGATTTATATTAAAGTCCAAACATTTATTTATTAATGTTTGATGATAATACTTGTAATTGAATCTTAAAAGATTTTTTTAGGTAATACTTATGGAATTTGGATTCAATTTTGGAATATAATACATGTTATAGTAAAAAATTGCATATATATCTAGGAATTGTAAATCTTAGGTTTGAAGCTAAATATACTAAAATCAAGCAAATATATTATTGTAGCAAATTAAAAATACATTAGTATATAGAAACATTGTGATAGTATATAAAAATTAGTATATAAAAATATTGTGATAGAAAATTTGAAGTTTAAAAATACTAATAAAGTGGTTAGGATAGATAAACAGCAATAGATTAAATAGAACAAAGGAATTAAGTATAGAAGACTTGACAAACTCTTACTATTAAATTGAAATAATATTAATTGAGGAAGGATTTATTATTTAGATTTGTAATGCTATCATTCAAAATTATACAAATTTGTAATACATTAATGATAATAGCTGAAGCAATACAAATGTGAATAAGAAGAAATAGCTTGGAGATAAGTGCAAGAGTAAGCTATGAAATTTTCTTAAAAAAAGTAAGGATAAAAAAATTTTGATTTATAATTAAATAATCTATTTTTAATTAATAATGACATTGAACAAAAATCTTTGTTAATGATGCAAATAGACAACTTAAAATCATTGATTAGAAAAACCAATTCAAATGACATGATCTAAGCTATAAAATTCAATTTGCTAAATAAATAGAAATCAAAATTAGTTGTATTAGTTTTGAGTTTTTAAAAATATAATACTTAATTGAAATATATGCATTATATAGATGAAAATCAATTAAATCAACAAGTGTTAGAATATAATTTTTTATAATAGTAGAAAAAAATTAAATTTGAAATAGCCAAATTAGAAAGACATTCATTTAAAAAATAAATTAGCTTATTAATATGTATAATAATATCTTTTTTAGAATGATGATATAGATATAAAAGAATAGAATAAGAATTTAAATTTAAAAAATATTTAAAATATATATATATATATATATATATATATATATATATATATATCTAATAAATCTAGATGAATATAAGAATGATGCTGAGAAAAGTAAATTAGAGCTTTATTTTGAATATATAAAATTTATATATATATATATATATATATATATATATATATAATTATAAAATAAGGACTTTAAAATCTATAAAATACTCTATTTAATCCTAAACTTTAAAGAAATCCTATAGACATCCTAAACTTTTAATTAGATCTATTTTAAATGAAATTAATTTTATAAACTATTATAATATTAGTAAGACCTACCATCAAATTTTATCCATCTATTAAAAATTTATCAATTAATAAATCTATATTTATAAAAAGAAGAATTTTTCTAAAGATAATAAAGGACGGTATATTATTTATTATTTATATAATCTCAATTTGTGAAAAAATCTTTTTATCAAAAATTATTCCAAAATAATATAAAAAATTTCAAGATGCCTTCAAAAAAAAGAATATTAATATATTATTAATGCATTGAGTATATAATAATACCATAAATTTTTAAAAAAGAATACAACCATTATTAGGTTCAATCTATAAACTATTATAAAATAAACTTATAATATTAAAAGATTACATTAAAAAATCTTATAAAGAACTTCATTCAATATTTTAAATCTTCAATAAGAGTACTTATATTTTTTACAAAAAAAAATAGGATAGATCTTTGCAAACGTGTATTGATTGTTAACTTTGAAGAAAATAATGATAAAAAATTATTATTTTCTATTATTAATATCAAGATTTTTAAAGCAAATTGATCAAGCTATAAATTTTCATGCAGCATATAATTTGGTGCTGATTAAAAAAATAATAAATATAAGATTACATTTTAAAAAAAATATGGATTTTGTAAATATAATATTTTTTTTTGGATTAATGAATGGATCAATAATTTCTTAATATATAATGAATAACATTTTTTATAATATTAAAATAATTTTTTTCTTTTGCTATTTTGATAATATCTTGATCTATTCAAAGGCTTTTAAAAAATATAAGAGATATTTCATATTGATATTAAATAATTAAAACATACAACTTATTATGCCAAATTAAAATATATATATTTTGTTAATTAAAGATAATTTTTTTAGAATATATTATATTTAATGAAGATTTAATAATAAATTTTAAGAAATTATAAATAGTTATAAATTAAAAAATTTCAAAAATAATATAAAATATATAGTATTTTTTTGGATTTATCAACTTTTATTGAATTTTCATCAAATATTATTCTCAATTGGTTGCTTTATTTACTTGATTGATATATAAAGATAAATTAAAATATAAGCGTAAAAAAAAAAAAAAAAAAAAAAAAATTATGATTTCAAAATAACTTTTACAATGGTTCCAAGTTTGATGGATCTAAATTTTATAAAGGCATTTTATATTAAGATTGATGCATTAAATTTTGCATTGAGAATTATACTATCATAGATGGAGAAAGATGAAAAATTCCACTCAATTTTTTTTTAGTCTAGAAGATTTTGACCTATTGAAATTAATTATAAATTTTGTGATATAGATTTTTTTGCAATTTTTAATTCTTTTTAAGAATAATATCATTTAAAGATATTTTTTATTTTTTGATTATATATATAGATTATAAGAATCTAAAATATTTCATATGATATTGAATTTTAAATCATTATCAAGCTTTTTTAAATATATCATTATTTCATTTCAATTTTATTATTACATATTAGCTTGAAAGGCAGCAAGGATTATTAGATGCTCTATTAAAGAGATCATATTTAGTACTGAAAATTTAAAAAAAATCATAGATCATAGAAGACATTCAAAAATAATAATTGCAATATAAAACTATTTTAGAGCTTTAATTGTAAAATGCCTAAGATTCTCTTAAGACATCTTTAAATAAATCTAAGAAAGAATCATCCATTTTTTTAGTTGAAAATAAAATATGGCTTTTTTGATGAAATATCAAGATCATTTAGCTATACAATAAATTAGACTATTAAAGATTAGGGTTATTTTTTTTATTTATAAGCAAATTATTCTAGTGATTTATTGATTGGAATTATTTATATCTATGAAGGTATATCTAATCTTTTATGTTTTTCTTTTGAAGCCACATAAAAAATCAATTATTTTAACAAAAATATAAAAACCATCATTATCTATGAAAATTAAGAATCATATAAAATACAAGATTGAAAAGATATAAGATTTGCAACAAAAGTAGAACAAGTTGACATATGTTATCTATTAACATGGCTACAACATCAATAAATGTATGGTTAAAAATTTAACAAACGTGTTGCAAAAAATATATGAATTTTATAATTTCTTTTCTAGAAAATTTAAGCTTATATCTAATTAAAAGATTCTATTATTTTTTGGCTTTTAAAATATGATTTTTTATTCTTAATAAATATCTAATAAAAAAAAGAAAAAAAACATGTTAAAATTATTACTTATATATAGCTACTTCTTTAAGATAAAATAGAGTTATAAAAATTTATTGGCTATATTAAATCTTTGAATTTTGAAAAAATTGCAAGAATAAAAGTAAAAAGAATCATCTATTATATAAGTGTCTAATAAACCATCACAATTTTTATAACTTTCTATTAAACAAAGTGAATTTGAGATAGTTCAATATCAAATATGACCACATTTGGAGCTGATAAAAGTAAAATTTAACCATGCAAGTTTATTTTCTATTGCCCAATTTCTGATGATATTGCTTGAAGTTGGAAAGATGATTCTTCTTGAATCCAAGATCTTCTTTGGAAGGTGTGTCAAAGGCGATAATTAAAATCAGATCCTAAAATAAGATGTTTCAATAATAGGATTCTAATTTATGGCCATATATATTTCTTCCAAAGACCATTGAAATCTATTAATCAAAAACAAAGATTGAAATACATTGTTTCTTTATTATAGTATATTTTCAACTTTTTAAATATATAATTAGATCTTTGGAGGCATGAGCTTTTTTGAAGCTTGTTGCTAGAAAAAATGATGATGTCAAGAATATATCTTTTAGAAATTTTAGAATATATTCTTTTAAAACTTTCTAGAACCTTTTAGAACCATCCAAAATCTTCTAAAATCTTTAAGAACTTTTTAAAAACTTCTTACATAATTAGAAAATATTTGAGAAGCTTTTTAGATTATAAAAGTAATTTGAAAAGCTTCTTAAATAGTTGAAAGTTGTTTAAAAAATTTCTTAACTAGGTCAATATAGAAGAAGTATTATTAAAAGATTTTTCAATCTTGCTAATATATTTTTTTGGAGCTTTAACTTATTTATTAAAATGTTAAGATTTTTTATTTTTATTTTTATATCCTTGATATATATTATATTATATTAGACTATGTCATAGTGTATAAAACTTTATTAGCAAATGATCTATAAAATCGAATTTTTTTATATTTAATTTTTTTTATTTAACTCATATTTAACTAAATTATATATAATTCATATTTAATAAAATCCTCTTTGAATTATTTTCTAATAAATTAATTTAATTCATATTAAATAAAATCAAGTTGAATTTATGCTCAACACAATTATATTTATCTCACCTTCATATAAATCATGTTCAATTCAAATTTAGCAAAATTGATTTAATCTACATTCTATTATATTTTGATTAGTTTATTTTAAAATCATTAATTTAGCTTATATCTAGCAAATTATTGAATAGCTCATGCTTGCTAAATTATAGCTTATATAACTTTATGCTGATTTGATTTATTCAAATTGTACTAAATTAATTTAATTCAAATGAAGCTAAATTTAATTTTTTTTATACTTGTTATTATGTCCTTTATTTTAACATCTTCAAAATAAAGTTCAGATCACATTTAGCAATACTGATGTTGCTTATATTAAATTAATTATTAATTAGCTTATTCTTAAAGAAATTGACTCAGTTTAGACTAAATTAAATATTGTATAGCTTACATTTTGCAAAGTATAGCTTAAGCTAAAGATTGAAAGGTTACAATCAACTCTTATAATCTTTAAATCAATGTTATCTTGGTCCAAGATGCAAATTGGTAGTGGCTTAAAGAAAATCAATAATTGTTAGATTGATGTTGTATTTGAAAGTAATGATTACTCTATTAAATATTATCAAAGATCAGATGCCACCTATATAAGTTGATTTAATATAAAATTTATAGGTTAATTAAATAATTTAGATCTTAATTCTAAAATAGATTATAGGCTAGTGCCAATTATGAACTAAAATCCATAAAACTAATAACGAATGCGGGGTAAAGAAAATAAAAGATAAATTTAAAAAATAGAGATTTTTTTGACATATGGACATATGTTGGGGCAAACAACTTAAGTCTTAGTTTACATTTTAGTGGTTGAAGAATCGAAAAGTAAACAAATTTTCTATTTTATAAAAAAAATTGCTGTGTGTTGCAACCACCAATAGGCAATTTGTAAAATTACAAAAATTTAAATTAGTATATATAATATTATAAAACTATTCTATTTTATATAATAAATAAATATTTTTATAAAATATTTATTTATTTAACAAAAAATGAATAGTGATCATTAAACCAATTTCCCAATATAGAACTAAATTAAACCAAGCTTTTGATAAGTTTTGTAGATCTTTTACAGAGCCTCCTTCGGAAATTATTTTATTAATTTTAATATTTAAATTTTGTAATAAGCATTGAATATGAAGACTGATCTATTTAAGTAATCAATGGTAAACAGTAAAAAGAAGTCCTTGGATCAGGATATAAACCATGTTCATACCAGCAAACATCGGTTGAGCCTAGAGAATCCTAGATAGAACGTGTGGATAGATCAACTGGGTGACGGCTATGAAGGCGCGTACCCAAGATAGATTGAAAGACTTGTTTAAATGGTCCAATTGGTGGAGGTTGTCTATCAATTAGAAAATATTTTAGAATCCTCAAATGATAATAAATATCAATGCTATTTTTATTACTATAGCTCTTAAAATTTATCAATTAATAATTTTTATAATTATTCTTTTGTAGTCCAATTATCTAAAATAGAAGATTAACTAGGTTTCTAATTGGTGAAAGTGATGTTTTTTAGAAGCTATTATTTTTTTGCTACATGTTATGGTGGCTATTATAATATTGATAATAGCAAGAGTATCAAGTATTTTTGTAATTGTAGCAAAGGTGATATTAATATCAAGCTTTAATTTTTAAAAAATATTTCTTTGAATCAATTGTTGTAGACCATCATAGTACTTGCAATTTTTCTTAGAATGTCCTTTTTAGTTGCACAAAAAAAAAATCAAGTTGGATTTGTACCTATAAATTGGAATGTACACACCTCTATTATCAATCAATCAAGTCCTATCAATCAATAGATTACATATATTTTTGATAATGACTTTATTAATTGTTATCATCTTTTTAAATATATCTATTTAAGCATAATAAGTTTTTATCTTTTTAAATATATCTATTTAAGTTTTATAATATTAAAATAACAATTCAAAGTGAAATGATTATTTTTACTACTAATTACATAGTAATCCTAAACTAGTATCAAAATATGTTAGCCTAAACAATTTGGATGGTTTTGAGGAGAGGTAGAAAAAGCTTATATGATTATGTTTTTTCAATTAAAATTGAATGAGGTATTATTCTAATATTTTTAAGTATTAAATGTAACATTGAAAAAATTAATGAGGTTGTAAAATCTATTAATATTTAATACATATTATATTAGGTCCATGAGACTAGTACAAAAATTTATCATAATAAACTTAGAAGTAATTGAATAGAAAGGTTGTTGATTCAGGTCTATTATATATTTAAAAAACTCCTTACCTATCTTTTAAGGGTCTTATTGCATGTGTTTAAGAGCAACATATATTTATTTATTGGTTTTTTCTTTTGATATTGATAATAGAATGCATTCTTAAACTTTTATTATATTGTCCAAAGATTAGCCTTGAGATATATATCATGCCATTTTTAAGGCCTTTTTATAAAATTATTTCAAAAAGGTTGATAATTTTATTATTATCAATTTTTCAATTGATTTATTAAGTTCATTGAAATGCCAATATATAGACATCTATATAAGATTTGTTTTTATACAAAAGATAAATAATTAATTTACACATTTATTAATCAATCATTAGAATTAAATAGAGATATGTTATATGTTAAAAGAATTTGATAAGACTAAAGATAACAATTGAATTAATGGATATTAAAATGGAGTAGTATAAATCTCTAATCTTAAAAGATGAAGGCAATTTGAAACTTATCTATTAATTATAATTAAGTTAAAATTCTATTATCTAAAATAGATGTAGATTAATATGTGATTTTATTAAGATTGATTGAATAGGAGAATAAAATAAATAAATTGAAATTAATTAGATAGTAGTATAAGTCATTTAAAAAAGATATAGGTTGATTCATTGCTGAAGATGAATAGTTGCAAAATGGCAAGATTTGATTGGATTAATAAATAAAATTATAGAAGGTAAAAAATAGACTTATATTTAATATAATAAATAATAAAAATTATTAATAATTAAACAAAAAAAATGGTTATAGAAGGATTTATTAATAAATAAAATAAAAGTGGTTGATTAGAGCAATTAAATTTAGATTTACTAAGCAAAGTTGAAAAGAATTTAGTAGAGTTAAGACATATTAAGGACATACTTCCTAGAAGTCTTTAGAACCTTCTAAAACATTCTAAAAAGTTTATAGAATTCTTTAGAACCTTTTAAAAGTTCCTTTGAACTTCTTATAACCTTCAAAAATATTTTAAAAGCTTCCTAAAATTCTCCAAATTTTTTTAGGATCTTTTAGAATCTTCCTAGCTAATAGAAGCAACTTGACAAGCTTCTTAAATAGTTGGAAGCTGCTTGAGAAGTTTCTTAGCTGATAGAAGTCGCTTGAAAAGCTTGCTAAATAATTAAAAATTTCTTAAAAAGCTTCTTAATTAGAAGTATATATAGGAATTAAGGCTAAAAATTCTTTAGTCTCAACAACACGTCTCTTAAAGCTCTAGCTTATTTTTTTGAATGTTATTTTTATATTTATTAGATTTCAATCTAATTTTTATTTATTTTTTTATAGAATTTTTTTTTATTTAGATTTCTATTCTATATTTCTATATCTATGATAATTTGTTAAGATTGCCTTTTTTTTCAATATCAAAGCTCAATCTTTTTTAATAAAGAATAGATTATCCTTTTTTTTAAGGTATTTTAAGCATTTTAGAGATTATAGATATCTTCTTCTAAATTAATATAATTTTTATAAAATTTTATTTTTTTAAATAGTAAAAAGTAAAAATATTGATATGTCTAACTCTTTAAATCCAAATTAAATGCTATTATGGATAGGCTTAATGCTTTTTTCTTTAAAACTACAAAGATTGAGAGATTCATTTGTGATGATGTCAAACATGAGGTAGCTCAACTTATAATACAACCACTACCTCAAATACCTACATCTAAAGAAATTGTAGTACCTATACCTCAATAAGTTGTTCAACAATGCAAGGAGCCTTGAATTATTTTCTTTGAGAAATTTAATAGTACACATTTAAAATTTTAATGATTTATTAACCTAATACAATTGATAAATTTTTTGCATTCTAAACCTTATCCAACATAGGAGTCTCATATTAGATTGATAAAAACTTTACTTACAAGACAAGCTTTATTATAATTTGCTCTTTTATTTGACAAGCATTAAGTGGCCCTAATTGGAAGGCATTAATCTATCATCTACTGCCTATATTTTTAGGTTATTATGAGGATCTAAAGTAAGAGAGAATTAGTACACAAGGAATATATGTACATCAAGTGCACATTACAATGTTTAAACTATGGAATAAGTTTTCTCTTTGAAATGTGCTAGAAGGATCAGTTGGATGAGTTGAAAAGGTGAAAGTTGGTTTTGAAGACAACTAATTGTCCAACTCCTATTGCTAGATATTAGTTTGAGTAATTGCCATTCTGAATATGAACAATTGGAATTGGAAATTTTAGGCACTAACTATTGGTTTGTACTTATTAATATGGATTAGAGTTGGAAGGCAAATCATTGAATTGAACTAAGTCCTCTTGCTCCACCTTAAATCTTGTACTCTTTACAACAGTTGTTTGCCGTTTGAGTTGGAAAATCCTCTCTATTGTTAATTTGAATCTAAAACAAAGTTACTTTGATATATTTTTTTAACAAAATATAGGCCCAACCGTAGTATATCAAATTTATTTGGACAGTCAAATTATTTTTGGCATTCTGTAATATGACTAATATTTCCAGGCTCAAGATTCTGATTTTTATTTATTAATTAGTCCCTACTAGTTTATCTTAATCACCAATTATATTACTTACTTGCTAAGAAATTTTATCTTTACTATTTAATTAGCCTATTAAGCATCAAAATTAATGAAATTAGGCAAGAAGTCAAAAAATTGAGTAATTTTATTCAATGGTGCAATTGGTAGCATTTATATATGGTGACTATCTAGGACAATTTGAAGAAAAAAAAAAACTAAAAAGATAAAACTTCATAGATTAGTCTAATTATTATAAGTCCCCTTACTCCATCTTAAATCTTGTACTCTTTACAACAGTTGTTTGCCGTTTGAGTTGGAAAATCCTCTCTATTGATAATTTGAAGCTAAAACAAAGTTACTTTGATACACTTTTTTAACCAGATACAGGTCCAACCATAGTGCATCAAATTTATTCAGATAGTCAAACTATTTTTGACATTCTATGATATGACTAACATTTCCAGGCTCAAGATTCTGATTTTGTTACCAAAGGCTATCTTCCTTCTATGTTAGATTGCCTTAATGTATTAAATTAAACATTATGATTTTACTCATACTGAAGATTTTTACCTATATTTAATTGTCTGCATCCTTCAATACCATGCAAAACTCTAAATCTTGTTATTGCAAATCGCAAAACTGCACTTCCAAATTTGCAAAAATGCAAGTTTAAAACATTAGCATATTTGCATTATCTTGTAATCGGTGAAGCTTCAATTCTTGTCGTAGCAGTGTGTTCAACCACGAACTTTACAGGGAATTGTTGGCTGTGTAGTATGGCCCTGAATTTGGATTGTTTGTTGAGTGATTGGAAGGCCAGTCCCTTGTTGATAAGCCATTCAAAGATGAATCACTTGTTGATAAGTGATGAAAAGGTAAGTTGCCATTTGAGATGTTTTTCTTCAAAATCTGACTATTGAGCTCCATCAACGTTGTCAATTCAAGATCACCTCCATCCATAGCTACAACCATGCTGCAAAGTACACCAAAGATAGACTATTCATATTCAAAGATGTACTCAAAGCTCTTAAAAAATCTAAATTCAGATTAAATCATAAAAATTTTAAATCTCTTTTAAGAAGGATTGAGAATTATAATTTATTATCGTGGATTTTTTTCAAATTTTGATTTTTGATAGTTTCTAGTGTAAATTTGAATAAAAAAACATGTATGATGTAAAATATTGAATTGTAAAATAAATCTTGGTACCACAGTGTGTGTCAATAATTTTAGTTGAAAAAAATAAAATAGAAGCTTGGTGGTAATTAAAGGACTAATAAGCAATAAATAAAACCTTCTACAATTAATTTAAATTTTATTCTTAATATAGTTAAGATTACACATTATTGAAAGTAATAAGATAATGGTATTACTTGATGTTTAATTCATGAATTTATTGTTGGCAACATTTTATAAACTTGTCCCATACTCTAATACTACTCTATTAATTTTGAGAAGAAAATTTTGAATTTTTGAATCAATTTTCATTGACCAAATAATATTTTTATATTTTTAATAGAATGAAATTGGAATAGTAATCAAGATGTAAAGGTATCTAGTTAAAAATAATAATTCATTATGAAAAAATCTCTACAACATTTTTTTTTTACAAAATTCTTAAATTTATAATATTGCATTTATAAACATTCACTATATTTCTTTTGGCCAATTTTTACACTTGTACTTGAAAACAACTTGCATGTATTTAGGGATTAATTTTTAATAAATTGTTGTGAGGAACCTATTATATTGCTTTCAAAATTTCTTCATACACCTTTTCTGGTACATTGCACATTTCAAACACATTAACTTAAATGCATGTCTCTTACAAACAATATTGGAGTTGGTTTTCCATTTTACAGTAAAAGCATTTTTAAGGCTATTTAAATGAACAAGCCAAATGTTGAAAGATGAATGAAATGCAGCCAGCCTAGAGTTTGTTCCACTTGCCATGAACAGCATTGGCTGTAGAGTACAGATCCCTTGCTGCCTAGACCCAAAGGTACATGTATATGCTTCCTATCATCCCACAATCTAGAGCATGCACAAGAAATAGGCTTATCAAACGCTCAGCAATGGAAAATATAATTCATCAAAATCTCAGTAAAGTAGCACTGTTTAGATTTATTCTTTCAGATGAGCTTTTGATTAAGATCAGGTGTAGTTTTTAATATTGACATATACTACAAGTTTAAACGTATGCAGCATATGTATATTATCAATAAAGGCTATCAATAGCTTACCCCGAGCTACCTCCATAGCAAGCTCCATCCACCCACTCGTCGACTAGGCAAGCAATTTCCCATTCTGGCATTGCAGTTAGCGCGGCTTCACGGTTCTTGTGAACATCTTGAAGCGTTGCCAAACAATACCCCATTGCTAGTACTTCATGTATCGAGCTTTTGATGAAGAAGGGCAGTTTTTCTGCATTCAAATCAATCGAATTTTGTATTTCAGTAATGTCTTGAATTCCCTTTCGGTGTAAATAAAGTATTCCGTTTGCTGAAAAAGATATCTACTAGACCCCACTGCTGCCAGTCCAATCTTAATCCAGGCTGTACGCATACATAAAAGTTGTATTAAGAAGAATCAAATCAAAATCAGGGTATCAACAATGGCAAATTTATCTTGCAGTGCATAAGTCAGTTATAATGAATTGAAAAATTAGAATGCTAATTACTTTATTGTGGTATAAAAAAATCGTTAATCTTAGTGATGAGAATGTTGAACCAAGCAATCTAAACCATATAAATTTTCATATTTTCAAAATTGCAATGATTGAATTCAAAAATGAATTCTATGTGCTATTTTTTGGCAATATGTTATGAATACCCACACAATAAAACTCATCATATTTTTTCACCTCATTGATTATAATAGCATGAATTATAGCCTTTCTTACATATATGGACCCTTATTATGGAATGATTTTATAAGTTTAAAATTAATAATCTAAACAATTGTTCATTAAAAAATTCATCAAGTCTTGCACAGTATCATGAGTTTAATTAGTCACAGTTAATTTCAAATCGAAAGAACTAGAAATATTATATTTTGGTGATTTTTGAATGTTAAAATTTGTAAATTGATTTCAAAACCATTCAATCAATATTTTTCAAATTTGACCATACCAGTATCTTCTAATCATTATGCCTTACAATGTAAATTGAAATTGCAACTCAGAAAAGTAAGAGAATTTCCAAAAGTCTTGGGCATGTGGGGATTAAAGCAACAAATGTGTAAAAAATGTCTCCTTCTAAATCTCAAAGGATCATCTCTGTTCAAAACTTCAACTTAACACAGTACCTGCATCGGGGAAAATGGAATCATCAATTTCTGCTGGGTGACTCGGTTGAAACAGAATATCTGTGGACATATAAAGCACTTTCAGTGGTGAGTAATAAGCAGTGACTTCCATGGCAGGTTAGGGTGGTGGAGAAGTCTGCACAGTGCAGATCAGCATGTAAAACTGAGAATAACATGTCCATGTGCAATGAGTCCAGCAAAAACAAATAGATTTGCTAAGCTTGAAAATGCAAGCCATGGTTTTCATGTCTGGCACAAATGCTAAATGTAGAAGTCACAAGTAATTTCCTTACTATGGCATTAATGTTAAACATGAAAGTTAGCAGAAAGGGAAACTAATAGGATGTGCATCCGATGATTGGTGGCACGGTTAGCCTGGCTTCTCTCTACTCAGAAGACAAATCCAATGGAAAGATCCTGTGAACAAAGTGTTATCCAATGTAATGCAAATGTCTTCTTTTTCTTTTCCTTTTTCGTTTTCTTTGTGTATATACATGACACAATTGAAATGAAAGAATAGTAAACCCTCATCAAGGCTGAGCCTCAGGGTGGTGAGAATGCCTTGTTGTATTTGGTTCCACCAATGCTTGGCTCTACATGGAAGTTTGATTGAAGTACTAAAAACAACCAAATAAGGAAACATGCCTCAACTTCTTACCATTCCAGAAATTTCCAAAACAATTATAAAAAAAAAATGAATCTATTCAAATGGTTCATATTCATGAAATTTATTAAAATGGACCCACTCTCTTATCTTCACTACAGTTATGAAGAGGAGGTAGATAGAATATTTGATGGTCTCTGTATTTCCTAGGATATATCCATGATAACCGAATTCTAGCGTGTTTGCCACCTTTGAAATGAATAATTAATTTAAACAAACAAAAAAAAAAAGGTTCACCCTCAATTTCGAATTTAAAAATAATTTACCAAATTAAAAAATTTGGATGATTAGTAGTACATTCTACATGAATATTAGCATATTGTAGAGTTGTACAAAGTTGGAGTTACGAAATGTACAGTGGGATGTTCCTTCCACCAAACATGAAGGCTGTAATGTGTGATGGACATACCTGTTAAGAGAGAAAAGTGCAAATTCTTCAATTCCAAACAAATTCTGCAATCTGTGACGCCATCAGGAAACACCATTTACGCAGTCAGTAATTAGCATCGTTAAGAACCGGGCTCCATTTTCCGACCAAAATGGAGACGCTTTTGTCCATCTAGATGACGGCTCAGTGGTACTTCTCTCAATCTCAGAGAGCATCTCAGTTTTGGGAAACTGTACTTGGAAAATTTGTGAGGCCTTGTCCGTGGATGAGCATTGTGCAACCTGGAACTTGGAACGTTCTTCTTGGTGGTTATAAAACTTTTGGGTCGCTGTGTTCTCCGTTAAGATTGCACAAACTTTGTGGACCATAGTAGCCGACTCTTGACCATTGTGGAGACACAGTTTCCGAGTTACCACTAATAGTGATACTGCACATTGTGTTCAATTGTCCCCATCTTCATACCAAAATGACCAAAAGGTAGCAGCAGAGAAAATGGAGAAGAACTCTGCCGTTGTTGCTTTGCAAGCAGTGAATCCAACACAATGGAGATCACGTTGTCTTCAGTGGCAGTATGGAGATTTGTGGTATTGGAGTTTGTAGGAGACGTTTGTATGTAATAAAGTATCAATTCTTCTTAGCCTTGTTCTTGGCTTGTAAGCCATTATGTTCCACCTCAATCTTATTTCAAGTATTTTCATAGTTGAGTTTTTTTTAATGACATATTGTTCTAGTGTTAAATGAGGTTTCAGTTTTCTAGTAAACCAAAAAATTGCTTCTCATAGAAATGCAAGTGAAAAATTATGAGGCTTCAAAGAAGGTGGTTGTGTATTGGAAGAAAATGTATTAATATTGACTATGCTAAACCAAACTAATAAATGTTACATGTATTAAATGTTAGAATATTTCTTATGTTCCAATTTTGAGGATCCTAATATTATTTTTAAATAATTATTATCTCAAAATTTGTTTAAAAATAAATTTTTTAAAGACAATCATTAAAGACAAAATTTTAAAAATACTTATTATCTTCAAAGACAAAGTATATTTTTATTATTTTTTATAGTCCAAAACCTGTGTTTTTATTCTATTTGGCACAATGTCTTAGTAGTGTTATTATTTTACCACTTGGTTTTTAGAGTGATTCTGAAGTCAATGAGGGCACATATGTGTCAATGTAAAAACATTAATTTAAGTGATACTTTTATTATTTAGTTAAGATTTAAATTCTTTTTTTCTTTAATGTTATTTTAAAATAAATTTATGTGTATTTGATTTTTTTATTAAGTTAAATATTACTTATATTGTGTTAAGCACATTGCTATGTGTTAATCTTATTAAACATAATTTTTAAATATATATATATATATATATATATATATTCACTTTTTATTTAATGATATATCTTTGAATGATGTAATTATAAAAAATTGCATTGAACCATCTTGAGCTTTTCTTTTACTTTATAAATTTACCTTGTTATTTAAATATTTGAAAAGTTTTTAAAAAATTAAATTAAACTAAAGAAACAATCTTTTTAAGATTTACAATTTATAAAAAATATGCACATCCTTAAAACATTTTATTTTCTAAAAATAAGTATTAGCCATGATGGAAAAATGATTGATTTATTGATTATGTTTTTTAATTTACTTGCATTAAAATGAATTAAAATCGAATAAATTCATAAACCATATTCAATTATACAAATTTAAAATAAAAATATCCAAGCCGCATAGGAACAAACCAATAAGTTTGTATTCAAAATTACTGTTTTGAAGGAACAAACTACATTTCAACAATCCACAGTAGAAAATTAAGAATGAAAATAATATAAACTTGGCAGAATTAAACAAAGAATCTAAAATCTTCAATTGATACCAAGTCACCATTGACCTCGCTATCTTGCACATCCGGATGTTTTCGATGTAAGAATACTCACTTCGAGAACTGGACGGTAATTATGGCATGCTTACAACACAAGCACAACAATTTCCTTTGACAAAACAAACCAGATCGACATGATCAATAAGAAGCTGAATCCTTCGACAGAATCAGGAGGAGCACGCCGGAATCCAGAGGCGTCTTCGATGCATGCACGAATGTATATACAGTTTCTTATTGATACCACGAAAAAGAATGATCGATCGCAAAACGATCTTGCCCTACCCTGAATGAATTCGTCGAGTGTCTACAACACAAAGCAATTGGTCTGTTTACGGTACCCATCTGCCGGATCTCTCGATCAGTCATCGGTTTGGTCACTAGATGAAGGTTTGTTGTATGAATCCTGTCTAGACAGACTAGTGTCGGAGAACAATCACCGGAGCTACGACTGCGTCAAACAGACACAGCTGATTGTGCCATGATCGAGGACGACGAGTTTGGGAGTTATCTAAACAGAGCGCCGGTGTAAGGGAATTTCGTCGCCGGTACCCATGAATTGCCTTGGATGAACACAGAGGCTTGGTACTTGTTGGCATCGGTGACAGTTTTGATCTGCTTCGACCAGGGGACTCGGGAGCTTGGAAGAGCGCCGGCGCCGGAGCTCTGGTACTCGGCGAAGTAGGAGGTCCACAAGCCGAAGTTGGAAGCGTTCCATGGAAGCCAGCCCTTGGGGTCGACATGGGCCAGGATTCGGGACCGTAACAGGACGGTGGTAGCATAGGGCTTCCAGGGTCGGCCGAGGTATGTGGGGAATGATTTAGAGTTTCTGGCAAGGTCGGTAGTGGCGTCGAACGTACAGTTCTGAAACGAAATGCCCGTGCTCTGGCCACGGTCCGTCTTGCCCTGCGCCGTGTAGACATTAAATTGGCCCGCGATTGTGGACTTCTTCGCGGTGAGACGGCAGTTCTGGAACACCGCCCAGGCATTACCGAAGATGTAGTCAACGGTGCCCATGATGGTGCAGTCTCGGTAGTATTGGCGGTAATTGTGAACGTAGAGCGTATCTTGGAAGCTGTCGAAGGTGCATTGGTAAAATGCTGTGTTGTCGGCGCTCACGCGCATCGCGACAGCTTGATGGCCACCGGCTCCTGCCGTGTTGCGTACCTGGATACCTTTTGCCTTGAATCCTTTTCCTTCGACGACTGCGACACACCAAGATACATGAAGAGTCATTGATTCAGTTTAGTATCCTACCCATGGCAGTGCAGAGAAAGCGGGATCACGTTTGAAAAATGCTTACTTAGCGTCGGGGAAAGGAAGGTTGTCATGTTCTTCGTTAGAGCAACACTGAGGCTTCCAGTGATGATGGTGTACTTGGGACCATCGCCAAGAAGCATGATGTTGGTCAAGGAAGAATTGATTTTGACCTGCTCCTTGTAAATGCCCGACTTGATGTAGATCACGTAAGGCGTCGTGCTCTTGACCGGCGCATTTTTCACTGCATCCATGATCTTCCTATATTTTCCGGAGCCGTTCCATGCCACTGTGACGTGGTAGGCACTGTTTGCAGGCACGGTTTGGAGAAGATGGCGCCGTTGCTCCATGCCTACCCACAGCGGAAACTTTTCGACAGTGCCCTCCTCGTGGTCAGTAGAGTACAAGTCATCATCAAGTAGCCGACGCCCCCGGCGATTAAATTGCGTGAGATCCATACCAGTGGATTTAGCCCATGCGAGGAAATCGTCTCCAAATGCAGAGAATGCGTTGACGAAGGTCAGGGCGACGCTAAAGAGCTCCTTTGTTTTCTCGCTGACTGCTTGCACAGAAGGGCTAATCGGCCCTCCAACCTCCTCCAATGCATCCAAACATGTCGTATGAAACTCCATAGCGGCCGTGAGTCGCGTCTTGATGTCGTCGAACGTGGCATTGAGAACGGCCATATTGGTCGTGTTTAAATCTTTCAGCACAACTTCAAGCTCCGCAGACGCAGAATTCAAAGTATCTAGGCAAACCTGCACAGCTGGTGAGTTTTCAGGCGTCTGAGCATTCTTGACACTCAAGCGCGTCTCGTCTACGCCCAGCGAAGCCGCAGTCACCGTAGCCGAAGTGAAAATCTTCGCATCGGAGTGAGTGGAATTCTTCAGTGTGTTACTGCAGGTGTCTGGATACTGAGTTGCCGAGCAAGCAGTTGTCACACCTGGCGGGGGGCCGGCCTGCTGGGCAGGAACGGAGTCATCGCTGCTATTCCGCGCATGGAGCGTCACTGGCACAATAACGGCAAGCAAGATGCCGACCAGGAGTAGCAC